>MU968382.1:12500-523720 GCA_034641835.2 Pinus albicaulis | reverse complement strand
AAGGAAATACTACACTGGTTAAATCATCTGAAATCAATCCTTAGATAACACATTTAGCAGAAAACATTGAAGGCAAGGAGAGAAAAAACATAGGGCACCTAACAAGGGTGAATCCTATGCCAATATTCTGATGCAAGCCAGTAGAACATGAAACGGCATGTAAATGTAATAAACAAAGTTAGAAGACATCACCAATAGTAATAGACCAGGATCCTGTGAAATTTTCTTTGATTAATTGATGCAAAACCAGTCACATACACCGAGCTCAATAGCTGTTACAATCAAAACTTCTCCTCCCAGCCTACTACATAAAAACTACTCTGTTATTCCCTCCCAAGACTGTTCTAACAGTCAGAATGAATCCAGCAAAACTACAACGGCAGCAGCCGAACAACAATGGCCCAACAACAACAACCTTTTACAATTTGATCTTGGGAATTCTTATAGGGGAAGGAATAACAATGGTAGTTGAAAACTTAAATGCAACATTAAATCTCTGAAATAGTAGGAGATATGAGGCTCCATTTGGTTTTAATTCTGAGCTTTTATCTTTTGCGCTTTTCAGATGGATAAGTGATATTCATCGAGCTGCAATTTACTTAGGGTATGTCTTTGATGTACTTTCTGTAGCCCTTTCCAGAATTCTGGTGAGTAAACCGAGGTGTATGGAGAACGGTGGGATCTGTCATACTGTATAACTAATGCACTAGTAGTGTAGGACTGTTGTCAAGGTGGAAATTTCTTTAGGAACATAGCGTAGGATAAAAGCTACATGGGTACTCTGTCCTTGCATGGAGAAAACATTATGCTGATGTAGAAACCCTGATATACTGATTTTCCATGCTGTATCTTCTACGTGATCCATGGGTCTTCAATCTGATTCTTTACCTTTAAATCCCTGAACATAAGGTTTAAATACCTTCATTTGCGTGCCTTAAGCTTCTCTGCTGCTCCATTTAAATCTCTGTCTGCAGTCTCTGTGCTTTTAATGGCCTTGGGAAGATTGTACCGATTTTTCAATCATGTTCTTTAAATGGAATTCATGTCCATAACCTTCCCAGACTTTGCTTCATAATTTCAGCCTCTGTGCATGGTCTTCTTCAATTTCTCAGTCACTGTAGCAGAGACTGTGCATCATGGCGGTGATTTACTGTTGATAACCCTGCAAAATACAAACACAGGTAAGAAAATGATGGGGGGGTCGGATGATGTGGATGACTGTGGGACTGCGGAGAAATGGCGGAGAATGTTGTGGAATGGTGGAGAACAAAGATGGCACAAGGTTGGCAGAATGCAGAACAATTATATGTAAAAACCTTATAAACCTCAACCTTTGAACGAATTCATGCAATAGGATGGTGTAGGTACGGTGAGACACGTGGAGGTGACGTGGCAGGACCGGTTGACAGCGAAATAGTCAACAGTGGGGGGAAGACAAATGCGGACCGTCCGATCCCAGGAGGAGATCGACGGTGAAAAACTACGGAGGGCGATTGAATGTGGACCGTCGATCTGCAGATCAGATCGACGGCGGAGATTGAATGGATGGCACGCCACACCCTGAGTTATTGCGTGCGCATCTGAGCTAACGATCGCGCATCTTTGGCGAGCGATAGCCATTGGATGGCTCGCTCTAGATCGGATGGTCCACGGTAATATCGCTAGGCATCCGTGTCTGAACAATAATGCGATGGACGGTGGTTAACGCGCGAGGACGGTGGTTTTGAAATCATATAGGAGGACGCGTGTCGCGCGATGTATGGAATCGCTGGCCAATGAGAAAATACCTCCAACTGCCCAAAAGCGGTGTGATAGAAACCGCCGGATTTTTGAACAGTGGAAGCAGGCGGGGACCACCGGGACGGGCGAATTCTGCACCGTCGGATCTGTATAGATCAACGGTTGAAAACGTGCCTGATATGAATGAACTGCAAATCATCGGATCTGGCAAGTAAATGTACGGTTAAGATGCGGTGAACGGGTTGGGCCATGGGGACTGTGGAGCTTGCGATAGCCGTTCGATCAATACAAATCAACGGTTCAACCTTCGCCCGATACATCTCTGCGTTAAGCACTCCTGTGGGCTTGCGGGTGGTTCTAGTGCCCAGGTCACACGAGGGGAAATTTTTTAGGGGCTAGCAGAAAAGGGGCTGAGCCTTATTATAAGGTCGAGAAGTGGGTTTTTAACCTTTTTAATGCAATTCGAGGCCAAACAAAGGTAACGATAGAAAGAATGAGGGTTTATAAAACTAAACCAAGGGTGTATGTGTGGTTTAAGAGGGGCATAGAAATGATTTAGAAGGCTTAGGGGGGAATTTTGGGGGTAAGAAAGGGGGACTTTGACAAAGATAAAAAATGATGAAAAGGGATATTTTGTAGGGGTACAAGGGGTAAATGAAGGCCTTTAGGAACACAATTTTTTACAGTCAAAGAGGCTTTATAATGGGATTTCAGAAAAGGGGATTACATCACAGGGAAAAGGCTCAGAAGACTTCAAGGATGATGTGTCTCCAGGGGAGATGCATTCATTGAATTCTCAGAAACATTTTTGCCCCCTACTTTGCTTGTCAAAAATTTATAGGGGGGCTAACAATGGCTCCACATGGGGATGGCTTCTTCTTGAAGGAGTCAAGAATCCAGAGAATGATATTTGGTGTAGGCCAGATGCCTGCTACCTGGCACATCCCTTTCTCTCTTTAGATCAACTTCCACAAATCATGAAGACATCATATCAGCAGTAAACATTCTCCCAAACAACTACCTACCCAGACTACAGTCCTAACCTTTTTTTTTTCTGGGTGCATTTGGACTAGCAGACCCTTTACATCATTTATTTTTATAACAGAAAATAAACCCATTCTACTTCTACCCTTATTACTCCATGAGATCAGATTAAACTGTTGATCTCATTTGTTTCTCTACCTAATCTAATATCTGCTAGGATTAAACTGTCTAGCAGATTACTTCTCTACATTCTAAGACAGAAATTGAAAGCAGTCAAGCCAGGATTAGACTGTCTGACTTGCTGGACTTTGCAGAAATTAAAAAAACTAACTACATGCTCACATACTGTGCTTTATTTAGCTTTTCCTACCTACCCTAATTTTACTCAAATATTTACAAATCTAGCTTACAAACATTATCTTCCAATGTAACCAGTCCATCAAGTGATCCCATGGCTGGTTCTTTCTGCTCAACTCTTTGAGCAAGCTAGATAGGCAGGGCATCTCCCACTCTTTTTGTTCAATAACAGCAACTTTGAAAAAAATTATTTCTATCTGCATCATGCTACTCAAAAAGACCCCTGATCCTTCTTCAAATTTTTGCAGAAAATGTGTAGAAGGATCATGATATGATACCTGGTTATGAATATTTGGCAGGCAGGCTTCAACCAGGATTTCTTCTTCTACCACTAGGTCAAGAACATGAATTTCTTGAGGAAGAGAATCTTCTTCATCTTCTAAACTGGAGGAATCATCATATATGATAGTGTTGTCCTCCTGGAACTCTGATATATTCTTCTTTGAGGTGCTGAGCTCTGTGAGAAGGTCCATGTATTCTTGAGCAGGGGCTTGTTCCATTACTTCCTGTTTTTCAGAAGAAGGCTCATTGCTTTCAGCTAGCTCAAGAATCTCTTCTTTTCTTTCCTCCACCTCTTCTGAAAGGAAAGGCTACTGATTTCCAGTCTTACTGATGATCTGTAGCAGGGCAGAATGGAGATTCAAAGAATCTTCATCTGCTATTATACTATCATAGCTCTCCCCATCAGTATCAGAGATAGGCTCACTAGTTTCATTGCTTCTCTGAAATTTCTGGCTCTGATCTTTCTCCCATGAATCTAAGGATTATGGTCTTGCAAGCGCGGCTTCCCTTTGAAAACACTCATCATCAAACAGATCATAAATAGGAAAATCATAACTGTAAGTAATGTCACCCACCAAACCTTCTGGATTCTCAGCAGGTATTTCTTCGTCCTAATCCACAGAGGAGTCTTCTGGATCTGTATCATCAAACTCAGGAGATGACTGGGAAGGAGCATGTGTTCCATAAAATATTTCGGAGGTGGACAGCTGGTTTAATATCTGATCAATCTCTTCTTCTGTCAAAAGAGGGGTTTCCCTCTCATCATGGCCGGAAGAATAGCAGTCCTCATTCTCTTGTATTAGCTGACTAGGAGGCGGGATGTTTACTTGAGCCTCTTCTTCCACACTATATTATGCCTCCTCTATATGGTCCCTTGTTTCCTCAAGGCAATGTTCCCCATTAGCGTTTGCCATTAGGTCCTGATATTTTCTAGTCAGCGTAACATAAGACAAAGGTAAGCAATCAGGCAGTTCTTGATCAGTTTCCTCTTTGTCTTCTACAGATTCCTGAACATCATACATGTATTTCTCATCTTCTAGGTCGTGAGTTTGTTCTTTTTCTAGAAAATGCATGGGCTATTCGAAATAATCATCATTTTCATTCAGGTTAGCCATGTACATTTCCAGCACTTTACCAAACGTTTCTATTAATTCATTTAATTGATTATACAGAGCATCATACTTTGTATCTCTGTCCATGTTTGGATTCATGCTTATGCAAAGAAGGCTACTGCTCCTTCTCATCCAGTTCAGAGTCTTCTACCAGTGGAGTCATTTGGTCTTTTGGGAGTTATGGAATGTGGAGTCACCAGGTGGATGTATATGAATGCTTGAAGCAGGATGATATCCACCATCAGCAATGAGATTCCAATATAAAGGCAAAGTGTTCTCTTCCCCAGTGGAGTTGCCATTATGTTAGGGTTCCCATGTTTTGGCCAGATTGGCAAGACCAAAAGATGAGACAACATCAGAACCACTTTGGGGCCTTAGGATCTAGCCCTCCTGGACCCGAAGAGGGATCTCTCCATTAAAAATAATAATGATAAATATCTTTGAAGCTCAAAATAGATGTTAGGCTAGGTATGAAGCACAAAGGGGGGTTTAAAATGATTTTGTTGGTTGGTTGGTTTTTGGGTTGGTCATGAGATCATAGACATGAGAAAGTAATGGGGGAAAAAAAAAGAAAGTAGTAGGATGTTTCAGCAAAGAGGATAGGTCAAGAGAGTGCCATCCATTGGGATATGGAGTCATGAAAGGTAATTACATGCAACAACTAGCCAAGGCTTTCAGAGGGCAAGTCATCTACACTAAAGGATATTTTTAGATAGATGATGGAATGGAACATTAAGGGAAGAAGGTGGAAGAAGGAAAGCAACCCAATTTCTGTCTATAGATCAGGCCAGAGGTCATTTAACTCCAGACCTACTTGGACATACTCATAGGCAACTCTCAAAGAGGGACAAAGGGGCAGCTTATAGATCAGACCAGAGGTCATTTAACTCCAGGTCAGCTTTAGCACGCTCCCAGGGGAAAAACAGAGATAACGAAGAGATCTTAGAAAGGTCAGCTGGTCGCACAAGGATCCTAGTGGACAGGACTAACTCTAATCCCCAGTGTTCCCAAATCTTCCAGCTTAAACCAAACAAGAAAAAATAAAGATAGATTCCATTTAACTCATACATCAGCTAGCAACATAAGGAACTACTACACTAGTTAAATCATCTGAAATCAATCCTTAGATAACACATTTAGCAGAAAACATTGAAGGCAAGGAGAGAAAAAACATAGGGCACATAACAAGGTGTTGTGGCCAGCAACAACCCCCCTTTTTATTTAAGTATTAGTAATAATACTAAATATGAGGGGACCCTTAGTCAAAAAAATCCAAAAAATAATAATTAGTGCTTGTTTCCTTTCTCAAATAAAACTTACTATCATAACTTATGGAAATTCCTTAGGAAATCATTAAATAAAATTAATTTTATGATAAATTAGAATAAAATCTTTTCTTTGAAGAAAATATCGCATCCATCACAATAAGTAGACATCCTTTGTAAGGCAGAATCTTTTAAATTGCGATTTCGCGATATTGCGATAGCACGATCCCAAAAAACTATGCATTAAAATATTGATCGCAAACCGCATATCGCAGAAAAGATGTTTAACGAATAATTTTCATATATAATATTTTGTGATATTGCGATTTTGCGATATTGCGATTTCGCGATGCTATGAGACTGCGATACGTGAATATTGAGATTTGCGATAATTGCGATCTTGCGATGATTCGATTTGAGAAAACTGTGATCTGCGATATTGCAATATTGTGATATTGCATAGCAAATCGCAGATCGCAATGTTGCAGATTCTTAAAAGCTCGTTGTCCAAAGAAAATATTTTCATAAATCAATATCCGTTATGCGCTTTAATGATTAAATTAATGAATGGATTGTCAATTATCGACAAAAAGGATTTTGTTTTGATTGAAAGGTTGTTTCATGTTAAAATAATATATTTCATCCGCCTTCAGCATTTAAAACTATCTCGTCACCTTTATCATGTCATTACTCTCACTTAATTCGTAAAACCGTAGCTAATGATAAGACCATGTGCCATCTGCTTATTAGGAAAGAAAACTCCAAGTTCTGAAAACAAAGAGATGGCTTCCCTGTATGCAAATACTGCTTGCAACAAGGATGTCGATATCACCACCTGGGAGGGAATGCATAATCCCGTCAATATCAAATCTGGTAATGGAAGCTGCATATTTGTGTCTGTACAATTCATCTGAAGCATCTCTTACAGAATTGGCTTGTTTATTTTTGCACCGGATAGCAGCAAGACCGAGAATTCTTCCGTATACAGATATGGTAAAATGGGTGCTAGATAGCACTGATATTTCAGATAGGCAATTTAGAACTCAAGGACAAGAACTCATTGGGTCGTTCACTACAGAATATTTGAGGCTTATGTATCACTTGCTGGAGCCTCACGTGACTTACAACAAACAATTTATGGAGAAATTTGCCAGGGAAAATGCAAATTTGGCAGAATGCACAAAGGAATGGACCAAAAGAGATGAACCATTGAAGAAAGACAAACATGGTATGTACAGTACTGGTTCACTCACCTCTCCTTATTGTTTTGCTACTGCTATGTTATGTAGGCTTTTTGGAAAGCCTGACATAAATAAGGTCTTGCCTGAATGGCTTCCGTTATTAAATGCTGCTATTAACGCTACCATTGTAGACTAGGACAAAATACTATCTGATAATTTGGTCACTGCTATTTTCAATTACTGGTCTAAACAGACTGTCTCTCAGAGGATTTATCCTTCTTTTTATCTGTCTGCCTATGTTATGGATTATATCTACTTTGTTTCTAAATTCCCTTTAATGGGTTGGAAATGGACAATTCATGATCCTTTGCCTATTCATGTGTATCACAAAGAACTGTGGGAATCAAAAAAATTTCCTCATTTTAACAATATTTTCAATGGCATAATGTTGCCGCTGTACAGAATATTGTATAATAAGGATGCTCCAAGGTTTTCCCCAGAAGCAGAAGTCGACATTCTCCCTGTCGCACGATGGTTTGGAGAAGAGTGGTTTACCTATGTGAGGGTTTTTGGAAGCTCTGCTTCTCCTCATGTTTTACCCTTGTATGTTCCGGATAAAATTATAGCTCGAGAAATTGCATACCAAACCTGTGGTGAAGAAGGTTTGACAAAGGAATTAAAGGATAAGAAGAAGGCCATTTGGCTACAATTTCCCGTAGCCTGTGGAGCATTTTCATTGTTTGATGTTGGTCATGCATTCAAAGAGGTAAGCAATATTACATGCTTACAACTGTTCAAGTTTTCGAGAAGGCTATTCAATCCATATGGTGTTGTCAAGGATTTCATCACTGCAATCAAAGTGAGAGTATTTTTTGGAGAAGAGATCTTTTTGATGATATGTTTCAAGAGAAATGTTCATTTAAAGAAGTTTTAAATTTAGCTCAAACATAGCTTCCCCCAAAAGAATTTCAGGAATCTAAAATCTACAGAGAAAGAAGATTGACTACTATCCCTTTGGATAATTTACGCTTGGAACCTGCAAGGGAACCAACTCCTAGTGTCAGTCTCAATGGTAGCTCAAATACTGACAGGTCTAAATCAAAGTCTGACAAAGAAACTTCTGAACGTTCTCAAAAGTATGATAAAGATGAAGGCTCAGTGAAAGATACAGCTCAGTCAAAAGAGCTTTCACAACTACAGACTTCAACCACTCCACAGTTGAATCTTCCACCTCCCACTGTACAGCAACCATCCACCAGCACTCAGTTAGATAAAGAATGGGAAATGTTTAATGAATTTCTTAATGTTGAAGGAAATAATACACAAACCCATGTACAGACAACAAAAGTTTTAAGCACGGGAATAAGTGGCAATGTCACAGAAACTGAGCATATACCTATCACTCCCTCCTCTAAAATTGTACTTAATATAGAGGAAATTCCTCCTCTGGATGTATTCTACATCCCGCAATATAAATTAGTAGGGAGGAAGCAAAGGAAAAAGAAAAATTTAGAGAGCGCAATCTCTACTAATGCAGAACAATTACATGTCTTATGGAAAGATCCTACTACGGATCCTACTGAGAATCTTACCAAGTTATCTCATATTACAGGAGCTTATGCTTCCGCAACTATTGACAAAGCATCTGAGGTACGGCTATTATTAAATGAAAAAGAAGATCAGATACAAGTTCTACAACAGCAATTGCAACAAGCCCATGCTAACAGTGAAGCACAGATAAAACTTGAAAAGTTACAGCAAGAGCTTCAAGAGATGCAAATCGGATATCAAAAAAATTTGGCCGATAAAGAGAAACAAATACAGATTATCTGAGAAGAGCACAAAGATGATCCCAAACTTCCAGAGTTGATTTCAGAATCTATTTCTTTAAACAATCAACTACTGCAACAACAAGATTTATTATGCCAGAAAATCTCGCAATGGAACTCTTTTTGTCTAGAAAGTGATAAAATCACTAATCATGTCGTAGAATTACGACATGATTATGATTTAACTAATGAAAGAGTTACTAATTATTTGGCATGGAAAAAGACAGAGGAAGGAAAAAGAGCTGGTGCACCAATTATCAATGATAGTCATAAAGAAATACTTCTCAATAATTGGGATGCACAGATCAGAGAAGCAGAGAAAGCGGCAGAGGAGTCAGCTACAGCAGCAGGCAATATTACTGATTGTGTAAATGAGAATTTTCACAAGGCTAATTTGATTTCAGAAACTATTCCGGGATATCTTCCACAAGCACAACAATTGCAAATAGAATGGAAACAAAAGGCGGAAGAAAAAGCAAAATCAATTCAAGGATTGACAAGATTAAATTGGGATTCTTACTGGACATATCTAGTAAAACCACACAGTCAATGTAGCACTCTTAATTGCATCATTAATTCTGCTGAGAAGATTGCGCCTACACTTGTCGATTCTGTCTTTTCGGGGCAGTTGAAATCTGAAGTCGGCCAGCCACCTCTTCTCAAAAAAATGCTGGATGCTTGCAAATTTAGAGATCAAATTCATAAGTAGTTAGTTGATAGTTTTCAATTTTAGATTTAGTTTCAATTTTACTTTATTTTTTCCTAGAAAAAGGACGGTCATTTAAACCGAATCGTAAATTTTTGTAATAAACTATTTTTAGATTTAGTTAGTAGTATTTAAACCCTTCTCATGCATTTAGAGAAAGGTCCTGAAATTTGTCAAAAACTTATCCTCAGAACATGCACTTCTGCACCCTTGGAGGAGGTTTTGATGAATGAATGGAACGAGATTTATTGATATCTGTATCTAATATCTGTTACTGATGTTGCATTTATGTACTCTTAATGGATGTTGGATTAGGAAGAGATAAATCATTATTACTTCTAGCTCATGAGTAGAACCAGTTATAAATGGTACTTTTATCTCTTAACTATTTCTGTTTCTGTGTTAAAAGTGATACTTATGTTTAGTTATTTATATATTGATGCTTGAATGCTTGAGTTATCATTTGGCACTTTTGTACGGTGATAACTATTTATTTGTGCTTGATGTATGAATAGCTTATTATGCGATATGTTTTTCACAACTGTTTCATCTAAATTTTTATATGAAATGGTTTATCTTTATTGAATTATTTTCTCATAATAATTGAATGATATTTATTATCGATTATTATCTAAAATCATTTTAGATCGCATAAATAGAAAGATTTACATCTCGGGTTAGTTTTAGAGTTAGATATTTCTTAGAATACAGTTTCCATATGAATAGATTAGAAATAGATTAAAATAATTTTACTTAGGAATTTTAGAAAATAAATATCAAATCTCAAACACACACACAAATATTGTGAAACTGGTCCCATTATCCCCAGTCGGGCCCACTACACCAAATGGAAAAGGAGCTGCTAACCAAGGTCCGGACCGGGTGGGTATCCCCCTTGTTGTAGACCCGATTTTCGGGGCTTCAACACAAGGGTGAATCCTATGCCAATATTCTGATGCAAGCCAGTAGAACACGAAACGGCATGTAAATGTAATAAACAAAGCTAGAAGACATCACCAATAGTAATAGACCAGGATCCTGTGAAATGTACTTTGATTAATTGATGCAAAACCAGTCGCATACATCGAGCTCAATAGTTGTTACAATCCAAACTTCTCCTCCCAGCCTACTACATAACAACTACTCTTCTATTCCCTCCCAAGACTATTCTAACAGTCAGAATGAATCCCTCAAAACTACAACGGCAGCAGCCGAACAACAACGGCCCAACAACAACAACCTTTTACAATTTGATCTTGGGAATTATTATAGGAGAAGGAATAACAATGGTAGTTGAAAACTTAAATGCAACATTAAATATCTGAAATAGTAGGAGGGTCAAGGCTCCATTTGGTTTTAATTCTGAGCTTTTATCTTCTGCGCTTTTCAGATGGAGAAGTGATCTTCATCGGGCTGCAATTTACTTAGGGTATGTCTTTGATGTACTTTCTGTAGCCCTTTGCAGAATTCTGGTGAGTAAACCGAGGTGTATGAAGAACGGTGTTTTCTGCCATACTGTATAACTAATGCACTGGTAGTCTAGGACTGTCGTCAAGGTGGAAATTTCTTTAGGAACACAGCGTAGGATAAAAGCTGCATGGGTACTCTGTCCTTGCATGGAGAAAACATTCTGCTGATGTAGAAACCCTGATATACTGATTTTCCATGCTGTATCTTCTGCGTGATCCATGGGTCTTCAATCTGATGCTTTACCTTTAAATCCTTGAACATAAGGTTTAAATACCTTCATTTTCGTGCCTTAAGCTTCTTTGCTACTCCATTTAAATCTCTGTCTGCAGTCTCTATGCTTTTAATGGCCTTGGGAATATTGTACCGATTTTTCAATCCTATTCTTTAAATGGAAGTCATGTCCATAACCTTCCCAGAATTTGCTTCATAATTGCAGCCTCTGTGCATGGTCTTCTTCGATTTCTTGGTCACTGTAGCAGAGACTGTGCATCATGGCGGTGATTACTGTTGATAACCCTGCAAAATACAAACACAGGTAAGAAAACGATGGGGGGGTCAGATGATGTGGATGGCTGTGGGACTGCAGAGAAATGGCGGAGAATGTTGTGGAATGGTGGAGAACAAAGATGGTGCAAGGTTGGTGGAATGTAGAACAATTATACGTAAAAACCTTATAAACCTCGACCTTTGAACGAATTCATGCAATAGGATGGTGGAGGTACGGTGAGACACGTGGAGGTGACGTGACAGGACCGGTTGATAGCAGAATAGTCAACAGTGGGGGGAAGAAAAATGCAGACCGTCCGATCCCAGGATGAGATCGACGGTGAAAAACTACGAAGGGTGATTGAATGTGGACCGCCGATCTATAGATTAGATCAACGGTGGAGATTGACTGGATGGTGTGCCGCACCCTGAGTTATCGCATGCGCATCTGAGCTAATGATCGCGCATCTTCAGCGAGCGATAGCCGTTGGATGGCCCGCCCCAGATCTGACGGTCCACGGCAATATCGCTGGGCATCCGTGTCCGAACAATAATGCGCGATGGACGGTGGTTAATGCGCGAGGACGACGGTTTTGAAATCGTACAGGAGGACACGTGTCGCGCGATGTATGGAATCGTTGGCCAATGAGAAAATACCGCCAACTGCCTGAAAGCGGTGCGATAGAAACCGCCGGGTTTTTGAACAGTGAAAGCGGGCGGGGACCACCGAGACGGACGGATTCCACACCGTCGGATCTGTACAGATCAACGGTTGAAAACGCGCCCGATATGAATGAACTGCGAACCGTCGAATCTGGCGGGTAAATGGACGGTTAAAATGTGGTGAACGGGTTGGGCCATGGGGAATGTGGAGCTTGCGATAGCCATTCGATTAATACAAATCAACAGTTCAACCTTCGCCCGATACATCTCTGCGTTAAGCACTCCTATGGGCTTGCGGGTGGTTCTAGCGCCCAGGTCACACGAGGGGAAATTTTTTAGGGGCTAGCAGAAAAGGGGCTGAGCCTTATTATAAGGTCGAGAAGTGGGCTTTTAACCTTTTTAATGCAATTCGAGGCCAAACAAAGGTAACGATAGAAAGAATGAGGGTTTATAAAACTAAACCAAGGGTGTATGCGTGGTTTAAGAGGGGCATATGAATGATTTAGAAGGCTTAGGGGGGAATTTTAGGGTTAATAAAGGGGGACTTTGACAAAGAGAAAAAAGGATGAAAAGGGATATTTTGCAGGGGTACAAGGGGTAAATGAAGGCCTTTAGGAACATAATTTTTTACAGTCAAAGAGGATTTATAATGGGATTTCAGCAGAGGGGATTACATCATAGGGAAAAGGCTCAGAAGACTTCAAGGATGATGTGTCTCCAGGGGAGATGCATTCATTGAAGTCTCAGAAACATTTTAGCCCCCTACTTTGCTTGTCAAAAATTTATAGGGGGGCTAATAGAACCAACTACCCTTTGTAAAATGTGATCCATTTTTGGTAAAGGGTAATTTTCTATTAAGGACACCTTATTTAAATTTCTGAAATCAACACATAATCTAATTTCTCCTGTCTTTTTCCTAGTGGGAACTAGATTAGAAATCCAATCAGAATATCTGATTGGTGCAATTATTTGGGTATCATACATTCTTTTTACCTCTTTCTCAATTAAAAGCATAAAAACAAGATTGATCCTTCTTAACTTTTGTTTAAAATGTTTTTGGTCCTCTTTTATAATTATTTTATGTTGTATTATACTAGTGTCATAGGATTTATAGGTCCTCATAACTCCAAGAAAATACATCCTGAAATTCCTTAAAAAGAGCTATGTATTTTTCTTTTTCTTCCTGAGGTAAAGCTTTGGGAATTTTAATCATCTTAGGTTTTAACTCTATACCAATATTACACTCCTCAATATCAGATCTTAGTGGCTCCATTTTAAGTTTTCTTGTGACATCATTAGAGTCAAATAGATATTCTAAAGGAGTTAAGCCTTTTGGTAAAAAATAATCTTTGAGGTTCAAAATATCAGATTCATCATCAGCTAACTCTTCAATCTCTGCTTTTTCTAAATGATCTATGTCTAATTGACTAAATTTAGTAGGTTTAGCAAAAATTAAGTTATTTACTTCTACAATATTCAAATCAATTTCACTATTTAAGTTCTAATCTATGGTACAATTTGTATCTATTTTACAATTCTGAAATTCTCCTTCATTGTTCATGAAATGATAAATCTGTTCATCTTGTGAGAAAATTTTCCAATATTTAAGATTATCAGGAATTATAGGTATGTGTTTTACTTTTGCAATATATCTATGATCTGGTTGAAATGGAAGATTACAGGTACCAGAAAAGGTTGCTAAGCAGTGAGCCTGTATGTTATGTTTTCTTGGTATTGCAGAAAAATCACATTCTAACAATTCTTTAATCAAATCTAAAATAGTTCTCTATATCAGCTTAATCTTGGATTATAAACAAAATATTCTCCGGTTATCTGTTTCACAATTAATTGATATTCTTTTACCTCCTACATTCCTAACAATCTGTAGTCCTAAAATAAGAGCTTCATATTTAGCCATGTTGTTGGTACATCTAAAATTCAGTCTGAAAGCATGGCCTTCTACATGATTGTTTTCCATATTAGTTACCCAAACTCCTGCTCCTGCTCCAAATTTATTGACTGAACCATCAAAATATAGGTGTCATAATGATTCATGAAATATTTTTTCACTATCTGGTGCTTTGTTTTTATCTTTAAGTTCAGTTTTGATTTCAATATCAGTTTCAGAGTTGTATAAAATGAATGAATCCATGTCAGTAGGTGTAGTGTAAATTGGATAATTTCTTAGTCTTTCTACACTACTCACCATATATTTCATCAATGTTTCTCTACAAAGTTTCTTTAGTTGAACAAAAACAGATATTGTTGCACATGACATATCAAGTTGTAGACTGTAATTTAGCTCCCCATGAGCAAGATAAGAGCATTCCAGATTTGGGAGGGATGTCATCTACTACAATGCCCATGAGTATGCTTTTACCAGGATATTGAACTAATGTGACACACAAATCTTTAATCAAACCTAAACATTTCACTTTGCTGGAATCAAATCAAAATAGATCTTTTTAAGGCCTAGTGATATCTAAATTTAGGGTTTCCATTATTGCTTTTGGAATTAAATTGTGTGAAGTCCCTGAATCTAGAAATGCATTGTGTAATATTTGATCATGAACAATTAAGCTAAAGTAAAATAGTGGAACTGCTCCATCTTGGCCTTTTTCATTAACATCAGGACCAAAAATTAACTTTGGTTGATCATCACTTAGATTTACTGAATCTTCTACATCATTCATGTTTAAGCTTTCAGTGATAGTTGTTTTGTACAAATCATGTTTTACCAATTCTGTTAAAGGAATTCGTATTTTTTATTTCAAAATTTCAGCTTGAATATTAAATGGAGCTTGTGATTTACTTAGCTGAATTATCTCTTCTTTAGTAATTGTAGTTTGAGTAGGTTTATCTTCTTTTTCTACAGTTGTTTTCTCATTTTTAGTTTGTGTTTCTACTGTCTTAAAATTTTTAGTTTTCTTTTTAGGAGTAGTTTGAGAAGCAGTAGATGTTTCTACAGATTTCTAATTTTTATAAGCTGTTTTAGCAGTGGCAACTTTTGGATTAGCTGATTTTGGATTAGCAGTAGGTGTTTTAGAATCTAAAGTTGTTGTTTTGGAAGAATTAATTGTCTTGAAAGCAGCAGATTTTTGTGAATCTGTTGATGTTTGGACAACATCATCTGTTATATCAACAATTATGGGACTAGGTGAAATTTTAGGGCTTGAAATTTTCTGGGATGAATTGGGGTTTTTCATGTTTTCCCTAGGGAGAATTTGTTGAACTTTAGTGGTGGGAGCTTCTACTGCTTTATTTTTTTGTGTTGGGGCTAATTTCTTAGTAGAAGGCTCTATGTTTTTTCTTTCTCCTAAGGTTATATTTCTTATGTACTTCATTGATAGTAAACTCATAAACTTGTTTGCAATCAAATGATTCACCAGAATCTAATTGCATTTGTTGTAATTCAATAACTCCTAATCTTCTTGTGTAAGAAAGATAGTGTTATCATCATTAATACCCATTAGATTTATGGTGTCTTCATCATCTTCATTCTGATGAGAACTTTCAGCATAGTTCTCTCGGAAAGGTGGTCTTATTATTTGGTCAGGTGTTGATTCTCTAGTTTTTCCAGTGTTAGTGTTTTTCTTGAAATTGGGATTTCTAATTTGTTGTTGGTTATCCCATTATGGCTTCCTTTGCATATGGTCTAGCCTATCCATCATTCTCTCTAAATTTTTTGCTAACTGATCTATTTTTAAATCTGAACTAGATGCCTCTTCCTTTATAGTTACTCTTCTTTCATTCCTTAACCTAGATTTCTTTGCTAACAGATTTGTTTCTACACTAACAGCATTACTTTTCATCTGCTCTAAATTTTTGGGATTCCTTTCTCTTAATTGATATGCTATTTTTGTATCAAATCCATCAAGGAATTTGAGAAGAACAAAATCTAGAGGAGGTTTAAGATTAGCAGGAATTGAATTATAAATGCTATTGTATCTAGTGCAATAATATTGGATTGTCTCATTGGGTGCTCTTTTAATGCTTTCAAATTCTGATAAGATCTGTAATGGATTTTTCTTCTTCTCCCATCTATTAAGAAATAAACTATGAAAGACTGCTAAATCAGCAATATTACTAGGATTTAAACCTTTAAACCATTTTTTCACTTTCCCAATTAATGTTTGAGTAAATAGTCTCATTTGGACATCAGACTCATCTATTTCATGAAGTTCAGAATATGTTTTCATCTTATTTACATGTTTTTGGGCAGTGTATTGAGTGGTTGCATCAAATTGAGGTATTTTTATTTGATAGTCTTGGGGCATGTCATGTAATTGGGCCGGAAGAACGAAGGGAGCATATCTAGCAGCCATGGCTTGAATTCTAGCTTGGCTTGGAGTTAAGTTGGAAGTAATTGGGGCAGAGCTAGAAGTACTTGATGAGGTAGTTAAAGAACTTGTAGATGAGACTGGGATATAAGAAGATGTACTGGAAAATGTGGTTGAGAAACCAAAAGATGAAGTTGGGAAATATGAAGTGGTATTTTGGAATGAGAATGATGTATTAGAAAATGCAGAAGGAAAACTTGTGGATGGAGATGAGGTGGTGGAGGATGGGAATAATACTCTAGGTTGGAATGGTTGTTTAGGAATAAATGGATCTATGGAATGAAGTGTGGTGGAGATAATGGATGATGTGATGGTAAATAGAGATGAACCTTGAGATTCTAAAAGGTTGGTATCTAAATGAGTGGCAGAGGGCTTAGGGGTATAAGGTGATAAAGCAGTTAATTCAATTGAATGCTAAAAAATAGCTTCATCTATTTTATTAAGTATAGTAGTATTTATTTCATCAATTTTATCATAAAACTCAAATATATTTGATTTAGAATCTACTAAAATAGTTTCCTATTTAATTTCAAGAGATGAAATAAAATCAGGATCTATAATAGTGCTATTTAAGTCACTTTCTAATTTGTTTATGAATAAATAATGTTCAAAATTTATATCAAAATCAATGTCTTGTATAGTTGCTAATTGTTTTGGAAGGGAATTTTCTCTGACTAAGGAAAATTTATTACCTAAATCCTCTACTTTTTTATTCTTTTTTCCAATTCTGTTAGGATTATCTACTATGACAACAAGTTGTGGATATGGATTTGACCTGGTATATTAGACTCTTCTGGAAGCTAGAATTACAATTTTTAATGAAAATTACTCACAAATTATTAAAAAAATCTTTAAGGTGAAAAGATAATAAAATTGTTTCCTTTGAGACCTATTTAAAAACTGAGGATTGGTTAGTTCCCTAGCGGAGTCACCACTATGTTATCACTCTAATAATTCCCAAAGTTGTGAGATTTAGATTTTATAGTTTAAATAATATTAGAGGTAACCACGGACCTAATTTTAAACTTTATTATCTAGCCTTCCTAATGCTCAGAGAGGGCTCTCTCTATAAGATTTAACTTGGTTTTTATATCTGATTTTAGGCTAGTTATATAGGGCAAATTGGTTTTGGGGTTTTGATTGGTTTTGGTTGGAAAATCACTTAGTGAGATGGATAGTTGAGGATCTGAAATCCATTGGGTAGATGGAGTCAATGTGTCAAGCAGAAGGATCAGGATCAAGGTCTAAAGTCAAATGTTTAAAGGGCAAGATAGCAGAATCACTAAAGATCTTCAAAGGTTGATTGATGAAGTGGTTTTAATTGGGATAAAGAGAAATTAAGAATTATTTGATCCGGATAAGGAATGAAAAGGTAGGCGTCAATCGAAATTAGGGAGCAATTAAGGGTTCCCTAGTCTAGATATTCGCAAAAAAAATTAAAATGAAAACCAGTCAATAACAGAGTGCTTTTAACAAATTATGATATAACAATTCCTGATTTCACATTAAAATTTAGAACACATTTATGAATGGATGAGAAACATAAGAAAATAAACTGATAATAGTAGAAAGTGCTTCACTTCAGTGGCCCAACACATGAATCCAATAATATGATGCTTTATTCCTTGAAATACAGTATTCTTACTTGAGCTTGATTACAAAAACCCTTAGGTTTAGAATGTTCCAGCTATAGAAATCTTCAGCAATTTAATCCACACTAATAATTTAAGTAATGAAGTATTTATACAAAAGTAATAAAAAATATCCTAGAACAATCATAGGAATTTTCTATGGAAAATAAAATATCTATTACAAAAATATAGTGACATATGCATAACAAACTTGCAAGTTATCCTATTTATTAAAATAAAATATCTTTTATGTTGGTTTTGGGCTGCAGCGGGTTGTTGTGTTGTCTTTAATGCTGGTAATTCCTTCAATCTGTTTCAAAGCTTTATCTCTCACCTGATACTCTTTAAGTGATGCACTTTACCTCTGATACTCTTTAACCTGCTGTTTTGACTGTGTTACTACTTTAAAAATTTGTTTTTACTGCTTAAAACAACAACTTTGTGTTTTCATCCTCTTTTACTGCAAACTGTCTTTTACAGTAAATATGTGAGCTTCTGCCAAAAATCTTCATTTGTTAATTTAATCTTCGTAAGTTTTCTGAAATTCTCATCTGCTTTAGTGTATCTAACAAAGGTTGGCTTGACTACAAAGAGGTGTTTTATCTCATACTGTAAATAAAACAATTTTTCAACACTCTTATGCAACACTTTACCTATGGGAACTCCTTGCCAATCTGCCTTATTCACTTGACCTTTTGCAAAGTCTCTTATCTTCTTGTTTTAATCTTCTTGCTTCATCAGTTTATCATTGATAACAAGAATGTTTGGCAAGCATTTTTGTCTTATTGTGTCAAATTCAACCATAGAATCTAGTTATGGCCATGTCCAAATTTTGACATTTCTCTTCCAACTGTTTCATTAATTTTTTCTTTGAAAGTACCTTTCTTACCTAAAAATTTTTCTCTTTCCTATCAGTAATTCCTATCTCATCCAATTCTTTCTTGTTTTTAGTATTGATAAACTTGATTATTTCTTGTGCTTCTTCAGGCTTGGCACCTAGCTCTTCTTTAGTCTTTAATATTTCTTCTTTGTTTGCCTTAAGCAAGTCCTTCTACTCATAAATCACTTGAATTGATGGCCAATTATCATTAATTGACTCAATGATCTTGGACCATAGCTGATTTTTTATGTAGGCCATGGGCTCTTTTAAGTTTAATTTTGTTTCTACCTTTTTAAGATGTTCACTTAACCTTTTGGCCTTTTGTTCATCTGTTTTAGCATTTATCTGTGCTAATTTCTTGGCATCTTCCAAGTTCTTGATTTTCTCTTTCAATCTATTGATATCATTATTCTGTATTGACATATCTTCCATGGCTTTAATGATTTTATTAGCCTCATCTAGTTGTTAAACTTCTGAAGTGGAAGATTATGTAGAAGAAGTACTGGAAGAAGTAATTGACACTACTATGGCCAGTGGGACTTTTGGTGCTAACTCTTCTGCTAGAGTTGAAGGGATTGTTGTTGTTACCATGGGAATGACAGTAGGAGGAACACTTTGAGTCTTTGCAGCTTCGTTTTCTTGGACAAGCTTGTCCATCTCAATTTCCATATCCTTAATCTGTGTTGTCATTTATAGTATGAGACTCATCATCTCATATCTTTTTATTTTCCTCTTGCACAATTTATTTAGCTTGTGGATGCTCTATTGGAGGTAGTTTCAGTTGCTTTCTAAGTGCTACAATATCAACATTTTTCTTCTTTACTAATTCCTCTACTTCTTTCACATTTGAAGGGTCATAGCCTACTTCAATCCCCAGTTCTTCTAAAGACTTGATTCTAGTGTATTTAGCATAGGAGGAAGCTTTTTCAACCATAATATGATCTCTTATATTTTTCAAAGTGTTCTGGAGTTCCTGGGCACTCATTGCATTTGTGGTCATGGTAGAATAAAACATTTCTGAGCTTGCAACCCTAAATCCATTTTCCTTTTAAAAAAATAAACCATCTAATTCTAACCTTATTTCATCTGAGGGCTCAGATTAAACTGTTGAACTCCTCATTTATTCTCTAAATATCTGCTGATTTTTCAAGTTTAAATTGTTTTGACAAAATATTTATTTTGTATCTATAAACATGAAATTTAAAGCATGAAAAATTTAAGATTAAGATTTTTAACTCATCATGGATTATTGCATTTTGAGCAATCTGCACATAATCATTTAGTAAAAAGTAGTGGAATTTTCACTTGCATCACTTTCATGTCTTATTCTTATCTCTTTTTGTGTTTGGGGTCCATTTTTTCTATTCTTTTTTATCTTTTTCTTTTCAAGCCTGTTGATCTTTATTTTAGGACTTTTACCCTCTTTTCATTTTTTGTTATTTTCAAATATGGGAAAACAATTTGCAGAAAGCAAGGTATGTACATATTTACAAGACTAATCAAAGACAATCCAAAAATTATGAACCCTATTATTATAGGACCCTAACAACTATTTCTGGGTAAATATTAGAATGGGATCTAACACCGTGGGTGACCGTAACCATAGTTATGTAAACAATCATTGAATTGGTGATACCAAGGATCTAGTCAAAAAATGAATGAAAGGGTATATTGGTTCACTAAACCTCAAATATAAATATTCTTGACGAGAGGGAAGTGTAATCTCTTCTTCTTCGTCAGATATTTCCTCAATGCTAATAAGGCCAGGAGGAATATTCTCAGTGATGAGAATTTTTACTCGAGGAAAATGTAATATTCCAAAATTTTCCTACAACAAATTGGAATATTAAATTTTTCTATTTTCACTTAGGAGTTGAATAATTGGGTGAAAAGGCCCATTCATAATAAAAAAATGGATAAAATCCCTCTTATCATGAAAGGGGATCATCGGTGGAACTAGATTTCACAGCCTCATGTGTGAAAGGAGACATTTGCAAGAAGGCTAGGTCAAGTTTGATCAAGCCAAACAACGCAGAGGTATGAGGTGGAAAGCCTCTTGTGGGACAGCGCAGAGAAAGAGGAGGGAAGTTTCCTTGATGGAGGAAACCTAAAGAGTGGGACCCATGGAGAGGGATCTCTCATGTGTTTAAAAGGAGGGCAAGGTAGCCATTGTTACTCATGCATATGATTATTGATTTCTTGTCTGTTTAGACTATTTGCAGTCTCTAGTTGTTTAGCTGAGTTGCGGTGTTGTTTAGCACGCGGGATTCCTGTTTATGATTTCCTTCTCCTTTCTTGAGAAGCCTCTTGGAGGAGTTGTACAAATTTTCCTCACATCCAAGCTTGAGGCCAAGCATCCTCCTCTAGTACAACGTTATTTCTGCAGCAGAATAATGTTGTGTTGTAGGGTGTTGCAGTGAGGGATCACAACACCACTTCCATCACTTGTTTTTCAAATGAGGAGTCTCTCTTTCCTTTGAGAGATTAGTTTGGAAGCCCTTGGAGCTTATTGCAGATCTTAGCATTGGGCCAACTCATTCCCTTGCCCCTACAGCGCAGTTTTCTTTAGTGACTGTGTTATTTCTAGTGAGCATTTGTTGTGGGGCTTTGCAGTGTTGATTGGAGGGTGATATCTTCAGTGATAAGATCGGCCTCTCACTTGGAAGATCCATTGGAGGAGATCTTGACATCATATGCAGCATCTTCAGTCTTCTCCATCTAGTTCCATTTTCTAAGTTGCAGCTGCTACCCTCTAACTCCAACATTTTTCCATTTTTGTATATTTCATCTAATCCTTCCAAGGATTGTTGTATTATTGTTTTAGGGGTTGAGAGCTTTCTCCCCCTCATTTATTGAGCCATAAATTGTTATATATTTTTGTTATTATTTAGTATGATGTAGTTTCTCTTATAAATTGCATCCTCTTAGCCTGCTGAAATACATGTGTAGCAGTGTTACTCTATTTTGATGTACATGTTCCATTGAGGCTGCATTGCCTTTCTTGAGAGACTCTTTCCTCAAGGAATTGTATCCCATTTCTGCTATATGATACATTTTTTGGATATACAGATCTTCATGTGTTCATGGTTATAAAATAACGTTGTTATTCCATCTCTTGTTCAAGAATTGTTGCAGTCCCTTCATCAAGCATTTTTCCAAGACAACTAGGTGTGGGAGACCTGTTTAACCCACCTAGAAGGATTTGTTTTTGATATACTCTTGGATTTATGACTTAGTGTTGGACAGATAAGTCGTTCTTACGGACAAGACAGACCTCCCAAGTGTCCTACGGATAGCTAGCAACAAACGGACAATTAAATCTATCTTTCTCTAGATATATCGCGATTCATAATTAAATGTTATAAAGGTTTTACGATCTTACCTTTGATCCAATGCTTGTTTGTAGTAGTCATACTTTAGTCACCCGAAAGAGTTGCCTTCGAAGATTTGCAATCACAAACAAACAAACATCAAATAGAACCTACACAGGATATATTCATAAATCATATCTATTATGGTGATCAAGGAATCCACAAAATAAACCAATCAATTGACAACTTATTGAGAAAAATAGACTTATTTGTATTAACTTTGAATAGTAAGAAAAACCTTACAACTATTTCTGCCTTGATGTTTTACAGGTCTTCCTGGGGTCCGAAGCAGGAATATCCTTTACTCTGACAAGCCTTGCACTCTTCCAACCGAGATACATACAGTTATGTATTCTTTCCCACATAAAATATCAGCTAAAAGGGTCTAAGTTCCAACAACACTTCACCTCAAATAATACTAAAGCTTGAACTCCCTTTGAGGCTGCCCTATGCCTCTTTTATAGTGAAAGAGAGGAGGTTACAGTTCCAAACAAGGAGGGATAGAATCATCCTTCAAAGGGATTAGCTCCTTACATCAAGGTGTTAGCTCCTTAATGGATGGGATGCATGAACCTGAAAAGAGCGGACTTTCCACCACAGGAATGTTTCTAGAAGCTTCCAAAAATGACTCAAACTAAGCTTCTAGCTTTTACTTGCGCCCTTTTTCACCTTTTACAGGGGTCCGTACCCTTAATAAAAATAAAGTGTTTTTAGCTCCGAATGATTTAGAGCAATAAAGTGCGAGACCGCAGGCAATGTTAAGAGAAAGTGCGGTACAAGTGTTTTTAAGAATTTTATGAGCTTTTCTCTTATTTTCAAGGCTTCATATTAGGAACTAATGTGTTTAGAATTGCAAGGGAGAAATGTATGAGTGATAATGAGCTCATACGGACAACAAAACATCAAGGTGACAATTTTTAGTGTAACACTTAGATACTCATATCTAAGGGATCCAAGTGTTGGTTTCAAATCCTGTAGCAGCCATTCCTGGAAAATGTGTTTTCCAGTCATGCCTTGCTAACAGTTCCCATTTTGGGATATTACAGTGGTATCAGAGCATAGTCTTGGCTCAGCCTGTGAGTCTAAGCCAAAGAAGATTAGGATGATGAAGAAGATGAGATTTCTCTCATCAGTGTTCAGAAATAAGAAGAGCCTCTCCAAAGAGGAAGAGAAAAAATAAGAGGAAGTACCATGCAATTCCTATTCTCATAAAGAAGAAAGAGACAAGCATGAAGGACACCTGGATCATCTGATTCTGAGTGATTACCTTGTTGAGTTCAAATCTCAACCTAGAGCCTACAAAGAGACTCTAGCTTTTCCACCATTCATCCAGTCGAAGGAAGAGAAGAGACCATGCAGCAAAAGAGAAATCAAAGGCAATAGATTTATGTTGTCTACATTTGATGGGTCATCTATAGTAAGATCTCGGGTGAGGAATTTGGAAGCATTTTTCTTGCTACATCCTGTAGTGGAGGAAGAGGTTGTTGAGATCTCAGCACTGCACCTAGAAGGTGAAGCCCACATTTGGTGGTTCAGCCAATTGAGCCATGCAAGAGTGCCTAATCTTTCTAATTTTTCTCAAGAGATGATCAATAAGTTTTAAAATATAAGAATAGAAGAGGAGGATCCCTCACCACCTCTTGAGGAATTTGGTTCTAACATGGAGGAGTAGCCACATGCATCAACAGTTGGGGCAGCCAACACATTAGAGGAAGGAACTCTTGCAGCGCTACAAGAGATTCCCAAATCTCATCAAGGTATGAAGGAATTTCCATTACCTATTGTTGCAGCAAATCCTTTTAAAAGTTGTGGAAATTTTCTTTTGCATGACCAAGGGTAAAATCCCATTGCTACTTTAGAGCAACATGATTACACTGCGATGTGCAAATGGTTTAAGGAGGAGATGAGACATCATCCTCATGCACCTTTTTTTATTTTCACACAATCCTTGAGGTTGGGGTGTGAACTTTTGGGGGATGAAACAAACCATGAAACTCTTATGGAAGACCATGAAACCATCCTTGAGTTGGAGTATGAGACAACCATTACACCCTTGGAGATATTAACGGCGTTGTCAAACAATGGTGAAGAGGAGATATTACCTTCATCATATTTGGGTTATTGTGGATTTAACATAGTCATGGGTGAGAGATCTGTAGAAATTTGAATAATAGCTAGATTATTCACCGATATTATCCTGATTACACACTATTTAAGCTTCATGCATAATACATAACCTCTTCTACAATTGATCATCAATATGCGGAAATAGAAACAGTCGCATGTGCACATAAAACAATAATCAAGCACACATATCAACACAGTATGTAATGGGGAAAGAAATAGCTGAAAAACCCCAACTATCTGTATATTATAATGATAGAGAACATGTAACAATACATAGCACAAAGCTCTCACAGCTCTCAGCACTATCTCACATGCCACACACAAACTAGCACGGAAGATGAACAAGTCACAGGTTCAAATCTCCTCCACAAGTCTGCCTGCCTCTACTGCGCAATCCAAGATGAATAATGATGAGATCCAAGTTCGAATCCCACTGGCTTGTACTGCGCAATCCTCATTGGCAATCTCAATCAATGTGTGTGCAAATCTCATGCACAGCTATAGTCACAACCGATAGTAGACTCACCCTTTCACCCACCTCTAACACTGGTCTCCACTGAACTGTCCATGCATTGCAGTTAACTGATGTATTCTTTAGTTGATTTATGAGTTAATAATTAGTGAATTAATTAATAATTAATTCACACCACTCATCACTAGTGTATTTATCAGTTGGACTAAATACAACTAGTTCAACTAAGTTAAACCGAACACAACTCCACCAACTGTCTCATCAACTCCACCAAACTCTGCCACATGAGTTCTAACTAAAGTCAACCATGCAATAGCTCAACTAACCCTTAGGAAAAGCGTATTTCCTTCTGTCAGCTGCATGTGCCACATCCAAGCATCAAACTGAAGTGCTCCAAGAGAAAAAGATAATGTTTATAGTCTAAATATTATTAAGGGTTAATAATATTTGACTGTTCTATTTTTAGCTCGACAGTCTAAAAATAGAAACCGCCCAATGTATAAAAATAGAGGTCCATCTATTTTTACCAACTCGACCAATCATCCATAAATAGCATCCTGCAACTCATAGACCATGATCCATATGTCTAAAAATAGACATAGTCTAAAAATAGACTTTGTGCCAAAAATAGCCTGCGGGCCGACTTAGTGAAGGCGACTTCATTTCGCTAAGCTCCATCATCTTGTTGCATTTTCAACACTCCCTCTCAAAAAGATATGGATTATCTACAACCCCTATCCTGCCTTTGTGGTATTCAAATTTTCTCCTGGTGAGCACCTTCGTCAAGATGTTAGCATCCTAATCCTCCGTGGGAATATATGAAAGTAACATGATTCTCCGCTGCACACAATCTCTGATATGATGGTACCTGATGTCGATGTGTTTGGATCTATCATGAAATATTGGATTAGCCGAGAGTTTAATGCAACTCTGGTTATCACAATAAATCATAGTAGGCTCCAAGTGCGACCTGAACAACCTGACCAGGATCTTCCTCATCCATATGGCCTTGCATGTAGCCAAGCTTGCTGCCATATACTAAGCCTCTGCTGAACTGAGTGCCACGGATCTCTGCTTCCTGTTGTACCAAGAAACTGTTGTCGACTTGATACTGAAGATTCCTCCAGATGTTCTCTTTCGGTCCGTTGGGCTCCCTGCCCAATCTGCATCCGTGAAGCCACACAGCTTCACCTCATCCTCATGTCTGTACCACAAGCCATATCCCGATGTGCCTCTAAGATAACGCAATACATGCTTGCCTGCCTTCCAGAAGAGCTTGGTAGGCTTAACCATAGCTTGCGAAAGCTGGTTAACAGCATAGCATATATCGGGTCGTGTATTGACCAGATACATAAGCGACCCCACCAACTGTCGATAGACAGTGGCATCCACTACCTCCGCTGAAGTATCATCCTCCTTCCTCCAACCACCAGGAAGAGGAGTGTCAACAGGCTTGCAGCCTTGCATGTTGAACCTCTCCAGAATCTCCCGAGCATACTTGCCCTGAGAAAAAAACAGTCCTCTGCTGCGCTGCCAAATATCCAATCCCAGGAAATAATGAAGGATGCCCAAGTCCTTCATCTCAAACTCTCGTGCAAGATCCTCCTTGCATGACAGTATCAACTGCTCATCGCCAGTCAAAATCAGATCATCTACATACAGTACGATGATCAACAGCTTCCCCTCCACCACAATCTGGTACAGGTTTGGATCCGCTTCACTCTTGGAGAATCCAAGCCCGGTGAAGTAGCTGTCTATCCGAGTGTACCAAGCACGAGGTGCTTGCTTCAGCCCGTACAGTGCTCTCTTGAGTCGCCACACATGCGACTCACTGCTGAAGATCTCAAAACCTTCAGGCTGCTCTATGTACACCTCCTCCTCAATAACTCCATTGAGGAACGCAGTCTTCACATCCATCCGATGAATGTGCCACCCCATCTGCGCTGAGAGAGCAAGGATCGTCCGTATGGAAGAGTACCTTGCGACAGGTGCAAAGGTCTCCTCATAGTCAATCCCCTCGATCTGTGAGAAGCCACGGGCGACAAATCTCGCCTTGTACTTCTCCACACTCCCGTTAGCCGCCTGCTTCACTTTGTAGATCCATCGCGAACCCACCACTGATTTCCCCTCCAGTCTTGGGACAATCTCCCATGCACTGTTTCTGAAAATCGAATCATACTCTTCCACCATGGCATCTACCCATGCGGGGTCCTCCACAACTTCCTCGAAAGAGGATGGCTCTGTCACGACACATTTTCTCACAAGAGCCATGTATCCAGTGTACCGGTCTGGTGACTGTCTCTGTCTGCGCTGTGTTGTAGGTGCTCCTACAACCTTCTCTGCATCTTGAGCCAGTCGCTCAGCTTCTGTAGTGCGCTTGCGCCCTCTGATGGTTGGCGCTGCATGAGTGGTCTCTTCCACTCCATGAACTTCCTCATGTGGCTGATCCACATATTGAAGCTCATCCTTAGGAACTAATAGCTCCTCATCTGCATGCAAGTGTGGCTCCCTCTCAAGCGAACACTTCATGGCTTTCTCCTCCTGAAATTTGATATCCCGTCGCACAACAGTCTTGCGACTGTCTGGAAAATACACACGATAGTTGTGGGGCGTATCAGTGTACCCCACAAATATCCCAACCTTCGCGATCGGACCCGCAACCCTTCTTCCCCCGGGCGTCCGTCACATGCATGTAGAGAGGTGAGCCAAAAATCCTCAAATGGGAAATATCAGGCCTCTTGCCAGAAAACGCCTCCTCCGGTGTACTCATGCCAAGTATCTTGTGAGGACAACGGTTCTGCACATATACTGCAGTGTTGCATGCCTCCGCCCACAAGTGAAGGGGTAGGCCCTGATCATGCAACATCGCCCGTGCAACACCCATGATCGTTATGTTCTTCCGCTCAGCAACCCCATTCTGCTATGGGTTATGGGGTGCGATGAGCTCTCTCTGAATCCCTTCTGTGCTGCAAAAGTCCTTGAATTCAGCAGAGATGAATTCACCACCATTTTCGCTCCTAAGAGCCTTCACATGCTTCCCCGATTCCTTCTCAACCAGCGCCTTGAACTCATAGAACTTTGAGTATGTCTCGCTCTTCTTCTGCATGAAGAAGATCCAGCACTTCTGAGAGAAATCATCAACAAAGATCACATAGTACTTGTGATTTGCTGTCGAAGCTACTAAGAAAGGTCCACACACGTCTGTGTGGATTCTCTCAAGGATCTTCGTGGCACGACTATCCTTCTCGTGAAAGGTGGCTTTCACAAATTTTCCCAAGGTACACCCCTTGCACTGATCTGACTGCGCAAGAGTGCCCTTACGAAGCCCAGTAGAAATCTGCTGCAGTATCTTCAAAGCTCCATGGTGAAGGTGGCCCAATCTCCGGTGCCACAGCTCACCATCATCCCGGCTCACCACTCCTTCCGCCTTGCATGCCATTGTTGCGCAGCCATCTACTTGCAACTGATAAAGGTTCTTGACTCGAACCCCTATCTTCCGGGTTTCTCCAAGTTTCTTACTGCGCAGGAAATCCTTTCCCTCGCTGAATACCACATCATACCCCTTGTCTTCCAACATCGCCACAGAGATCAGATTCTTCATCAATCCTGGAAAATGAAATACTTCCTTCAATAATAAGGGTTTACCAGACTCCCTCTCAAAGGAAATGGTACCAATACCGGTCACACTGTATCTACCATCATCGCCCATCTCGATGTGCACTCCAAGATCTTTCTCCTCCAGATCTGAAAACAAATCCTGATCTCCGGTCATGTGAAATGACGCACCACTATCCAAGAACCATACTAATCCCATCACACTTGAAACCAAGCATACGATCAGTGAAAAATCCATCTCAAACTAGGAGGACAATGCCTCTCCCGCTGCAGATCCAGCGGCCTTCTTATTTTTCTTCTTCTGTGGACAATTTGTGGCATAATGTCCATGTTGGTGACAGTGAAAGCACTTCACCTTGGACATGTCTTGCTTCTTACCTTTCGCACCAGACTGAGAAACTTTCTTGCTCTTCCCCTTCTTTTCTTTGGCAGCCAAAGCACAATTTTCTTCATCAGATGCCTTTGATGAAGATCCGTCCCTGGTAATCTGCCTTATCTCCTCTTGCATGAGATCCGACCAAAGTCGCTCCCATCCCGGCAACTTCTCCCGACCATTGATAGAGTCCTGATAGAAATGGAAACTCTTCAAAAGACCAAGGAGAGCTAGGTCCACCAATTCCTCATCATCGACAGTCACCCCCACACTTCCCAGCTCATCTCTGCATTGAGTGAACTTCGTTAAGTACTTGGCGATACTGTCGCCTTTCTCCATCTTAATGTTTCTAAGTTTATCCTTGAGCGCCAACTTCCTCTGGTCGCTCTTGCTCTGGAATAGATCTGTCAACACTTTCCACATCAAGTATGGAGAATATTTTCCATGTAGGCTAGATACAATGTGATCCTTCACGCCCTCCAACAGAATCCTTCGACATTTCGCCATCTTCTTTTGCCAAGCCTCAACTTGAGCAGCATCAGTAGGCTTTGGGACCTCAGAATCTATGAACTCCTTCAGCCCGTTATCATCTAATACCACCTCCATTTTTTCCTTCCATGCAACATAATTCGAACTGCCCTCAAGGGCATACTCAAGTCGCAAACCGTTGAAAGACATTTCAACTCCGGCACTAAGAAAACAAACTGCTACAAAATTCGAATTCCAAGCTCAGAACTCAACTGCTTCTAGATCTATGAGAACAAATTATTTCTAGCACAGAGATCGAATATAGGGGCATTTACTGGATATATCACCTTTCAAAGGAAAGGATGGATCCAGAGGCTACCTGGCCCGCTTACAGACTCTGTCTACCAAAATAAATTGTAATCACTGTAATAGATCTGATGATCAATTCTCGCTCTGATACCATGTAGAAATTTGAATAATAGCTGGATTATTCACCGATATTATCCTGATTACACACTATTTAAGCTTCATGCATAATACATAACCTCTTCTACAATTGATCATCAATATGCGGAAATATAAACAGTCGCATGCCCACATAAAACAATAATCAAGCACACATATCAACACAGTATGTAATGGGGAAAGCAATAGCTGAAAACCCCCAAATATCTGTATAATATAATGATATAGAACATGTAACAATACATAGCACAAAGCTCTCATAGCTCTCAGCACTATCTCACATGCTACACACAAACTAGCACGGAAGATGAACAAGTCACAGGTTCAAATCTCCTCCACAAGTCTGTCTGCCTCTACTGCGCAATCCAAGATGAATAATGATGAGATCCAAGTTCGAATCCCACTAGCTTCAACTACGCAATCCTCATTGGAAATCTCAATCAATGTGTGTGCAAATCTCATGCACAGCCATAGTCACAACTGATAGTAGACTCACCCTTTCACCCACCTCTAACACTGGTCTCCACTGAACTGTCCATGAATTGCAGTAAATTGATGTGTTCTTTAGTTTAATTATGAGTTAATAATTAGTGAATTAATTATTAATTAATTCACACCACTCATCACTAGTGTATTTGTCAGTTAGACTAAATACAACTAGTTCAACTAAGTTAAACCGAACACAACTCCACCAACTGTCTCATCAACTCCACCAAACTCTGCAACTTGAGTTCTAACTGAAGTCAACCATGCAATAGCTCAACTAACCCATAGGAAAAGCGTATTTCCTTCTGTCAGCTGCATGTGCCAAATCCAAGCATCAAAATGAAGTGCTCCAAGAGGATAATATAATGTTTATAGTCTAAATATTATTAAGGGTTAATAATATTTGACTGTTCTATTTTTAGCCTGGCAGTCTAAAAATAGATTCCGCCCAATGTCTAAAAATAGAGGTCCATCTATTTTTACCAACTCGACCAATCTTCCATAAATAGCATCCTGCAACTCATAGACCATGATCCATATGTCTAAAAATATACATAGTCTAAAAATAGACTTTGCGCCAAAAATAGCCTGGGGGCCCACTTAGTGAAGGCGACTTCATTTCACTAAGCTCCATCATCTTGTTGCATTTTCAACAAGATCTTCTCTAGGAGGTCACCAAAGAACTTCATTTCAAAATTTCATGAAATGCAAAGAGAAATATTTGGTTTGGAAGGACGGTAGCCCTCATGAGATGAGTACCAAGGGGAAGAGAAGGAGAAGAAATCCACAAGTGATTGAGTGGATGTGGTTTATAATCAAGGAGATGGGAGGATACTTGAAAATATATGACACTGGGCAGCATGAGGCTTGGCTGTGCTGGTTCCTCTTGAAGGAGTTTGGCCATCACTTGGCATGTCCTCTTCCTAAGAGGATGGGGAGGGAGAAGAGGTGGTAGGATGCTTGCATCATTGGGCAGCATGGAGTATGGATGCATGGTGTTGATGTGAGACACATATCATTCATTATTTCTTCATCACATGAGTTGGATGATGGGAGCATAAGGAGGCAACTTTCACTTTGGTTGCTTGAGTTTCACTTGAGAGAGAAAGGGCAGATTTTCTCTCACTGGTTGTGTGATGTTGCAAGAGTAGAAGAACAGAGCTTTTTATTGACATGAGCTTATTTGCATGAGCTCACAGCGTTGTCACTTTGGAGTAGGTACTTATGGATGGAGTGTCCCCAGGATCACTTCACATTGGATGCACTTGGTGAACCATGAGGAGGAGAGGATGATAGAGTAGTGGATGGAGGCATCTATCACTATGACATATTCTTCTTGACTTGGATTCCCAATCATGGGAAGGATGATCTTCTTGCAGCACATGGTTCATTCCTCTTCATAGCATTCCAAAACACTATGAAGGACTCACTCATGGATCCATGTACCATCTTACTTCCGGCATATGGTAAGAAGTATGTTTTTACATTTATTGATTTGCATACTCTTACCATTACTATGCAGTGCATTGCTTCACGGGAGGGAAATATTTTCACATTGCTCCATGATCCATGTTGGGCCAAACTATCTGATGGAGGCAGCCATATTTTATATGGCATTGGGAAAATATTTTTTCATTACATGTATGTTCAGTTTTTATATCCATCTATTTTCCATATGATGACATACATGATTAACTATGTATCAAGAAACATTTTTCCATGTAATTTTTTGAAGCAGCAGTTTGAAAAACTACGCTGTCACTATTGGGAAAACTGTTGGTACCTTCTCGAACCACATGAAAAATTCAACATTTTCCTCATTTTTTTGCTGATCATGACTTCATTTTCTGATATGGATCTGATTTGTATTAGAAGCATGATTAGGAGAGAGGCACATGATCTGGGTGTGTCCTTGAGGGGAGAGAATTCCCACATTTTTTGCACTACATGTTCTGATGGGAGCATGGGAGTAGATATGGCCACCTTAGCCACACATTTGTTCTCTTTTTGGGTGGACCATGAGTTTGATAGCATCCATTGTATAACCATGGGTGAGTATTTGATCATTTATTGTTAACACATTCAGCCATTTACTATTCATTAGCAGATGTGATGGTTCTTGTATGTTACTTGCCATACTATTTTTTGAAGTTGCAGTGGATGAGACTGCGTTGTGTCCTCTTGAGATATTTTTTGTATCATGCATCATCATGTAAAACTTGCAGAAAAATTCTCACTGGGATACTTTATGATGACCATGTCCTATTCATCATGGATGGATTGTTTTGGGCCAGCTTCTTCTTCAATTTTGGAGGAGAGATCCTTGGAGGAATGTTCTTCATTTTTCCACTTGAGGGCAATACTTTTGTAGCCCAGGATTAGCACATAATCTACACTTATCATGAGTGGATAGAAGGAAAACGTGGGGTAGGCTATGATGCTTACCATGTTCCTATTTTCAGCCCACCTTCATTTCCGGAGCTTAAGGTGGAAGGAGATTTTCGGGAGTTGCCATGTTGGAAGGTGACTCATTTTGTTTGGATGATTTCTTGGGGATGGAGAATCCGTTTGGGAAAGATGTTTTCCCAACACTTTTTAGTCTCCATGAATTGAAGGAAATTCCTCAGCTATATCCTTGCAATTTCTTGAGGACAAGAAACATTTGGGAGGGGAGGACTGTAATATTCCAAAATTTGCCTACAACAAATTGGAATATTAATTTTTTCTATTTTCACTTAGGAGTTGAATAATTGGGTGAGAAGTCCCATTCATAATAAAAACATGGATAGATTCCCTCTTAGTATGAAAGGGGATCATCGATGGAACTAGATTTCACACCCTCATGTGTGAAAGGAGACATTTGCAAGAAGGCTAGGTCAAGTTTGACCAAGTCAAACAGCGCAGAGGTATGAGGTGGAAAGCATCTTGTGGGACAGCGCAGAGAAAGAGGAGGGAAGTTTCCTTGATGGAAGAAACCCTAAAGATTGGGACCCATGGAGAGGGATCGCTCATGTGTTTAAAAGGAGGGCAAGGCATCCATTTTTACTCATGCATATGATTATTGATTTCTTGTCTATTTAAACTATTTGCAGTCTCCAGCTGTTTAGCTGAGTTGCAATGTTGTTTAACACGAGGGATTCCTGTTTAGGATTTCCTTATCCTTTCTTGAGAAGCCTCTTGGAGGAGTTGTACAAATTTTCCTCACATCCAGGATTGAGGCCAAGCATCCTCCTCCAATACAGTTTTATTTCTGCAGCAAAATAATGTTGTGTTGCAGGGTGTTGCAGTGAGGGATCACAACACCACTTCCATCACTTGTTTTTCATAGGAGTAGTCTCTCTTTAATTTGAGAGATCAATATGGAAGCCCTTGTAGCTTATTTCAGATCTTGGCATTGGGCCAACTCATTCCCTTGCCCCTATAGCACATTTTTCTTCAGTGAGTGTGTTATTTCTAGTGAACATTTGCTGTGGGGCTTTGCAGTGTTGATTGGAGGGTGAGATCTTTAGTGATAGGATCAGACTCTCACTTGGAAGATCCATTGGAGGAGATCTTGACATCAGATGTAGAATATTTAGTCTTCTCCATCCAATTCCATTTTCTAAGTTGCATCTGCTACCCTGCAACTCTATCATTTTTCCATTTTTGTATATTTCAGCCAATCCTTCCAAGGATTGTTGTATTATTTTTTTCAAGTGTTGAGAGCTTTCTCCCCCTCATTTCTTGAGCCATACATTGTTATATATTTCTGTTATTATTTATTATGATGCAGTGTCTCTTATAAAACTGTGTCCTCTTAGCCTGCTGAAATACATGTGTAGCAGTGTTACTCTATTTTGATGTACATGTTCCATTGAGGCTGCATTGCCTTGCTTGAGAGACTCTTTCCTCAAGGAATTTTATCCCATTTCTACTATATGATACATTTTTTGGCTATACAAATCTTCATGTGTTCATGGTTATAAAATAACGTTGTTATTCCATCTCTTTTTCAAGAATTGTTGCAGTCCCTTCATCGAGCATTTTTCCAAGACAACTAGGTGTGGGAGACCTGTTTAACCCACCTAGAAGTATTTTTTTTTAATATCCTCTTGGATTTAGGACTTAGATACTCAGATCTAAGGGATCCAAGTGCTTGTTTCAAATATTGTAGCAGCCATTCCTGGAAAATGTGTTTTCCAGTCATGCCTTGCTAACAATTCCCATTTTGGGATATTATAGTAAGCGAGTATGACCAGGAGCCAGGGCTATAAGATCTGAAGGTGACTCAAATAAAGTGGAATTAGACTCAGGCTCAAATATTTTAGGTTCAGTGAGTTGTGTATCTGACAACTCACCAGTGACAGATTCAACTGTAATTACTTCATAAATTTCTGGTTGATCTTGTTATGTTTCAGTTATCTGAGGTTGATTAACTTCGTAATCAAGATGTATTACAATAGCGATTCTCCTTGTTCATTAGACATGGTTCCTGATGATTAAACCCTTTCAGTTTTGATTTTTTCCAATTGACTAGGTGTATATTCAAGGGGTTTCCCTTGCATTCTATGTGAATGTCTTGGTAATTCAGCCACGGTTAATTTCTTTAACATAAAAAATCAAAAAATTTCAAAAGAATCGCACCTAAGGCCTATAAAAATCAAACAAATGAACACGCACTACAAAATATAAGAATAAATCCACACACAAATAGTGTGTTTCCACAATAAAATCACTAGTTGGTGATGAAATCCAACCTCGCAGAGATTAAAGTGGAAAACTAGCAGTTAACAGTTACCCTGAAAACATGCTTAATGAAACAACCTAGTACAAGTAACTCCACTATGTCATCTTGAAGTTAAGATTACCCTCCTGAAATTCCAAGTGAGTCTATTCAACGTCAGTTCCAAGTACAATGGGACCTTCCCTCCACCGTCATCTTGGGGAAAATCCTAAATATTTTGGCCACTAAGGTTACTAACTGAGAAAATTGAACCTAGGAGAACAGGATGTGGCCCAATATACACGCAAGGGCAACGTATCAAAGCTGAATCCCCTTGAAAGCTCCTCAACATGGTAAATGTGAGGTTTAATAACAAGTGATCCAAGGCTCCTCGACAATGGTTAATCTAAGGTTTACCATTTGTATTATGTGCACATCTTCTATCTTCACCAATGAAGTAGGTATAATTACTCCATTGGGTCTGACATGACCTCGTGCTTGACTCTTTCAAGAAGAGCTTCCCATAGCACAATTGCAACAATTGGGTTTTTCCCTACCATAAGATGTTACTTTTTTGTTTTATCTACTTTGGAAATTTAATTACTGCCTATTCCAAAGCACTAGTCCCAAGCTAGATTGGTGGAATGAGCCCTAGAAAATATAAAAGATATCTAGATCAATGTTATTAAGCATTGTATTTATTGGATGTTGTTTACGCAAATGGGTATGGAAATGAAACTCAATGATATTGTGACTGACTCAAAAAATACTCTAAAACCATCAATAATGAAAATGCAATTCTTTATTTCGATGAATTTCTATTTAAGAGAAAGTAGAAGGACTTTTAGACTCAAAGAAGTACAAATTCCCTAAAACATCCCATAACGGTTCTTTTTCATCAAGAAAACAATTTCATTTTTAAGCATGACCAATACCACTTTGTGATGAAAATCTTCGTTGATTACAAATCCAAAATATACAATTTTAAGAACAAACAATTTTCAAAAGAAAAAATCAACTATAAAAACCATAAAAAATGTAAAAACTTCAAAAAAATTAATCTCTTAACTAAAAATCCTAACTAAGATACCTATGAGTGTATTTTCATGATTTCTTTTAGTTGAAAGAAAAATAAATTTTGTTTTCACTTTAACTAGCATAAACAAGTGCATAAAAGACTACTTTTGAGACAAATCACTCTTTGGTAATCTAGAAGTTTTCCTTTTGCAAATGAGAAAGAAACAATCACTCAAAAAAGCAAGGCTAACAAGACTTCTAGTAGTTCAAGAGGGAAATGACAGAAAACTAGTTATCTAGGTCGTGAATCTATTTTCCCAATAGAACAATTCATCAAACCAGGGTAAACCTTACCCAAATGTGCAAAAAGGATGATTTATCAAAAAGGCCCTAAGGTAATTAGGAAGATTTCATAGAGAGACTTTGAGAGTTGGTATAAGTCAAGTCAAACCTTAATAAAAAAATTATCTGACTCTAAGAGAGAAAATATTAATTTTTCAAAAATTCTTAGGGGGTGTGCAAGTTGTCAGTACAAACCAGTGTGCATGTGCACTGAATTAAACTGCAAAATTAAGCAGATTTGTGCCCTATTTATCACAGAAAATAGCGTAGGGTAGAGAAATTTAAAAAAAAAAACAAACTCAAGAATTTCTATTCAGTGAATATAAAAGGTCATAAACCTAACGACACTCAGAAAAGTTCAAACTAGAAAATTTGGAATGTTAAACCAAAAAAAATCAGGAGAAAACTAAGTTTTTTCCCTAGCAAAGTCGCCAATTTGTTTTCTGGATAAATACCTCTTGTGGAAAAGAGTGATCTGCCTAGTATCCAAACATATAACTAGAAATAAAAAACCATTCGAATACCTCTTTCCCTAAACTATTAGCATTCAAATTATTATAACTTATAAACGAGGAAGTTATGCTCCTACCTTTCAACGAGATGTTTGATGTAGACCTTGTATTTAGTCCCAAACAAGTCCTTCAATGCTGAGAAGAACCTGCAATCACAAACATGAAAAGAATCAAAAGCACCTACAGTATATAATAATAAAAAACACTAGTTTAACTTAATGATCAAGGAGATTAAGAATTGTCATTGTTTTAATGAATCTAAGAACAACACAATGAGAAAAAGAGATTCATATGTATTATCAATAATTATAAAGAGCAATCTTACAAATTGAGCCTTGATTTTGTACAGACTTCTCTCGTATGCCTTCACAATCGTGATCCTTGGTTTGACACGCTTTCCTCTCTAGAATGACCAACATAGGTTTATCTTCAATGAACTCTTATCTACAATGTGTAATCTCCAATTTACATTCTACAATCTACCCTTAACCCGGAAGCTTCAGCTCAATTTATAAGAGAAATTGAGGAGGTTTAAGATCCATCAATAGAGGGATGAGATTCTCTAATTAAGGTATTAGGGTTCCTTTATCCAAGGGGATAACTTCCATGAGTGGAGGGATATAGCTCGAAATGGTGCGACTCAAGAGGCTTTTAGTTGGAAGAATTTTTTCCCAACTAGGCTTCTACAAGTTACTTTTTCATGTTTACTTTATTTTACGGGGGTGTGCAGGTTTTATGGGAAAACAGAGCAGAGATCATCGCAGCTAATAGAGGAAGTATCAACACATGCGCAGGAAGTGACCACAAAAATCACGCAGGAAACCTTTAAGAGTTTTGAAGAGCTTTTTCCCAGTTTACAAGACCTAGTTCAGGAACATGAATGTTTTTACTTCTAAGGAAGCATGATTATGGATGGTGATAGATCCATATTGATAGTCAAATGTCATGGTGACAAAATGACTTATAACGAAGTTGTTAAACCATATATACAATGGGATACATACCCCTACGGTGCTTGTTATGAAAGGACAATTGTGAAGCCACCTAAACGGTGGATTCAATCTCCTGGAACTGAGAAAAATCCCATCTAGATCTTGGGTGAATCCTTGTGATTATTAAATGAGCATTGTGGTTCTTACTACCATAGAGAAATTTTTAAACCACTAAGGACAATAAAATTTATCTCGTGGGTGTCTATTAAGCTTTGGTGTGAATTTTCCCTAAGCAAGAATCTTTATAAGAAGGCATGGTGCAGCTGCCCTATGGTTAGGTGGAAATTTGAAGTCCTTCCTTTAGTTTCTATCCCTTTAAACATACACAAATAAGTATTATTGTTCATGCATATTTGAATATGGACTATGATATTATTTTTTGTGCTTATAATTAATGTAGGGTTGTGTATTCTTATGAATGACCACCTAGGACTCGCTGCTATACTTAGGATTTATAAACTAGCTTATATGTTTTTGGCTTAATGAATGCTTGCATTATGAATTCCCCTATCACAAATTTAATCTACAGTTGCTGGGTATGCTATAAATTGAAGGAATACTGATATTTTGTTGATGAATAAATAACTTGTGTATTTTTTAAAAGAAAGTCTCAATTTTGATTTCGCCTTAATAAAATTGAGGAAATTCGAAATACCACACCAGCAAACAACTTGGAAGAGTTAACTAAGGTGACATGGCTCTTGTCACTCAGTTAAGAACACATAATTTGATTTAATTAGTTAAATTTTAGTTTTCTTTTGTTGATTCGTATATTTTAGGAGCCTAGGATGAGTTAATTTCAGTTGTAATCAATTAAACTAGTTCTAAATATTAATAGAACTAGTTGGTGGTGAGTTAAGTAGTGGGACATTAGTCTAACTCAAATATCATCTAGATAACTGATCAACCAACTAATATTTAGCTCATGCATGTAAATAATTTTAGTTTCCCAATTGTGGTGGAGTTTCCAAGGTAGTTGACCAACATTTGTAAACTAGTTAAGTGTACAGATGTTTCGTCAGCTCAGGTGGACCATACTTGGGAATTGTGAAATTAATTAGAGGAATTTACTATTTAATAGGGGCCTAATTCCTTAAGGAATAGTGCAAAGAAGTAGGGGCTCAAGCATAAGCAGAAATTTTCTAAGTCTGGTTTAGAGATTCTGAGTGTGTAGAGAGATAGACTATACACTTAATTTGATTTTAGGATTTCAAGTTTAGTTTTCTTGTGTTGATTCCTAAATTTTAGGAGCCTAGGTTGAGTTAATTTCAGTTGTAATCAGTTAAACTAGTTCTAATTGTTAATAGAACTAGTTGGTGGTCAGTTAAGTAGTGGGGCATCAGTCTAACTCATATATCATCTATTTAAATAATAAATCATCTAATAATTAGCTCATGCATGCAAAGAATTCGAGTTTCCTAGTTGTGGTGGAGTTTCCATGGTAGTTAACCAGCATTTTTAAACTAGTTGATTATACTGATGTTACATGAGGTCAAGTGGACCATACTTGGGATTTTCACAACGAATTAGAATAATTTCCTATTTAATAGGGGCCTAATTCCTCAATGAGCAACGCAAGGAAGTAGGGGATCAAGCATAGGTAGAAATTTTCTAAGTCTGGGTCAGAGGTTCTAAGTGTGCAGAGAGATAGACTATACACTTGCAGGTTGTGTTCAGGCTTGAGCAAGCATTGTATTTCATCTCTATTATTTTATTAATGCAATAAATATAGTAAGGGGTTTTGAGAAGTTTCTTTCCCCTAGATAAATATTTATGCATGTATGATGTTTCTTCTTACATGTTAAAGTTATGTGTTCTTTATCATGAATTAGCTTCTGTGGATCATTAGATTAGCTTCTAGTCTTGTGATTTAGTAAATTTCATGAGCAATTTAGAATATACAACATAATTTATACATGGTATCAAAGAATGATTCAAATTAGAACCAATACTTGAATTCTTCATGTACAGTGATCATTGAAGAACTAATGATTTGTTAGGAGGCAGAGTTGATGGAGCCCTTGTTTAGGGCAGATCCATAAGACCATATGTGCAGACTTCTTAATGGAGTAAGAAGGTTGCTAGTGGGAATATTAATGAGTTAATTTTAGTGACACAAAAATTATTTTTGATTATTGATATTGGAATATTGAGGGGAAAAGATATTTCCCACAAGGAGATTGAGACTCAGAGGTAGTCTAGTTTGAGAGGGAGCATCCCTATGGAAACTAGTACTTAAAGATCTGGGGAGATCATACTCATTATTGTAGTAGTTGCAACAACGGTGTGAAAGCAGCAACATAGCAGTAGTAGCAGTAGTATAAGTAGATCATATTTCTGCATGTATGCAAGTCAAGTAAATTCATCTTTATAATCCTTGAAGAAAAATATAAAGAGTGGTTTATAGTTGCAATATTGCCACATATCAAGCTACCTTTGACACAACATAATATATCAACACAGGTCGAAGCTCTGGAAATTGTGATGAAGTTGGAAGCTTCGCTAGTGGGAGATACTCACTCATGAGTACAGCAGATTCAAAACCAAATAAAAGCAATGCATTTAGAGTTACAAGATCTGAAGAAGGGTAAGGAATTCAGGTCAGAAATTCAATTAGAATTATGGTTCATAAAGTGTAAGGAAGAAGGCCACTATAAGGATCAATGCCCTGTATTCAGAGACCTCATCAATAGTGGAGGTCCTAATCCATTGCACCCGAGATAGGGTGCATGGTGTGACTTATGTAAAGTTGCAAGTTGACATTGCATAGAAGAATTTTATTTGTTGCAAAAGTATGTGTGGACCCCAAAAAATTTGTTTTGTAACTTTTGTAGTTCGGTGGGGCATAATGAGAAGAACTGTCGCAATTATGATTTGATGATAGAATGAAGTGTAAGCGCTTATAGAATGAAAGTTGAGGGATGTGCATAGGAGGATCAGGGTCAGCATGTCGGTCGAGGAGAATTCCAAGGATGAGGATGAGGACAAGGAGGAGGCATTGGTCGAGGACGTGGCCAACTACTTTGTTACAATTGCGGCGAATCAGAACACTTTGCGCGAGATTTTCAGAATCTTTACCCCCTCCGGTAAGTATTGTAAATCTTTTGATCATGTGATAGAAGAATTTCCAGTCCTTATGACAAATATGCAAGAGAAAAGAAACTAGCGGCCTACACAAAATTTGAAAATGATGATTGTTGAACCAAGGGAAGATGAACCATGAATTAACATAGTCACCCAAAGTGGCACAGCAATAGGAGATGATATAATTGAAGGTAAGAAGTTGATGGAAGACTCATGGGTTAGACTAAGACTATAGAGAGAGCCCCTGGTTTCAGTATTCAGGAGAAAAAAGAAGAATTCCTGGAGGCGAAGCGAAGTTTCATGGATCTAGGAGATCCGACCTCTAGCACGCAACCACAGCCAAAGTTAATACCAAAGAAGGCCAGTGTTGAAATAAAGACTCAGCTGAAATAAGTTTTTCCATCTATATTAAAGTCATTTTTGTAGACCTGTATGAAGCTGTTGTGAGATCAGAATATTTTTCAAGGACTTCAAGAGCATATAGACTCCAGCAATGGTAAAGAAGAACCACGAAATGAGTCGCGCACAGTCAACAAATTGAATCGACATAAGAAGAGAATAAGAAGGGAGAATTGCACAGAACGAAGCCTAATAAAACTTGGGAGCGAATGGGAAATATGAGGTTGAAATGGTCATCGAACCAGTTGATAATGGCCAACCAGAAGAAGGTCATCCCTATGGGAAGGCTATCTGGAGTTGTAGTAGATATTGAAGGAGTGTGCGTTGTTGCATATTTTTAAGTAATTGAGAATATAGATGATAGAAATCCATATCCGGCAGTGCTTGGATTGAATTGGGATTTTGATACTAATGCGATAATCAATTGGAAAAGGAGATAGATGGTGTTTGGAAAGGGGAATATGTGGGTCATTGTGCCTCTAGACCCATTAGAAGGGGTTCGGTATACATATCATGTCCACGATGAGCACTGTGATGCAGACATTGATAATATCTACAAGATAACACCTAGGGAAGAAAATTGGATTAATCCCACTAAAGATAGAAGGCTAAGCTGGGAGAAAGATATTTCTTGTATTTTAGACTAACAAATAATTGGAAAATTGGCAGAACAGGTTGCATGAAGTCTCTCCAACATGATGTAATGAAATTACAAGATCACTTTGTTGCATAAATTCAGAGGTCTACCATTTTCCTTATTATGATGGGATAAGAGATGTATGTGTTTTTCTTGATGAATTTGAAAAATAAGTTCCAAAAGAACAAAGGTTCCAAGCATTAGATGTAGCCCTTAGATCTACACCTGCTAAATGGTGGGGTACTCAAAGATAAAATATTGGAAGGTGGAAAGAGTATTGAAGACTGATAAATATTAGATTTGGCCAATTAAAAACCAGAATCGAAATAAAATATGATTGAAAAGGGGATCCCCAGGAGCATATGTCTCGTTGGACTAAGGCTTGGGGCATAGATTCAGAGCTAGAGTGGGTACATATATTTTTTCACACATTAGACCTAATACCTATGAACTAGTATCTTGAGACAGAGTTGCACTATGGAACGACGATCTGGAAATATTTGGTTGAAGGGTTCCTCCTGACATTTACTTTTGAGGATTATTGTCAGTGCATTGATGAAGCCCTTCATGAAGTCATAGCATGGATTTTTAAGACTACCACCATGCCAACTTGGACACAACCTGATTGGGCCACGCAGTTGGAGCACGCAATGGAATTTTATAATGTGGCAGCATAAGAGGAGGATGAGGATTTGCACAATATTGATATCCCAGAGTTAGAAGGACATCGCGAAGTTATTGGACCAGAGATGGAAATCCCTCACATAATGCAGCACGAGAAGACAAAGAAGGTGAATATTGGGTCAGAAGAAGAGCCAAAACTTGCACTGATTGGAGATTATTGTGATGAAGACACATTTATAAAATTTGTAGTGTTGTTGCATGAGTATCAAGAGCTCCTCCCTATGAAGTTTTCTGAACTGAAGGGGATAGTAGGAGACCTCGGAGTTATGAGGATTACTCTAAAACCCTATGTGAATCTGGTAAAATAAATACCATATAGATTGAACCCAAAATACAAGGAAAAAGTAAAGGCGGAGCTAGAAAACATGATCAAGGGAGGGATCATCGAACTAGTCAAATAATGTGAATGGGTAAGTCCTATGGTAATTCAGGAAAAGAAAAAAAAGGGTGAAATCAAAATATGTTTGGACCTGAGGAAATTGAATAATGCATGTGTACATGACCCTTTTCCCAAACCATTCAACTACGAAGTGTTGGACAATGTAGGAGGACAAGAGGCTTACTCTTTCACATACAGTTTTTCAGGTTACCATCAAATCAGCATCGCACCGGAAGATCGACATAAGATAACTTCCACTATAGATTGGGTTTGTTACTAGTATATTTTTATTCCTTTTGGATTGAAGAATTATCCTGCCATATTTTATGGAGTTGTAGTCATAGCTTTCAAGGAGTATATACACAAATTTTTGGAGGTTTACTTTGATGGTTGGATTGTTTTTGGGTTGCTAAAGATGCATGTATCAAGCTTGAGATTGGTGTTGGATACCTATAGACAGTATCAGATATCATTGAATTTGAATAAGTGCATTTTTTGTGTCCCTTTTGGTATACTATTGGGGCATGTTTTTTGTAGGTAGGGATTTATGGTAAACCTCGCGAAGATAGCTACTATTGTGAACCTGGAGCCACCTAAGATAGTGAAACAACAGTGCACGACATTGATACAAACTAGCTACTATAGGAAGTTTACAAAGGCATATGCGCAAATCACTGCCTCGATGGAGAAGCTATTGAAGAAGGATGTTACTTTTTGCCAGATGAAGAATGCCAAAAATATCCTCAACATACTAAAGGAAAATATGGTAATTGCATTGATTCTTGTTTTCCCATACTGTAATAAGGAATTTCATGTACATGTCGATGCCTCTTGCATAGCATTGGGAACTATATTGATGCAGCTAGGAGAAGAAGATATTGATCACCCCATATATTTTGCAAGCATAAAATTGTCCAATGTGGAGAAGAACTATTCTACGATAGAAAGAGAGAGGTTGGCTATGGTTTATCTATTATAGAATTTCAGACAATATTTGTTGGGAGTGCACTTAAAGATGTTCACTGGCCACTCCGAGCTGAAATATTTGGTGAATAAGCCTGTTTTAGGAGGAAATATTTGTCGGTGGTTGTTATTATTTCAAGATTATGACTTTGAAGTTATATTCAAGCTAGGGAGATTGAACGTTGGACCTATTCATCTGTTAAGGATAGAAACAAGCAAAGAACCAATGAGCATTGAGGAGAACCTACCTAATGTGCAGTTGTTCGCAATCAGGATTTCAGATGATCAATTCGCGGATATTATTAATATTTTAGCCACAAGAATGGCACTTGTGAAGTACACTACACAGCAGAAGAAGGAGCTGGTAGTCAAGGCAACTGATTTTTCATTGATTGCAGGTCATTTGTATAAAATGGCACCAGATTAAATAATGCACAGATATGTCTTTGAGCATGAAAGGCAGCATATATTAGCAGAAGCTCATGGGGGAGTTGTAGGAGGCCATTATTCGGGGAATTCCACTACGTAGAATGTCTTTAAAATTGGATTATGGTGGCCCACAGTGCATAAGGATGCAAAGGAGTATTGTAGATATTTTGATGCATGCCAAAGAATGGGAAGACCATCTAGAAGGGATGAAATGCCCTTGAATCCACAAGTAATGTTGCAGGCATTTGATAAGTGGGCAATTGAATTTGTTGGACCTATCAATCCATTAGGAAAAAATACTCGAATGAGGTATATCATCACTGCAATAGATTATTTGACGAGGTGGATCAAGGAAAATCCAGTGAAGGATTGCACCATAAATATGGCCACGAAGTTCATATTTGAGTATATTATGTCCATATTTTGGTTTCCGAAGATCTTGATGAGTGACATGGGTTCACATTTCTGGCATAAGACTATTGAGGCATTGACTGAAGAATTTCAAGCTAACCATCAGAATATTACACCATATCATCCTCAAGTGAATGGGACTGTTGAAGCTTTTAACAAGATTCTAGAGAATGCTCTCACAAAAGTATGCAATGTGAACTATATTGACTGGGATCTAAGAATTCCGATAATGTTATATGCATACACAATATCATGAAAAAATCTGACAGGATAGGCACCTTTTAGGTTGGTCTATGGACAAGAAGCAGTCATGACGATGGAATATATTGTGCCCAGTTTGAGAATTGCAGAATTCACAGACATGGTGGAAAGGCAACACAACGAAAGAAAGGATGGAGAAATTTCTCACTTCGGAGGAAGACATATTTATTGCATGTTATCAATAGAAAGTGAAAAATGAAAGGGAAAAATCCTGGCATGACAGACAGATCAATCAGAAAACATTCAAGGAAGGAGACCTTGTATTATTGTATGATAGCAAGTTCACAAATTTCCCAAGAAAGTTCTGAACACATTGATTGGGGCCATTTATCATGAGGCATGTCTCTTAGGGAGGTGTAGTTCAGCTTGCGAAGTTGGATGGTCAGTTAATGTCAAGATGAGTGAATGGGAGCATATTAAAGATCTACTAAGATGATTTGTCCCTAGAAATTCGCACTGACTATATGAATGGAGGAAATTATTAGTGTCACATGTAGTTGAAAGTGGGCACGAGACTATAACTATTATGCCAAATTCAGACTCTTCTAAACATGGATTACTACATGAAACCCAGGAGGATGTTGAAGTCTGAGGGAACTGTGATGAGGGAGGAATTTTTTTGACGTAAGAGTGGATCCATCAAATCCCACTAGAAATATGACCATTGGAAGTGAAAAAATGATTTGACAAGGATGTTCCCATTAAAAGGAATGGGGGAAACACATTTATTGGGCATAGCTGGGAAGATCTGCCACCAAATCCGCATTAATGAGTTGAATCTGAAGACAATCATGGGGTCTGAAATTCAAATTTGTTATAAATATCACATCATGCTCTGCATTTGGCCACTTTTCTTCCTGAGAATTAGAATTGTGAAATTGCACCTAAGTGTGATCAAAGTGATTTTTTGTATGTCTGAGAAGAGTTGGGAAGAATTTGCTAGAGAATTTATTAGAAGGGGACTAGAAAGAAACATGACAACCACAACACCAACCGTCATAGGAATTAGATCACCAAGGAAACAATAGACTGTAGGAGAAGTTGTGCTACCAAATAAAAAGAAGGAAAAAAAACCAGCTGTGTCCCCTAGTGTCAGACAGTCCCCACGACAAAAAATCACTAAGTAACAAAGGTCTAAGAAGTGGTTAGATAAGCAGAAGAAACCTATGTAGGTCCTCGAAAGTGATGAAGAGGATATTCCAACATATATTCTGGAGGATGTTGTATCAAAAGAAGTCAATCTTATTTCTAGGTTGTCACCATATGTACCACCCAGGAAGTCGAGAGTGAATTCAGTGAAAGACCCAGATGCTGCGAAGTTCATTGTATTTACACCCATGTTGCCTGATGATGTGCCATTTGAGGGTGAACCATTGGCAAAGGTACAACACCTAAGGATGGAGGAATGGGACTTCAGCGACAGAATAAAATATCCTTAGTTTGATCCCAATAGATACATGATGCTGGTTCATTACCTAGTAATAAATGTCACTAGACTGAGGTGACATAGGTGGGCTGCAGGAATCCAACAAGTAGGATTTCTCAACATGTTGTAAATTCCACAATTTGGGTGAAGTAACATCAATACCATATGTGTCTGGAATTTTTTGGCTTTGGTGCATGATGGGTGCCTCTAGTTGGGAAAGAGGATACCAATAGATGACATGTTGATCAAGAGGATCACTGCCCTTCGCTATCAAGGAAATTATTCCATCAAGGAGTTATTGGGGAAGAGTCAAGATAGGCTAGTCGCTAAGGAAATGAAGAAATATTTTGGCATAGTGAAGAAGTCGAGGGGCTATTATATTAGCTCCATCAATGATCCAGCTGTGTGCTTCACCACACACATCCTTGCCAGAAATATCATGCGGAAGTGCCGTGCAAACAAAGTTCCAGCACCTGTGGTTTCTTTGGTTGCATAGTGCAGCAAAGGGGTACAATATAACTAGGTGTCTTACCTGTGCAAAGAGTTTCTTGATGACTGTCTTGAAGCACAAGAGGAATGGAAATAGTTCCACTATGCATGGTTGCTACTACTCATTGCATTAATGGCATGGAAGGAGCCAAAAGAGTCACATTTCCCTACTGTGGACCCGGATGTTTGCGAAGCTGCAAGGTATGCCTTGCTCTCGTTTTTAGAGGACCCAAAGCGTGTGATGGAGAATAAAACCTTCTGGGTAGTAATAGAGATGGATCTTCACATAGTGGTGAGTCAACGGCCCAAGCTCTCACTGACTTTGTTCGAATATTACCGCCGAGTAGTATATTTCAAGGATGAATTTCACAAAGGGTACATCAAAGCACGAAAGGATGTAGATGAATTATGGTACCCGTTTCCATGCCTGGTTATAATTTGACATTGTGGAAGTCACAAAGAACTGGCCACTAGATTGGTTGGCCCCCTCCACTCAAGACACCAAAATAGAACATGCAAATACTAGTGGGAAATACACTGCAACAGATAAGGCCACAAATAAAGACAATGTAGTGGATAAGGCAACCAAGAAAGGTACACAAGCAGCCAAAGACACAGAGAAATAAACAGCGAAGGGGACAAAAAAGGACGACGAAGAAACTGCAGGCACAGATCAAGAGCAGGGCAGTCAAGACCCTTTCACTGATACAGAAGCGGTTGATTCGTCATTTATTGTGAAGCGAAGGGTACCACAAACATCAGGTGTGTGAAAAAAACACTAGGTCAACTGATTAGTGGGCACGGAGCCAATGAGCCTCACTGAGGGGGACATTGACGAGATTGGTGATAAGGTGTGGAATATCACCGAAGATACATGGAGCAGGATTGAAGATTAGTACAAATCATTAGTGACAGAGGCGCAACAGTGACTGTAGGAACTTAAGGTGCTTGCACAAACTTCACGATCAAAGGAACAATCAACCACAACAAGCGTGCCATAACAAGTGAGACAGCAGGCATAGTCAAAGCGTCGATTAGTCATAACATTTGATGTTAGAGTTTTGCAGGTACCTGGAGGAGAGTTTCAATTTGAAGTTGCATAAGATCGAGAGCGATCCAAGCAATGGGACAACCTTAACTTGAATATTTTTGCGCTTCCCATTCATACACTACATGATTTGCACCATGGTTTCATAGACAGATTGAAGGTGTGAGAACAATGTGCCTTGCAGATAACTACAAATGTGAAAAAAGACAATGCAAACATCATGTTGCAAATGGATCGGATCATCAAGGAAAGGGACGAGGAGTGATAGCAACATAGACAACTGCAAGATGTCATAGGCTAGGCTTGTAGTGAGCTTTCAGACATCCAGGTCCGCGCAAAAGAAGACCCAGCAAAGAAGGTTGCGAATATCGCCCTCGCTATTAAGGAAAATGAGAACAACATGGAAAAAATCTAGTTCGAGTATCAGATGTAGATCACTGAGCTGCATATGAGGCTACAACCATCCACTCCACCAGAGTTCAGAGAGAAATGGGAAGTAGATCTTAAGACCACCTTGAAAGGCATTTCCACCACAGTTAAGGACTATGGAAAGTTGTTAGACGACACCATGGAAATTTGGACCTCTTTGCAAGAGGATCGTAATATTCAAAAGATTGTGTAGGACGTACTTTAGAGGTAGAAGCAATTGGATGAGATCAATACCATTGTGATGAATTTATCACCCACGTAGTGGCTCACTCAGATTACATAAGGGAAAGCTCTGCAGAGCCAGATCGAGGATCTGCACAGGAAAGAATAGTTGATTACAACAAGGACTCGTCCCTACTAGGATGAAGCCATTAAAATTTCCTAGACAGTTGATGTGAAGCTTAAATAGATGCGCAAGAAGCAGAAATATGTTCTTCATAAGTTCATCAGGCCAACATCAGAGAAGTTGTTAGAGGAGGTGCGCCAAGAAGAGAATTTGTTTACATAAATGATTCAGCCTTTGAGTACAGCCTACGCCAGCATCACAGAGAAGGATTGAGGTGCACCAGCTGAGTGACTTGGGACGAGTCACATGTGAGTGTTGGGGGCATGTTGGGCATGGCCCAACTTGGTTCAATTTTGGTAAAAATACTCCATAACTCAAGGAGCAGAGTGCACAATCCAGTGAGGATAAATCAACCGCACAAAGTTTACTTTGTTAGTTTTGAGTTCGCCCATGGTATGCGGACCATGGTTTTTGTAATATGTAAAGGTTATATAAAGCATATGTATTATTGATCAAACTAGTAGACAAGAGATTATTTTACATGTCATGAGCACAACTTGTTGAATATATATTTTTTGTAGTTTTGGCCAAGGGAAGGCTCTGTAGCTGTGTGTGTAGAGGCCTTGAAGAGTCTACATCATTGTGTGCAGACCACCTGCAGTTGTGTGCGTAGTTCGGAGAATTATTGTACTAAAGAATAATTATCATTAACAAAGGAAATGAAGTTTGAAGCATATCTGTGTACTTTGCTTATTATCTGCACTTGAAGTTTTTTTTATGTATCGTGAAGTCTTTTATGTTGCTTATATGTGTTATATTGTGTTGAATATTGCATAATAGTGATAAAGGCACAATGTGCAATAGTATTAAGCGATGAATAGGGAATAGACTATGAAAGTAGATAATTTCATCTGCATGGTTCCAAATAAGCATAAGTATAATTTAAGTAGTAGATCTACGTCTTATTATCCCTCTGGATGCAGAAACCTGGTCCTGACATCCCCCAATATTGCTTCGAGTGAGACTGTTATCTAAGATGCAGGTCATTGCCAAAAGGGCCGGTAATAGAGGGTTTTATTGGTTGTGCAACAACTTTGAACCTAGGTCGAAGCCCCTTTGAGCCATAAACATGAATCTAGGGGATCCTTGTATCCTTGAAACACAAGAACCACTCCAGGATCTAGTTTTTGGAGCATGAAAAAACTTTTCTTCAAAGACAGCACCTCCAGGAGTCAAGGGTTAAAATCCCCTTGAAGTCTATGATAAATCTACCAAGAGCTGGTCATGGATTGTTCCAGTGGTATCTAGCTCCCCATGACATGATTCCATGGAAATCCAGACTTCTCCAGAAGCATGGGGAATTTCTCAAAAGATTCTTTTAAAATTGGTGGAAGCATTTCCAAATTGGTTGAAAAAACAGGCAAGAAAATATTCAGCAAATTTTTCTTATTCCTACCCCATCACCACCATCAATGCCAACATGTATATATGAAAAGGAAATATTTTGGGACTTAAGAGCTCAAAAAATTTCAATAACTATCACCCCAAGTTCTGTTGATATGAGATCTTATCTCCACAGAGAAGAAGTTCTTTGATATTCTATTCTTGACAGGTCCTTCTCTTACACTGTTGTATATGGGTGTAAGGAATTTTTTGCTCCACTGAGGAGATGTGGTGTAAAACCTACCTTAAAGGCTTAGGACCATTTTATGTTGAAGCCTGATATGCCCCCTCATGTGACAATACTATGCCTTGTAAGAGATGTGGTTGCTAGATTTCCTAGGAGCATCAGCACAAGGGTATATGTTTGTACACTTATGAGGGATTCTCAACACATTGTAGAATATATATCAGATGCACAATTTAATCATGTTGTTAGTGGAGAATTGGATCTCCTGCATTATGAGTGTGATCCTTGTGTGCAATTTGATGGAGATATAAAATTGTGGGTTTACTTACACTCTGAAAGAGACTACGAATATTTTGAGGATGAGGAGACATATTCTACAAAGAGATGGAAAAGGAAAAATAAGGACAATGTCCATAACTTGGACCATGTGCCTTGTAATGATGGTACTTATCAAGGAATGGATTATTTTGGAATTATTATAACTACTTTGTAATTTTAATAGTGCGGGTGAAGAAACAAAATAAACAAACTTCAGCGAAAGCCCCCCAAAAACATAGACTCATAGAGACGCAAATCTCAATTGAATGACTGACCTACAATTTAAGATTGGACTCATCTACCTCACAAAACCGCCAAAATCTCGAGAATTTCCAGCTCTTCAAAATAGGAGGAGGAGGGAAACAAATTGAATTCATAGAAGCCGACTGAAATTTTCTCCGTGACCATGGTTGCTCACAATGCACGCCGAATAGAGGCAAAAATGATTCAAAATGGAACAAAAACTCATAAGAAGAATAATACACAACAGAACTCGGTAAGAGGGAAATACACAGCGTAGGGAACTGAGAAGAGGGGGTGATAACAGATAAATAAAATTGTTACTGAAATTTCACCTGACATGGTAGAAAATATATTTAACCGGCGTCACGGAAGCCAATGGTTGTTTGACTTGCACCGATAAAAGCATCACATTATGGAGGTGTATCACCCATCGTTTTGCAGATACCTTGAGCCAACGCACAGAGCACCTGGATGTGAAGCGCAGAGAGAAGGGTAAGCCTAAAAAAGTGTGTTCTAGATATCAAACAGAAAACAAAAGTGTAGACGAAGTAAGAAAGTGAACTGATTCAAAGAAAGGCATATCATCCTAATTATCAAACAATCAAAGTCACGTCCCAAAGTATTGGTATCATGAAGTTACTAATGCTTGGTTTGATCATTATTGGCTACGTTGGGTATAATTTTTTATTTTTTTTAATTCAATACATATGACAAATGCAAATAAATAATATATTATACTATAATCTTACAATATTTAAATATGAGCTTGAATACTTTTAAATAAAGTTTTTGTTTTTTTGTTGTTTATATTAAACAATGTTAAAGTTTTTTTTTTTTTTTTTTTTTTTTTTTTTTTTTTTTTTTTTTTCAGATTTTTTGGTTTTAAATATATTTACACTTTAATTATTTAAAATACAAACAAATACTACATAAAATTTTATGTAATGTACCTTGTTGAATTATTTACAATATTTTTGAACTATTATATATTAGTTATATTGTTTATAAAAAAAGATAATATAATTTTTTATTTTTATTTTATTCATATTTGCAAAATATATATAGCTATTGTGAATATATTTACAACTTATATTTTCAAATATATTTACAATATATTTAACTAATAATCCACATTTTTATTAATGCAGGTAATATAGTTTTTAGTTTTTTATTTTTTTACTCATATTTGCAAAATGTATATAGTTATTGTGAATATATTTACAACTTATATTTTCAAATATATTTACAATATAGTTAACTAATAATCCACCTTTTTATTGATGCATATGTTGAGCACAAGAGGTGAAGGAAGACCAAGCAATAATTGACCATACAATACCTTAAGCCATATTGTGGGAAACTAATAGTGCATCGTCGCCACTTTTAGTGATAAAGTCAAAAGAAGATGTAAAGTGAGGTGAGGCAAGTGTCATTATGTTGAGAAGAATAAGACAATAAAGAATTGTGTGCATTGGAAACTAAGAGAAGGGTACCCATTTCTTATGAAAATACAAAACAAAAAGGGCGGGATTTTACAACTACAACATAGACTTGGAAAAACTCACAAATGACCCTACATTCCATGATCCTATGTAGCCATCAATTCCCTCTATGTTACCTTTTGATATTCCTAAATTTGAAGGGGATGCAAGAGAAAAACTGAGCACACATATTACCACTTACCATCTATAACGCTCTTTGAATTCCTTGGTGGATGACTTTGTATGGTTGCATTTTTTCCAACACACCCTTACCAATGATGTCACCAAATGGTACATTGAAATCAATAAAGCATCCTATAGTGATTACGCTTCCTTGGACTGAAGATTTTTGAACCTTTTCCAACTACCTTAATCGAAATAACTTGGGGCTGACCTCTTATCCACGTTTAAACAAGATATGTATACTCACTTTTATGATCATATACACGAGTGGATGAGACAAAATAGGTTAGATAGGACCAAGCTTACTAATCAATTTATTAAATATTGGTTCACCAAATTCTTACTTCCTTCTATATCCATGGAAGTCACTATGGTCGAGGTACCTACTGATGAGTAGGGCATTCTATGTGCCCAACATCTTGATATGATTTATTACCAATTAGGAACTCTATATGATGTCATTCCAAATGTTCCTTGACCTTCACCTGATCCACTAGGACCTAAGCTAAGACCACATCATGATGGTATGATCGATTCCATTTCTTCTAATGTTGTGAGGAATTTAGTTTGTCACATCCCAAGCCACAAAAATTGTGCCTAGTTCCCAAAAAGTATTGTCTTCTAAGAAAACCACCAAGATTCATATGGTGCATTCCACAAAACTAAAGAATATTGAGTGTTACACCATTTTTTTGGTCATCTAACCTATTATTATTAGATGAACCCAAGTACACCATGTAAGACCAATTTTACCCTAAGTAAAATTGCTTTCACCATGTGAAATAACTTATTTGTTTATATTTCCTGGTCATATTTAACCCAAAACAAGGAAATTAATTAAATAAATCCTTATTTATTTAATTATTTCCTAAGAATAAGTTATTTAAATCATTATTTAAATAATATTCTTAGTTAAATTTGACTAAATCATCCATAGATAATTAAATAAACCATTATTTATTTAATTATATTCCCATCATTCCCCTAAAAATGATAAATAAATCATTTATTTATTTATTATTTATAAATAAAGGAATTGACCCAAGTCAAAAATCCTTTTCCCTCCAAAAAATATAATAAAATATTCCTAAAGGGTGTTTCTAGAATTCGATTAATAATATTTTATTCATGCACCGAGTTCTAGACCGCCCTAATATTTTGTTATAAATAGAAATTTTTTCCCCATTCATTAGTCACCTCCATTGCATTAGATCACTTTGGATCTATACTAGGTCACATTCTCCATTTTTGCCTTGTGAGCTCCCATTGAGTTCTATGTTTGTCTGGGTTTTCTACAACAACAAGAGAGAGGAATTTTAGATCTGAAATGCTGAGGACTTTCAAGAACCCATCCCATTGAGGAGAACCGGAAAACACATTTCTTATTTTCCTCTCAGGTGCCCCCTTTTTAATATAATATAAAAATTCTTTCAAATACATTGTTCTTGTCTTGTCTATTGGATGCATGGAGCCATATTTTACTTTATCTGCTTAATGTCTTTTATGCTTAGATTTGGAATTGTGCAGAATTATTTGGATCGCCTAATTGCAGGTTTAAAGATATTTGGCAGCCATAATCGATGTTAGGGCTATTTGTTATGTGTAGCTAAAGTGGTCTTTTATGACGAAAGATTCATACTAACAATTGGCGACTCCACTGGGGATTTCTTTTGTGATCACTGTCGTTTTATATATTCCTGCATATCCAGCTGTTTTAGACCGTAGGGTTTCTCTTCCATTTTCTTTTTTTCCTATTTTTATGGTGCTTTTCACCTCTAAAACCCTCAAACATTAAAATTTTTAACTTCCGTGTGTTTTTGGCCCTATTGCGCAGGTGACCGACATCAGCCGCAGCTGAGGCGACAACTTTTTCTGAAATCTGCCGCCGAGAGACCCGGAACTGCAGGTTGCACTTATCGGCCCAAAAAATGTGACCTGGCCTTGAGGTCGCACTTTTCTGCCCCAAATCTGCGACCTGGATTGAAAACAGGTCAGAACCTGCAACCTGCCCTTTTTTCTCAATTTTCCAGCACTTTTTCTGGGTTTGTCTGAAGGTTTCGTCAGGGTTTTCCAGCCTCTGTCTCCACCCGTTTAAACCTATTTCTGATCTGTTTCACTCAACTTAATGAGAATCTTTCCCCTTAGGGCTCTAGTACCCTCCACTTTTTGTGGGAGAGTTTTTGTTGTTTCAGAAGTCTGAATTTCCAGAGTTTCAGCCTTATTTCTTTCAGATCTGATACCTCCTTTTCAGATCCTTTTAGATCAGCTCTTCTCCCTTTCAAATCACCTCATATAGTTTTTTTGGGTTCATTTCTAGGGCCGCCTCCTTGTCCCTTCTATTTTTAGCTGATCTCCTCCTTTTTAGCAGCAACCTTGCCTCTACCTCGTTGTTGTTCTCTGCACCTCTTTTCAGCATATTTCTCCTTTAGATCCCCATCCCTCCTGACCTCAGATCTATTGGCCTATTTTTCGCGTGATTTGCTTATTTTTTCCCTCTTATAGACTAGTTTTGAGACAGCTGCCTTCTTGGGTTAGATTGATGCATTGTTAGCTGTTAATTTTTTGTTCTTTCAGTCTTATTTACTGCAGATTTATTTTCAGTTACGCAGCACACTTTTTCTTTTACTCTCAAAATGTCTCGGTTTAAACAATTAAAATTAACGCACGCCACACACTGACCCTAAGTGAAGAAGAGCCTGGTTAACAACACCTGGAAAAGCCTTTAAAATCAATTAACACTGCACCTCTTTGCCCTTGTTTCAACATTGACCTCACTTGATTTTTCCCCTCCCTACCCCTGTCGGTTTTTCCAGTCATCATTGCGCCTCCAAGGCATTTGTCCCGGAGACTTCTTGGCCTTCACCCTTAGTTTCTGGTTGGTCGACTTCCTCCTGCCCGTCGTCATCAAGTAAGTCCTCCCCCGAGTCCGCACTCCGACTCTTCCCCTGATTGTTCGGGTTCTCCCCCTACTCCTGGTTCTCCCCCTGTTACCTTCACCATGTCTAGTTCAGGGCCTAGCACTAGCGGCAACCCCAGTTCTACTGCTGGGTCCGTTTCTAGTGGAACCACTAGGGGACCTACCTCAACTGCCCCGTTGCTCCCTTATATGGCCGGTCTCATTCTTCCCGACTTCAATCAGCTAATCAATGATCCTATTCGCCATGATGTCAGTTGGCCTGCTATGCCAACCAAGCTCCCCTCTAACATTCCCAAGTTCGAAGGCCTTGCTAGTGAAGATCCCTCCAACCATATCCGATCTTTCCACATGTGGTGTTCGTCCAATTCCATCACTGATGACTCCATCCATCTTCGATTGTTCCAACGCACGCTTATCGGCGAAGCTTCTAAATGGTATGTTGATCAAGCCACCTCTTCCCATACCACCTTTGCAACCATTTCCCAAGCATTTTTATCTTATTTCCAGCTCCCTCTCTGATACGACACGGGTACTGAACTCTTGACTTCTTTTCATCAATCCTCTTCGACCTGCCTTTCTGCTCATGTCCAGGAATGGTGACGAAGACGGAGCTTATGTCATGCTCCCCCCTTTGAAGATCGGGTTTATATGGACTGGTTCTTTCGCTCTCTTTTACCTCCCATTGGCAAATATGTGTTGAACCCTTAGTTAAAATGAGAGGGGGGGGTGAATCTTTTTAACACATTCATGGATTTTTGAAACTTTTCATTAAAACTTATTTACCCTTCATTTCATGTCCAACTTAATATGTGAGTAATCTTAGAATGTGAGCAGCAAGTATTAATATAATATAACAGTAGACTTAATATGAGAGCATTAGGTATTAAGCAGATGATATAAATCAGATCAACACATAAACATCATGCACAGAGACACCACATATAAGTGGAAACCCATAAAGGGAGAAAACCACATCTTATTATTGTTGTGATGCAAAGGCAAGCTCCAACTCCCTCTCACCACTGTTTTTCAACAGGAACCAACCTATAGGAGGCTCCAACCTCAATTCTGCAAGCTACAACTTGCAAGGAAGCACCAACTCCCTTCAATTTTCTGCAGGCACCAACCTACAGGAGGGTCCAACATCAGTGAGCTCCAACTGACAGTTATCAAGCTGCAACTTGATAGGGAAGCTCCAACTTCCTCAATTTATCAAATTGAATGTTTACTGATTTTCCTCAGATATCAGCTCTGTTCTGTAGCATCTCTTTCTACTCTTATTTTCTTAATCTTCTCTGCCTCACTCTTCTATACTCTACATTCTCTATATTTACTCTCTCTAACCTCTCTTATGCATATCCAGTTGATATTATTTATAGAGTTCCTCACATGACTGTTTGTATTTCACAAATAATTTTGTGTGAACAGTCATGACTCTTTGGCTTCTGTCTTCTCATTCCTTGTATCTGCTCATTCAGAAAATATAACTATAGGTGTCAATTTAACATTACAGTGGGATATTTGTTCTCTTCTGGATACTTTCCAATGCATCACAACAATATAAATTAAATTTACAATCAATTACAATGAGAATTCCAGCTCAACTCATTCAGCCTTTTGGATTGTTGCGCACTTGACTTTTCTTTGACTGTGTGTGTTTTGTCCCTTTGGATTCTGCTAGCTCTCCTATCCTCTGCCGTGGTGTAACTACTATGTGTCTCTTGGCAATGTAACAATAATGAATAATTTTAATAACACTTCTCTCTTTGTTTTTCTCTCTTCTTTTCATCAACAGCCCGCCTCTCTTTTTTGTTTCACTATATTCATTTTCCCTGTTCATAGCAGTTGTATAATTTTTGCCTGTACAACTGAATTTTAATCGAATATAAAAAAAATAACTCTCGGCATCATTATAGAACCTTTTTAGCAAAAAACGAATATATCTGTACTCTCAATATTTATCATGAAATAAGTCCTCATCCATCAAAGATATAACCTTTGGTTTCGTATTGAAAACAAACGCTTTGACTCATTAAATATACATTCCGGATTTGTCATTCTTATAAAACAAATATCTTCTCATCAATCAAATGTTTTATAAAAATTTTAATAAATCATGGGTTTTATATCAATGAACAACCAACGCTGACCTTTAAAAGCTCTAGGTCCCACATCTTTATATATTCTAAACTCTTCTGCTCTAATCATCGATGCGATGAATGATTTACTTTGACGTGGAACTTAAAGTGTGTATAAATCATAGTTTATAAGTCCATCGGGTCCAGTTGTTCATCGCAATCTTTAATATATTGCTTCGATGACCTGCTCCTTCTCCGATGCGATTGACCACTGTTGTGATTACTCCGATTGCGATTAATCGCAATCGCAACTTTTAGTTGCATGTTCCGATATTGCTGCATTAACTCTGATGCGATGAATCACTTTGCAGATATTTCCGATTGCGATTAATCGCAATCACAACTCCTGGTTGCATGTTCCGATGCTCTGCTTTAACTCCGATTGTGATTGGTCACTGTTCATTTAAATGTGCCGATGCGATTAAAACTGGAACTCAAACCTGTAAGATCATAATTTATGGACCCATCGGGTCTGGGATTCAATTGTAATCGCAATCTTTTAACATAGTGCTCTGACGTTCTGCTTCTTTCCAATGTGATTGATGTATTGCTTCTGATTGCGATTGATCGCAATCGCAACTCCCAGTTTAGATGTTCCTCTGCACATTTTTTCTCCGATGCGATTGGGAAAGGGTCCCACCATATAAGGCTTTTTTGCCTTTGGTTCTTTTGATTTTGGGCTCAATAATATGAAACATATGCCTTGTATTATACCTTTGGTCCCTTTTCCATTAAAGCGCTCCATATAAATACATATATATATGCTTTAAACCTTTGTTTATATGATTCGGGCTTCATCGCAATCGCAATTCTTTGGTTGCATGTTCCGACACATATCAATTATGGTTTATAAACCCATCGAGTCTGGGCGTTCAATCGCAATCGCAACTTGTTGTTAACATGTTCCGCTGTCAATTTTCTGATGCGATTGATAAGGGTCCCACCTTATATTACTTCTTTTGTTTTTAAAAATAGAACAATGGGACCTTTAGTCATTTACTCTTGCGCACAAGCATATACTACATATATGTAACACCCGGCTGGGTAATGATTCTCGGAATAAGGTTTGTATATATATATACTTGCCACTTGGGTTATACGATTCCTGGAATTGTGTTTATGTATCCTCCAGCTGGGGTAGCGATTCTTGGAATTAAAAAATGGCTCTACCTTTGTTGTGATAACGGCTCTGCCTCTGTCTCTGCCTTTGATAACGGCTCTGCCTCTATATTCGCTGCCTCTACCTCTACCTTAGCTGTTCTTCTTTCTCTGTCTCTGTCATTGCTTCTGCTCTGTTGTTTGACTGTTACATTTCGACAGTCTTCTTCCGCCTATCTCCTTTGCTTCCTTTGTTTGATTCTTTGCTGCCTCTTTTGTCTGTCTCTGTCTTTTTTTCCTCTATTGCCATCAATGAAAACATTTCCAACAATATGTCGCATCCCATTTTCCTCAAACCAAAGAAGCCACCCTCCAAATAGCCCTGAAATATGACCTTATATATCCTCAATCTGGTTATGTTTATACCATCCTTCCTAACCTCCCCAAGCCCGGTGGCCCTCCTGCCTCGGGGGAATCTCACTCTACTGACGATATCATTGGAGCTATGACACATACCCCTGCTCAACCTCTTCTGGGCTATGGTTTCCCTTCAGGAGGGGCCAACCCCCCGGCACTTTTCCCCCTCCAGGTAGCATTTATCCAAGATACGGCATGCCTCCTCCTTTTTCCCACACTCCTGCTTACCTCAACGTTTCCCATCCTACCCCTTATCCGTACCCACAGCCTGGTGTCCCAGCTCCTCCAGCATTTGGACCTCCCACTCCCTTGCTTTCTCCACCCCCGCCACCACACTTACTACCCCCTCTAGGGCAAGTATTTGCACAGCAGGGGGTAACTCATCTTCTTCCTTCTCAAAGAAAGAGGAAAGGCAATCAATCCGCTTCTGGTAATCGTGGATCCAATCCTTCAAGTATTGACTCTACCACTGCCAACCAGCCACAGGGCTCTCAGCCCAAGCCGAACAGGCCGCTTCGCACCAATAAGCCTTGTTCGTGTTGCGGTGTTTATGGTAATTACACTCACGATTGTCCCTTATTACCACAAATGCGACAGATGTGGGAGTCTCAGGCCACCATGTAGGGACAACACTCCTCCCCTACTATCCCTCCCAATATTGCTACTTCTCAACCTGTTGTGTTTATCGATCCTTTCCCTCAACAAGGATTCATGGCTACTCAACCACCTCATGCCCCGGTAACCACTCAACCTTCCCCTTCTAGTTCCTCTGATTACCAGATTCTCATGATGGCCTCCAACCAACCTCTCACCATCGACCTTAACCTTCAAACTCGGTCTCGTCAGTACTCCACGCCTCCCATTCTGTCTGCCTCCGAGTCCCCATCTTCAGGTCCTACAAAGCCTTTGTCGACACCCAATCGTCCCTTGCAAATACCTCCGCCCAAAGCTGAGGTTCATACCAAAATTACTAAGGGCCCATTACGCCAAAATGTTGCCTTTGGTCGGGCTGCCCATTCATACAACATAGTAGATGATCTGGCACAATCTCCTATTGCCATTTCAACACGGGAACTCCTCCAGACGTGTCCTTCTTAAAAGAAGGCTCTACTATCTATCGTGGGTGTTGTAGATCATGTTGATGACCAATTAATTTTTTTCGACACCCGTCAGTCAGACCATCCCCCCCTTCCTGCTTCTGTTTCTTTCCAAATCCCAGTCAAAATCTGAAATGCCAATGTTGCTCGGTGTATTATTGATGAGGGGGCATCTACCTGTGTGATGTTCGCTTCGGTTTGGAAACAACTCAGATCTCCTGAGCTGGCCCCTTCCATAATCACCCTCCGTGCGTGGGATGGCCATGCCTCCTAGCCCATTGGCCTCTTCCGTAATTTTCATATCACCCTTGCAGGCAAGACTGTTTGTGTCGACGTTGAATTTATCGACGCCCCTCTTGACTACAACATTATTTTGGGGCATAGTTACACCTATGCCATGTTTTCCGTCCCATCCGCAGTCCACCGCAAGATGTTTTTCCCTCATAATGGCAAGATTGTCACTATTGACCAGTTGACTTACCATGCACCAAAATCTTAGACATCCCCTGAGTCCACCATTTTTGTTGTCACCAATAAGCAAACGGTTGATTCCTTGACCAGTGTTTCCCCTGGCGTCTACAAAGACTCATCCTTGCTTGGTACCTTCCTGGGTCCTCCCCCTCCCCTAGTCTCTGATCCTAGCTTGGCGAACATTTTCATGATGCAATCATCTCGGGCTGAACTTGTGCAGTCCACTTTGGCTAGTCAGCAACCTCAACCTCACCCACCCCAACCTGCTCCTAGCCCTTCGCCACCACCACCTGGACCTCCTCCTACTGGCCCTTCCCCTACAACTGGTACCCATGAGCTTCTCTACCCTCCTGGGTCGGTTCCCCCAAGTCTTAACCATCTGGGAGCCGTCCCTCCTGGCCATTACCCCGCCGTTCAGATACCTTTCCTTGGTGCCCCCCTCGGCATCTATTCGGTTCCCGTCATGGCCACCCTTTCCCTCCCTAATTTAACCTTGGGAATACTAGTATGGTATCTTACACCTCCAGCCGAGACCCCACCAGGCCACCCAAAACCATACATTGCTGTGACACCCGTGCAACCGATTCCCTTTGCTCCTTCCACCGCTACAATGCCCCTAGCCCCTCCGCAGGACCCTCCTCCTGCTGTGACAGCTACAGGCAAGAAAATAAAAACTCGCAAGGGGGCATCCAAGGACAAGGCCACCACACCCGACCCTACCCCTCCCCCACCTGCCAAGCCTTGTGCCTTGTTTGATGGTATCGGTCATCCCACCCATACTTGTCCTAAGTTGCCCCGTATCCAACCCATGGTTAAAGTCACGTTCCCTGAATCTACGGTCTCTGAAACCTCTATTTCTTCCTCATCTGTAACCAAGAACCCAAACACTCTTCGCACCAACAAACCCTGTGCTCTGTGTGGTGTCCATGGACATTATTCTCACCATTATCCTCACCTCACGCATTACCGAGCCTCTTTAGAGGTCATTCGTGAGTACGAAGTTTAACAAAATCAATCTGCCTCTCCCATCCTTGCTCAATATGCATCCGGTCTACTCGAGGATCTCCTGCTACCATTGAAATTCCTCCCCCTGATGTTGATATGTCAGAACCTACTGCCCCCCTCCTATACCTATCATCATTCACACGACCCTCAGAGTACATTCCTTCCGAATCCACTCCATCTTTTTTGCTTGCTTCCCCTTCAACAACATTCTTGGGCTCTTCATGCTTTGACCATCTTTTTACTTGTTCGTCTGTCATTCCCCGTGATGACCCATATGTGCGCCTCTCTTCCCATAATGATGATTTAGGTAGCTTTGCAGTGTCATGTGGTTTCCTTGACCTTTCCCTTTCCTCCCATAATCAAGATGATACCATCCATATCTATGATATTCTTTGCAGCATGAGTTCCCGCTCTTCCCCCCATCGTTCTCATTCATCACCCTCTAGTCGATCCATGAGTCCTAGCCGTCCTACCCAGACTACTCCCTCCCATAGTAGCCATTTGATGTCTACCCTAAACTCACGCTGCCCTCATTCTCCTCCTTCCTCTCATTTTTTGTCTTGTGATACTATTCCGTCGGATCTCTCGTCCACTCATTATATTGGATATGCTGATGGGGCAAGTCGCTATTCCTGGAATCTCACTTCAGTCGCATGGGCCATCTTTACCCCCTTGCATACCCTCATTCTTTCGAATGGAGACTGCATTGGTAATGCCACCAATAATCAGGCCGAATATGATGCAGTACATGGTCTCTTAGCCAATGCCCTCTCTCATCGCATCCTCCATCTGCACGTTTGTTTACATTCCCTGCTTCTTGTCTTACAACTCAATGGTGTTTATCGTGTGCATAACCATATCCTGTTTAGACAATATTTACGAGTGAGACTTTTGATACGTAAATTTAGATTCATTACTTTCAACCATATACCTAGAAGTCAAAATCACTACGTATATCAAATCGCAAATCATGTTCTAGACTGGAATTTATCACACACAAGACAATAAAATTTAACACCATCAACAAAATGCATATAAATCATATATATCATATAACATGTGTTTTTAGAGTCCATCTACTTTGAAACATATCACATGCCCATAACATGTTACAAAAAACAAAACTAAAAAAATGGGGGGCATCCCTTGCCCCTACATAGACGTTGGGGGCACCACTTGCCCTACATCTAATCCCTCTCTGGAGGATCCCGAGCCAACGGCTCTGCTCCTGTAGCTCATAGATCACGCACAGTCTAACTGGCCATCGCCATGCATCACATGATACCTCGCCATTCTGAGGGTAGCCCAATACATAACTCTATGTACTGGTCGTCTAAATCATGCCACCCATGCTCCGACACATTGGTCAGCAACCCCTCACATCTACGATGGATGTCCTCCAACAGAGTGGCCATATCCTCGTTCTGTGTTGTCCTTGATCCACTTGCACCTGTAGCTCCTGCTGCTGCAGGTCGTCCCATATATCCAGCCGGTTTTACCGGAGCTATATCTGCATTCCAAAAATTATAAGGATTAGTACCATGAATACTAGTCACAAACTCTAAAATGCACATAACAGATTAGTTGCTTGTCACTTACTATCGGGCCCCCATACTCGACCAGGTGGAAGCGACAAGTCCGGATCTCCCCAATAACTCATCCCACTATAGGTATAGTTGTCTATGTACAATGGCATCTGATCCCAATGGGCGAAGAACTCTGGTCGGAACACCCGTCCGACCGCCCCTCCTCCTCCTCTACACAGTAGTCGCCCCCACTGATGCATCTGGGGCTCTCTCGGACCCCCATCAGGTAACTGTATACAAGGTCGTAAGGTTGGGATCTTTTCAAAGAAGAAAGAACACAATACCATCCCATAGGCACAATCATGATTCACTTTCCGCTTACATAGCGACAATTGTCGTTTCACCGACACCAACATCATCTGGGCCCACCCATAGTAGGTCCCACCCAACACACTCTCTACAATCATCATCTGCCCTCCAGTGATGTGATGGAATGTCTGGCTGCCCAAGATCCGAAACACTACTGCTGCCACTGCTCGGGTCTCCGGCCTCTCTAGATCCCCAATCGATATCTGAGTCCCTTTGACTCGAACACCTAGTCGACAGTGTCGCTCAACAAACTCCATGATGTTACGCCCTCGTGGTAACACTGGCTGTGTATTTCCCACCATCCCTAATGGCGGGAGACCAGTCAAGAAATACAGATCCTAGACTGTCAGCTCAATCCTGTGCCCCTACACTATAAACACCTCATGATCTAGATCCCAATAACTGATAATCCGGGCCAACAAGGGCTCACCAGCCCTCATCAAAGGGTTCTCCACAAATTTCAGAACCCCAAACCTAGCCAATGCATGACGGACACCCTGATCCGCTTGGATCTCCATCTGTAAGGTACCTAGGTCTCTCTCTCTCCACTTGATCCGTATATCTGCCATATCTACACAAAACCATCATCTTTGTTAGTCTAAATATAAACAAAACTGTGTTTACTTACACCAAAACTGAATCTCAGCCTATAACAGCACTGAAACCACCCCCATCTAGCAAGTCACACTTTTTGGCCAAATCCTGGGCCAGGTCGCACTTTTCAGGCCAAAACCTATGTCCCAGGTCGCAGTTTTTGCCCCAAAAAGTGCGACCCGACCGTAATGATGAAGTAGGAGTAGTTACTGAGATTTAAAACCCTAATCTAAACTTTGAATCCATCAAAAACAAAGAGTAGGATTAGGCCTCTTACCTGCAACTAACGGATCGCGATTCCAACGGTCGGTTTGTCCACTATGACCACCGCAAGATTTAGGGCCTTCTCTCCTCTCCACATTCACCACAACTACACAAGCAAATGAATGATTTTGGAGGGAAAATTCCTTATTAGAAGAAAAACCCCTTTTTTTTCTTTCGCCCACTGCGACCAAACCATAGCCCCATTTGACACACTGTCTGCACCGTTGGAAAGCTCTCACCGAGAACTCAAATGGGTATCTGTTAGTTTTTCATGTTTGGATACTTCACCAGGACACATTTTGTCCATGAAGGGTCCCTTCATCTCTCCTTCACTCTAGAATTCTTCACTTACAATGCTTGTACTTGGGGCACCACTTTACCTCTTTACTTGGCTTTGTTCGTGTAGATTTTCGTCATGAGGTACCCTATTGTACTCATGTTTTTATGGTTCCCCGTTGGACCTTTTCTGTGTGGCAGCACCATCGAGTCACCCTTATTTAGAGAATCTGAGTTGAGTCATCATCCGTCATGGAGTCTATCTCGAGCCCCTTTTATCTCCCACTATAGTCCTCCATCCTTCATCGCTTGGTCCCTCTCTCGTGTTGCACATTCTGGCCTTCAATACCATTGTCACCTATCCTCCCTGATATTTTGTTAGTTGCTGCCAAGCCATTCATGCCCCTTATTCTCTAAAAAGGGAAGTCGTCCATCCGCTACTCAGTATCCCTCATTTCATTATCATCATTAGTGTCTGTCTGTTAGTCTCTCTAGTATTTTCTCTCATGCCTTAGTTGGGGATTCCCTTATTACCTCCTCTATGGCCGACCTACTTCTATTGACATCAGCTCATTTACTCCAGAAGCCAGGTCTAGGGGGTAGTGTACCTTGGTTCGAGCTCTTTACAGCATGATCGTGATCTATACACTTGATGATCCAGTGATGCAACAACAGTTATTGGTGATTCCCGGGTGTGTGTGAGATGTCTCAACCCTCATGAGGGGGTGGCCCTGCAGGTAGCCCCCCACATGCCCGGATGACTTCTTCATTTCAACCCTTGATGTAGCTCCTCCCATTTGATGATATTGGCCCGAGCCGCTTGTAGCGCCTCTTCGATTTGCATGTATCAGTCAGATTTTGCGAGCCCTTCCCCGTGTGTAGGGGGAATTTGGGCATATTTGTATCTCATGTACTAAAATCTTATTGTATAAGTTCTGACGGTTATTCCAGGCATAGCATGTATGTGGGATCCATCATTCTATTTTTCTGGCTCCTATTTAAGCCAGCATATTCTTCATGGTTCGGTTCCTTGTTTACTAGACTTCCTATTCTTTGTACTTTGTCTCGGCAGGCATAGGTATGCCTCCCCCACCGCCTTTAGCACAGGTACCACTTCATAAGATAGAGACTTGTTGCACCTGTAAGTCTCGTCTCCTCAGGGTCTAGTCCTTTAGCACATTAGACTACCTTATATTTCTATCTCTCACTTCCCTCTTGATGTCTAGTGATTGAGTTCTTATAACTTACTTCGGTCATACGATTTGCTCCTAACACTCGTACGTTGGGGGGCAATCTGTTACACCATTTTTTGGTCATCTAACCTATTATTATTAGATGAACCCAAGTACACCATGTAAGACCAATTTTACCCTAAGTAAAATTTCTTTCACCATATGAAATAACTTATTTGTTTATATTTCCCGGTCATATTTAACCCAAGACAAGGAAAATAATTAAATAAATCCTTATTTATCTAATTATTTCCTAACAATAATTTATTTAAATCATTATTTAAATAATATTCTTAGTTAAATTTAACTAAATCATCCATAAATAATTAAATAAACTATTATTTATTCAATTATATTCCCATCATTTCCCTAAAATGATAAATAAATCATTTATTTATTTATTATTTATAAATAAAGGAACTGACCCAAGTCAAAAATCATTTTCCCTCCAACAAATATAATAAAATATTCCTAAAGGGTGGTTCTAGAATTCGATTAATAATATTTTATTCATGCACCGAGTTCTAGACTGCCCTAATATTTTGTTATAAATAGAAGGGTTTTCCCCATTCATTAGTCACCTCCATTGCATTAGATCACTCTGGATCTATACTAGGTCACATTCTCCATTTTTGCCTTGTGAGCTCCCATTTAGTTCTATGTTTGTCTGGGTTTTCTACAACAACAAGAGAGAGGAATTTTAGATCTGAAACGCTGAGGACTTTCAAGAACCCATCCAATTGAGGAGAACCGGAAAACACCTTTCTTGTTTTCCTCTCAGGTGCCCCCTTTTTAATATAATATAAAAATTCTTTCAAATACATTGTTCTTGTCTTGTCTATTGGATGCATGGAGCCATATTTTACTTTATCTGCTTAATGTCTTTTATGCTTAGATCTGGATTTGTGTGGAATTATTTGGATCACCTAATTGCAGATTTAAAGATATTTGGAAGCCATAATCGATGTTAGGGCTATTTTTTATGCGTAGCTAAAGTGGTCTTTTACGACGAAAGATTCATACTAACATTGAGCAACCTAGTGGGAAAAAGAAAAAGAATAATCCTAAACCTACTAAGGAGACCCACAAAAACCAACCTAGCCAGGGTGCGGGCACAACTAAGAAACACAGTAAGGTCAAATTCCCTTGCATTATTTTCCAAGAGGATAATTTAACTCATGAGTGTCCACATATGGATGAAATTCACCGTTTACTTACATAATTGGTAATCACTCAACAACGAACTGTATTGAATCATCCATTCCATGCCCAACCACAACAACAAATGGTTGCACAAGCTCCTCCACCTCCACCAAGGGGAAATGGTGGGCAACATAATTTTCTTGGAGGCCTTTCAATTGTTCTTATATGTAATGAGAAAATTAACTTGTCTATGAGGGCGAAATCTTTAAAAACTATAGAGTCAAGATTTTTCTCTAAGGACCCAGTCACCCTTTATCGGAAAAAGTAGACACTATGTAACTTCCTCACATTGGATTGGAAGAGATCATGTTATCAAGCTAGACCCAGATAATTTCCTATTTTTCCCAATGGGTCTCTCACATTAGATAAGAATTTTGACCCACCTAAGAGTGTTATCTGAAAGTCAACACACAATCCTAATTCATGGGATACCCAATATTTTAGTATTATTAAGGATTTATCCCAAGCACCATGTGCCATGTATGCTCTGAATGTTTTGTAGAGTTATCCTATACAATGAAACACCTTATTGACTACTAACTAATTGGTTGATCCCTTAGAGTTGATTTTTCTTATTTTTTAAATTGATTCCCCTTGCTTTATACTTTCCCCTCAGGTCCCTCTTTAGATCTTAGTGTGTGTCTTAAATTGAGATGTATAATGCACTCTTGTGGATGAGGGGTCTTCCTCTTGTGTTATGGCCATGTCATACTATAAAAATATTGGTTCTATATCACTCTTCAATTCAAGTACTGATCTAAAAGAACTGTATTATTTTGTTGTGCTAAGTGTTTTTTCAGTTAAAAACATGTACATATTTGTCTCCAATTGTTTGCTTAAGGATTGAGGAATTTAACCATGAAACATAGATGAATTTGTGAATTATAAGCATGAAAATAAGCCTAAATAACATTGAACAATAGTATTTAACAGAGAAATAAAACCACACATAATATTTACACAACAATCATGATGAAGCAGTTCACCCCTCTTGGGCTACATCTATTGGTCCAGCTCCCAATGGCATGTCCATCTTTCATTATGCTCAAAATTTTGCAAATACATGTGTTTAAAAGACTCCAATGGTTATTTTATCTACACCAATGGCTTCAGAATTCTCAAATTAGTATAGGTAGACTCTTGTTTCCCCCAAATTGGTCGAAAATTTACCCTCCTAGCCTTTTTCCCAATATCTCCTACAAAACCTCCACTAAAATTGGAGGACTATATTTAACTGCAGTTAAAATTAGAAAAATCACCGAATTTGGAGGGTGCTAAACTATCCACCAAGAGAAAACATTGGACATATTAAATGTTACAGTTAAGGGGGAGGGGGTGGCCACATGTCGACCACCAAACCCCACGGTTATGCCAACGACTGAGGGGAACCGTCGGAATTGGTCACGGAAACCGTGCATGTGAATAGGTTTGAAGTCACCATTTAAGGTTTACGGATGGTTAAACTTGTTGTAATAATCTTATATGATATGTGACCACTAACATTTGGGTCATCAGCGGGTTGGGACTGCCGGTGGTCCCCCCCCATATGCCATGTATTTAAAACATAAATATGTTTGGCGCACCTAAGGGGTAAGCAACAATGCGTAGAGGAGATGGTGGAGAAATTTGCAGGTGTGCCAAAGGTCGTGGGGTCGAACCCCCCGGACTTAAAAAAAAATTATTCAACCAAATAGGGAACACATGGAAACCTTAGAGCTGGCCACGTGTCACCCAGCCATTGGCCCTAAAACAACAACGTACCATCCACATCAGTGAATCAACATGCATCACTTGGAAAAATCTTATAGGCTTGGGAAAATGGAATATTCTCAAGAATATTCCCCTTTTTGCTAATTGTACCTCTGCATGCTGACTAGGCATCCCAATCAAACCTATCGCAATTTTAGCTGTTTGGGAAATCGATCAGAGCATGATATCTCCCTCATACGACATCAGTTTTTCGAACCGTTCGCGACGCCAGAATCAAAACGATGAGATATACCCAGTCAGTCAGGTTTAGTACAATTTCAATCACTATCAATTTTGAGCAAAATTCATGAACTCTTGATCACATCTCCCCATTGGGACGCTTTTGGAACCCAAAAGACTTGATTACCTGTTCAATAGATGAGGGTACAACTCCCTCACCTTTCCAAATTCCATCCACTTTTCCTTACTTGGCTTACTGCCAATGACCCCAAATTGAAGGTAGTCAACACATCCCCTCTTAGATGTTCTTTTCCTCCTGTCAAGAATTGTATCTTCCTTGAGCTCATCTAGAAATTATAGCGATAAATATTTAATAGAAGGCAGCTGAAAAGCACTTCCTTGATCATCGATCAAAGGTGGCTCATACAAATGTAAGTTTTCAACATTAAAAAATCAATACATTTTCATATATGAAGGAAATTCAAGTTGAAATGCATTGTTACCAACTTGCTTTATGATCTTGAATGGACTATAGCAAATGGGCTTGAGCTTTTTACCTTCTCCTTGCATCCTTTATTTGCTTATGTGAAACCATACCTCATATCCTTCTTGAAAATTGTGATAAATTTTATGTTTTTCATGCCTCTTCTTGTATTTTCTTTGACTCTTCTCAAGTTGTTCTTGAACTTGTTGATGTATAATCTAAATTTTCTCAATGAAATTTTGAGCCTTGTCAATATCACTATGCCCATCAATTGCAACATCCTTCTCAAATATGAAGTCTAATGGCGATTTTGGAAAATACCCAAAGCATGCTTCAAAAGGTGATGTATTTGTAGAAGAGTGCTTTGCCCAGTTGTAAGCGTGTTGAATGTAATGCACTTGCTCATCCCACAACTTGGGATGTTTGTTGCAATATCCTCTCAATATATGCACAATGGTTATGTTCACCACCTCGATTTGGCCATCAATTTGTGGATGAAAAGAAATACTCTTTTTCAACTTTGTGTCCATCATCTTCCAAATATTGGACTAAAATTTCCAAATTAACTTGGAATCCCTATCAATAACAATAGAAGTTGGAAATCCATAATGAACCCATACATGTTGAAAATAAATTTCAGTAGTTTGTTCAGCAGTTTTTGTTTTCTTACATGGCATAAGTATACACACTTTACTAAATCTATCCACAACTACAGAAATATAATCATGTTGTTTTCTTGACATAGGTAGACCTCCAAAAAATTCCATGGAGTCACTCTCCCATGGTCTTGATGGTACTGGTAGTGGCGTGTACAACCCAAGCTTCCTATTTCTAAGCTTTCTTGTTGCACACATAGAACAACCTCTTATAAAACGTGACACACTATCTATCATGTGAGGCCAATAGAAATACCTCTGTAGATGTGCCATCATTTTGATTACCCCAAAGTGTCCATCGTTTTGCTTACCCCAAAGTGTCTAGAAATAAGAGATGAATGAGCCTCTCTCCTTGTGGTATACATATCTTGCCCAAATGAAACATCAATTTTTTATGCATGTGATAATTATTTTCCTCAACTTGATTCCCTTCACTCAAACTAGCATACACATCTTGAAAATCAACATCATGTGCATATTGTTCTATGTAACTCTCATGTCCAATAGAAACATTTTAAAGTAAAGTAGAAGCATTTATAATTGGCCTTGAAAGCATATCAACAACTTTATTGAAAATACCTTTCTTGTACCTTATAACCAAGTGAAACTGTTGAAGAAATCCCATCCACCTCAAATGTCGTGATTGCTGCAATTTTGTTTGTGGCTACAAGTACTATAATGGTTGGTGATCGGTATGTATAATTTCCTCTTTACCCATCAAGTAGTGTTCCCACTTCTTGATGCTTTGTACCAATGCATACAGCTCTTTATCATATGTAGGATAATTAGTTACAACACCATTGAATGTTTCAGAATGAAAAGCGATAGGCTTACCATGCTGCAAAAGAACTGTGCCCATGGCATAATCACTAGCATCAGTTTGTATCTCGAATCACTATCTCAAATTAGGTAATGCAAGGACTGGAGCTAAAATGATCTTGTATTTTAAAGCTTCAAAAGCTTATTGTTTTTTTCCTCCCCATTGGAAGCCTTTCTTCACACTTGTCACTGCATGCATAGGAGATGTTATGGCAAAAAATTTAGCAATAAAATTTCTCCAATACTGAGCAGCACCTAAGAAACTTCTTACCTTGGTTACTGTTTTGGGAGTGGGCCAATTCACAATGGCTTCCACTTTATAAGGATCAATTCTCAACTCACTTCCTCCTACAATGTGTCCCAAATAAACCAAATAATTCTTTTCGAACTCATAGTTAGACATCTTAAGAAAAAAATTATCTTTCTTCAAAACATTAAGCACCCTATTCACATGCAAGACATGTTCTTCTCTTGTTTTGCTGAAAATTAGTATATCATATAACTACACAATCACAAAGTCATCAAGAAATGGACGCAAAACATTATCCATAACACGCATGAAAGTTTTTGGTGCATTACACAAACCAAATGGCATAACAACCACTCAAAGAGTCCTTGTTTGTTTTTTAATGCAGTCTTCCATATATCACTTTCTGTAATTATTACTTGATGATATCCACTTCGTAAATATAACTTAGTGAAAAACTTTTCTTCTTTAAGCTAATCAAGCAAATTATCTATCCTTAGGAATGGGTATCGATTCTTTACCATTATCTTGTCCAATGCTCTGAATTCTACACACATGCGCCATGTCCCATCTTTCTTCAAAATCAAGACTATGGGTGAACCGCATGGCGAAGTGCTTGGCCTTATGAGTCCCTTGTCCAAAATGTCCTTAATTTTCCTCTTTATTTCAGAATTCTCCATTATTGACATGCGATACATGTCGATGTTTGGAAGAGGACAATCTTATTGCAACTGAATCTCATGTTGAATCTCCCTTTTTGGAGGCAATCATATTAGCTCCTGAAACATCTCATGATGTGCATCAAATACGTCATATAAATGATCACAATCCTCAAATGATTCATGATTAACATAAGCTTTAGGGTTAATCATTGGAAGAACAAAATCCTTACTTGAATTTACCAGCCTCTTTACCTGTCCAGCATTTACCATAGCAATATTTGTCTTCTTGAAATGTGCTCTAACAATGTACTCCTCGCCATATTTGAATAAATGCTATTTTTTCTCATGGAGATGGAATATCTATTTCCTATAATACAAGTAAGGACTACCCAACACAATACCTGTTATGTCAAGCGGAACCACATCTAATTCAACTGTGTCAAAAAAATGTGCAATTATTGCAAACCACAATATACACTTCTTTGAAACCTGTAAATTTTCATCCTTTCAAATCCAACCAAGTGGAAAAGGTTTTGGATGTGGTATGGTCTCGAGATTAAGTTTCTTGACCAAGTCTTCAGATATTAAAATTTCTTGTGACCCACTGTCAAACAATGTGTCAATCTTGGTATGTTTGGATATTACCCTCACATGAAACAATTCAATTCTCTCTTCTTCATTTGGAGCTTGTATGTGACAGTTTGATGTAATAGTACTGGGTTTAGTTTCAATTTCTTTCCCCTTCATGTTATTCAATCCCATGGCTGTAATTTTAGATTCATCACCTAAATCCTCTCCTAAATCATGTTGAGTTGTAGCTGCAGTTTTCTGCTTCCCTTTGTTGTTCTGATGTTTGGGCCTCTTTTCAGGATATAATTTCCAACAATGATTTTCATCATGGCCTTATTTTGAATAATGCTTACAAACCAATTTTTCTCCCTTTTTCTTGACAGATTCATTCTTTTTGTCTTTACCTTTTGAGGTATTTTTTTTTTTTCCCTTAAAAGGTTTGTTTCTACCCTCACCAGACATTTTTTTCCCTCTAGCTTCCAGATGTGTGGCCTAAAAACATACCTCATCTAGACTTGTGGGATTAAACATGAGGATAGTGCGTCTTAGGTAGCTATGAAAGCCTCCTATGTACTTGAGAAAATTATCTTGGCTCTAAAAATCTACCCCTAATAAGAGAGCTCTTCTCCTAAATTCTTGGGTGTAAAATTGCACATTCTGTCTTTTCAATTGTCTAAAGTTTTGCCAGTTCATTATGGCTTTTTGAATATGAGCTAATGGATAAAATTGTTATTTTATTGCAGTAATGAAATAAATCCATGATAGGATAATACTACCATGCTTATTGATCTCCACCTTTGTCTTGGCTTCCCACCAAACAAGTGTTGCACCTTCCATTCTCAATGAAGCTAATTGAATTTTGGGATCATCATCATGAAGGTTTTGAATTCTCAAATAGACCTCCAATTTCCTAATCCAATTATCAAGATTTTATGCATTGACTTAACCACTAAAAATTGGCAATTCAAACTTAACATCAAGTTTTAGAAAATGAATTTTACCATTTTTCTTTGACTTGTGCGGTTGTTGCACTGAATATGAAGTAGAGGATGATGATGATGAGGGTGAGGATGGTGACTCTCCACTACCTCCATTTCCTCCACTTCCCTTCTTTGATTTATCTCCATCATTTTGACCTCCTGATGATCCTTGTCCTTCCTTGTGAATTTTGGATCCTTCTCCTTCTAGTTTCTCATTCCTTTCTTGATAAAGGATTCTCACCACCTCAGTCATGTCAAGGAATGATTTCCTGAACACACTTTCTTCCTCTTTGGGATCCACTTCTTCATGGATTTCTCCTTCCTCTGGAGGCATGCTTAATGATGCTTCTACTTCTTTAGGAGGTGAACTAGGTGGTGGAGATTGTGGAAATCTTGCCCTCCTTTGATGTGGCTCACTTTGAGACCCTCTTGCTCCCACCAATTTTCCTTCTCCTCTCCTGAGCTTGATCCTAGTAAGTATGTGAAAACTTGCAAACAGTTAAACAAATCTGTGCACACAACAACACTAAATAATAAACTCTAGCTCTGATACCAACCTAATTTGAAAGGATTTTATTAGTTTTTGTGCTAAGTTTATTTTCAGTTATAAAACATGTACATATTTTTCTCCAAATGTTTGCTTAAGGATTGAGGAATTTAACCATGAAACATAGATGAGTTTGTGAATTATAAGCATGAAAATAAGCCTAAATAACACTAAAAAATAGTGTATAATAGACAAATAAAACCACACATAAGATTTACAGAGCATGCATGAAGAATTATTTCACCCCTCCAGTGATACATCTATTGGTCCAGCTCCCAATGGCATGTTTGTCCTTCATTATGCACAAAATTTTGCAAATACATGTGTTTACAAGCCTCCAATGGTTTTTTTCTCTGCACCAATGGCTTCAAAATGCTCAAATTAGTCTAGGTAGACTCTCGTTTCCCCCAAATTGGTCAAAAATTGACCCTCCTAGCCTTTTTCCCAATATCTCCTACAAAACCTCCACTAAAACTGGAGGATTGCAGTTAACTGCAGTTAAAATTAGAAAAAATCACCAAATTTGGAGGCTGCTAAACTATTCGCCAAGTGAAACCGTCAGATATTTTAAATTTTACAGTTAAGGGGGAGGTGGTGGCCACCTATCGACCCCCAAACCCCGTGGTTATGCCAACCGTCGAGTGGAACCATCGGCATTGGTCACGGAAACCGCGCATGTGAATAGGTTTGAAGTCACCATTTAAGATTTGTGGATGGTTAAACTTGTTGTAACAGTCTTGTATGATATGTTACCATTGAAATTTGGGTCGCTGATGAGTTGGTACCATCGGCGGTTCCCCCCCCCCCCAATATGCCATTTATTTAGAGCATAAATATGTTTGGCGCCCCTAAAGGGCAAGCAACAATGGATAGAGGAGATGGTGGAGAATTTTGTGAGCACGCTAGAAGTCACGGGGTTGAACCCCTCAGACCTAAAAAAAAATTATTCAACCAAATAGGGGACACATGGCAGCCTTAGGGCTAGCCACGTGTCACCCAGCCATTAGCCCCAAAATAACAACGTACCATCAAAATCAGTGAATCAACATTCACCCCTTGGTGAAATCTTATAGGCTTGGGAAAACAGAATATTCTTAGGAATATTTTCCTTTTTTCCTACTGTACCTCTGCATGATGACTGGGCATCCCAGTCAAACCTGTCGCAATTTTAGTTGCTTGGGAAATCGATCAGAACGTGATATCTCCCTCATACGACATCAGTTTTTCGAACTGTTTGCGGTGCCAGAATGAAAATGACGAGATCTACCCGGTCACCCAGGTTCGGTATAGTTTTGATCACTTTAAACTTTGAGAAAAATTCATGAACTCCTGATCAAGTACAATCTTGCAAGCCTTCGATGGGTGTACCTTTGTACCCCAAGGTGTTCTTCCTTCACTTTCCATTGAGCTAGGGAGAAAAATCGTGATTGTAGACATTGAAGTTGTTGATGCCCCATTAGAATATAACTTCCTCCTTGTCTATAGTTAGTTTTATGCCATGATTATTGTTATGTCTTCATTTTTTCGTGCACTTCACTTACCTCATGATGGAAATATTTTCACGATTAATCAACTATAACATTGTGTTCCATCAACCAAGTATACTGCTATGAGAACTATTGTGCCATTTGTTAGAGACAACCCTTTGGCCAATGATAGTATTGGTGCAGGATTGTTTAAAATCCCATCGCTTATGTTATCACTAATTAAGTTATAAAATTTTCATTGATAGGGTCATGCATGTCATTCACCAAAATTGATGTGGTCTCTTAAGTCATTTTTATAAGAAGTCTGAAAAAAATTTACATTTGATGATGTCTACCTTAAGTTTAAATCTCACCTCTAGCCATATCATTTTAGTTAAATCAACCTCACATCATATAAGTTGTCTTTCCCATGAATTTTATCACAAAAGTTTACACCTGTCAGTTTTTCAGAATTTCGTAATGAATTACAAATGAAATCAACATATTTCACTACGAAACTTCCTAACAGTTCCGTAGCGAATATGTCAGCAGCCAAACTGTCTTCGCTACGAAATTGGGTTTTTTCAGCAAAAGGTGTCAGAGCGGTGTGAGGTGTTATTTTTTTATAAGGCAAGTAAAGGGTAAGGTAACTATTGTTCGTTATGACGATATTCAAACATTCATAGCCGTATTTGTTGTAATGATTAACTTTTATGGTCATATGTGCTATTATCAAAATTCTAGTTGTCAATTAACCTTTTAAACATTACCCCGAGCCTGCCCTTTGTCATTTTACTGTGTAATCCTTGCATGTGAATCGATTCTTGGAGATCTGCTTCATCACACCAACCAGGTTGTTATCGAACTTAGTTCTGCAGGTGTCACCAACAAGCGAGATAGTGAAGGCTATAAAGCATCCATGGCTTCGAAAAAGAAAACAAACAAGGGTGGTCATTGTCTCAAGTATGAACCCATGGATTTGAAACTGCTTAATGAAGACCCTACTACTATGGAATTTCTCAAGAGGATGGGCTACCTACAATTCTTCCATATGTTGCAGGGTTTCCATGCATAGGTTTCAAAGGAATTTTCCACCAATTTTATAGGGACAGCATCAAAATTTTGGATTCTGAATCTCACAATATCACTAGGGAGCATATCACAAGCTACAGAAATCCCTAGAGGTAGTGAACAATGGTTTAAATTCACAAATTTTACAATGCAGGGTTGTGAGGAGTTTCTCAAGCATGAGCACAAAGGAGTTGATTTGACCAATGGTATCCCCGGGAGTTATATGAAGGAAAATTATGCAAAGTTGTTGCTGGTGATCCAAAAGTATTTCACCTGTGAGGGAAGATTTCACATGGTTTACTCTTACCATATCAGACTCCTTCTGAACTTTGTAGGTAAGAAATCACTTGAATTACCTTTATTTTTATAGAGGAGTTTGGGAAACATGTCAGATATATTTAAACTCAAGTCAGAAGGTAATGAGACATCATTATTTCACCATGGTCTAATAAAACAGTTAGTGTTGGAAGAGTTGAAAAGGTTAAATAGAGATTGGACTTCATTTCTATTTATTAGTGGGTATGAAATAGATGTAGTAACTCCAAAGAAAATATAAAAACTTAGAACTACTACATCACCAGCTACAATAGAAGATGTTGAAGAAGAAATAATACAGTCCCTTGCAGAACCAATGGACATAGGAGATGAACCTCTGCAAGAAACTAATATCCTTGAGCCAGCACCTGCAAAACAGAAACAGGAAAATTAGCAAACAAAGAATTAAGAGGATAACTAGGAGTCAGACAATGGCCAAAGGAAATCTAGAATATATCCTTCATGCAATTAATAATGACGAGTCCCCAATAGTGCAATAATAATACATTGAAGGTGATTGAAGGAAACTAAAGAAAGGTAAGACTGTCAAGAAATTGGATTTTGCAGGAGAAGATGTTGGTTTTATATTTCAGCCAAGGAAGCCAATGACCAAGTTTGCAAAGAAGGCCATGGAGATAAAAAGGATAGAAAAATTCAATGAAGCTATGCAGCTAGTGAAAATCATAGATTTATCTCCAGCAGCAGAAGAAGAAGTTGTCATCAAGTAGAGAAAGGGAAAGGAGAAGATAATTGAAAAATCAGAAACAAAACTCCTTAAAGAAAAGTTGAAGGAAGAAGGTGAAGAAATACTTGAGTTGAAGTTAGAGGCAGAGAAGCATAGGTCTGAAAAGGATGAATTTGACCAGATGATAAGAAAATGGGACAGTAAACTCTCAAGTGTTTCAAATTCTATGGATAATGCTAAAAGACTGCTGAAAAGGACTCATCCCTTAAGACTTGTGGTCAAACATACCAGGAAAATGAAATTACACTTGCAAGCTGAAAACAGATCATTAAAAGATCAAGTTGAAGACCTTCATGAACAATTGGGCTTGATTCAAGAGGAGTTGGAGAAGAAAGGGTTGAGAATGAAAGTGGTTGAAGAACCCATAGGTCAACCTATTGTGAATGAAGATGGAAACTCCCAAAGACTGAAGAGTTGAGTTGAAACATTTTTTATGAGGTTCATAGCTTGCAAAGGACTTAAATTTTGACTCAGAAGATCAGATTTTGTAGAAAATCATAAAATTTGCAAATTCTTCCTTTTTAGGCAATTTCATAGCGTGCTCCAGGCTTGAAGGCTGAAAAACGCTACGAAATTTCTGAAGATTCTCTTTTTCCTCTAAAATCAATTTTATGAAAAATTAAGGAGGGAGGTTGGATGTATTTTGATATTTTTTCATAAAAAATGTTTTTGACCAGAAAAGGTGGCAGAAATATGGGTGAAAAGACAAAAATTATTTTTCTACTAAACTATGCTACGAAACTGCCTAAATTGCTTTGTTTTGTAGTGAGAGGATTTTAAAGGTTTTTTGGAGGTTTAAACAGCACATGGAAGATCAGTAAGCCATCTGGAGACATAAAACCTATCAGTGGTCCATCCCATCATAGAATCACTACTCGACATGAGTGTCACTCATCCATCTCAACATGAAGACCAAGATTAAAGTGGAGTTTATCTTTTCCTAGAAAGTAGGATTGTGTTTCCTAAATTTAGGAGGTACATTAAATATGTTAGTGATGGTGAATGTTTTTCTAACATGTAATCCTTATCATGTAATTGTCTCACTGGGGAGAAACTAAATGTAATAAATATGAAGTAGAGTCCTATTAGGAATGTGAGTCGTTTAAGGTTAGTTGTCTTTTTCTGTTCCAAGAAAGTAGTTTTCAGTTATGTTAGGTGTCAAAGTTATAGTTTGAGGATCTAGCCAGCTAGGGAGATCATTTGCAATGTAAAGAATTATATTTATAGATAGAACATCGAATATCAAAGGGTTGGAGAATATTGTACCCAATTGCTACTCTGTAATGTTTTTTTTTGTTTCAGTAATATACAGTGATATTTTACTTCTAGACCTGAGATTTGAATGAGGTGTTCACTTTTTTGTTTGCTCTATATCTCTCGTGTTTAATCATTTGCAGTGAGTTTTATCTCTAATTACTCAGAACTCATGTTATCATGCACTAACTTCCTTTAGAGGTTAAATTGTTGTGTTTTTCCTATGTTTTGTGTATGTATCATCTTTTATTGAAACCTCTATTTGCCTCAAATTCTGCAAGAATAATTATTGTCATTGAGTTTACTGATTTTGACCCCATAGCCCAATGGTAGAAAGTCTTTCATTTTTCAACCTGAAATCAATAAAAATCAATTCATAGTTCATAGAGTTACCCATCTAATAGTATTTCCATTAAAAATCATAAACCTCCTTTGAGAGAGCCCTCTCAAACTGAAGAGGTGAATCTTCAATCAAAAGTGGTTTGAAAGAGTTACATTAAGTTGATTGATGAGCAACCTATCAGGATCAATTTGGTGATAACATCTTACATGTGGTTTCCCTTTTCCCTAGAAAAGTTTCTATCTACTTATATTGGTCCCATGCATATGATCTCTTCCATCACTAGTGGAGCCCATCGGTTCCTTGACCCCTGGGGGTGCCTTCTATTGAAATTCTATGGCAAGTGCATTAGAATACAAATTTTTGCCTAATAATTAATTCCTACTGATTTTTAAAAAATTATTTTTATTTCAATGGTATTATTGAATAATTATACTCATAAAATATCAATAGTAAATGCAACAAAAAGAGTAAATATCATAGAAAGACAACCATGCACAATAGACACAAAATTTTCCACTTGGGAAACCCAACCTTGGGAGAAAACTCATCAATATTTTCTTGAGGAGAAATTGTCTTTTCAACAAGGTTACAAATCATAAATTTTATCTACAAAGTTGTACCAATAATATAAGTTAAATGTCAGTCACACTTGGTCAAATCATTGTAAGTCAAATGCTCATAAAACTAGTCAAAGTCAATGTTGGTAAAACTATAGTTTGTGGTAAAATTTGGACCTACGGTCAACTCGGCCTTGCATTTAAATACTTAAGTCAAATCCACATGAGAAACCTCCAAAAACCATTCATACAATTCATTCAATAGCTTGGTCAACTCTAGCCAAAATCGCCTTCTTTCTCACATGTACAGCTAGTCAAAAACTCATCCTTCTCTCACAAGTGTGGCTAGTCAAGATACTGGTGAAAATAATCATTATCTCACACAAGTGGCCTCCAAGAGAAATAGAAAAATGATTAAGATGAGCCAAGACAACATATTTCTCCTTTAATTGAATTTCTCCTCCACAAGAAAAGATTCAATGAGCTTGCGATGTTGATGATTTGTCTCTCACATGTTGTCTATTTATATAGAGATCTAATATTGAGTGAATACTAATCAAGGTGGCTTCTCATCATAAGAAACCCCTTCACTAACAGAGGTTACATCACAACTTAACATTAAACTAGATTTTCTTACAACATTGTTGGGCGAAAAATTGCAATCAATAAACAATTTAAACCCGCTCTATAAAAAAATAGATCACTCCATCCTAGATAAAAATGTGAGTTTCATGGGTCATTCGCTCCTAGCCAAATCAAAATTTCCTCATGGGTGAATGTATGAATCTCCCCTAGTCAAATCCGCATGACCCTGTTATCACCAAATTTAACTTGATTGTTTGCTCATCAAACAACTCAATGTAACTATTTCAAACCACTTCTAACTGAATATTATCCTCTTCAGTTTGAGAGGGCTCTCTCAAGGGGGTTTTATGATTTTGAATAATGATAGTACTAGATGGCTAACTCTATGGAACTGTAACTTTTTTTGTATAACTGTTGGTTGAAAAATGTAGGCTTGCTACCATTGGGCTTATGGGGTCAAAAATCAGTAGTTTCAGTGAAAATGGTTCTTCACATGGAATTTGAGGCAAATAGAGGTTTTAGATAGAGGAAAATCACACATACAACATAGGAAAACACAATCATTTCACCACTAAAGGAATTCAGAGCATAATATTATGAATTCTGAGTAATTAGAGATGAAAGCTACTGCAAGTGATAAAACATAAGATAAAGATCATTAATATATCAAAAAACCTCATGAGAATCTCAGGTCTGGAAAGAATAATGTCACTTTGTATTACTAATAATAGTCAAAAACATAAAAGCAGCAATGTTGAGATTCAACAAGATGATGAGCTTAGTGAAAATTAAGCACCTTCACTAAGTGGGGCCTGCAGGCTATTTTTAGGTGTATGTCTATTTTTAGACATGGTGATCATATTCTATAAGTTGCATGATGCTATTTGTAGATGGTTGATAAAGTTGGAAAAATAGATGAAATTATATTTTTAGAAGATTGGGCGAAGTCTATTTATAGATCGATAATCTAAAAATAGATGCATGTCGATTATTATTAGCCCTTAATAATAATCCGATAATAAATATCAACTTATTCTCTTGGAGCACTTTATTTCTGTGAACAGATTTGGCAAATAAGTGGGCTGAAGGAATTATGCAATTCCTAGGGTGTTTGGTGACTCATGCATGGAGGACTCAGTTATAATTGAAGTGGCAGAGTTGTGACAGAGTTGGAAGAGTAGTTATGGGAGTTGTTATTTAGTTTAACTCAGTTAAGTGAGTTAAAGTCAGTTGTGCTAGCTGTATCTAGTTCTAACTAAAGATACACTAGTGAGAGTTTAGTGAATTAATTAGTTAATCAATTCACAACTAATAACTCACTTGCAACTAAACAAATACAGCAGTTAACTACTTGCATGTCAGTTACAGTGGAGACCCAGTGGAGATATAGGTGAAATGGTGAGATGGAATATCTGTTGTGACTATAGTGATGCATTCAATGCATCTGACACACATTGGAGATGCCAATGATGATTGTGCAGTCAAGGCAATGCCAATTCAAATTCATTTAGAGGTCTTCTTCAGCAATGATTGTGCAGTGGAGGCAGGTTGTCAGGAGGTAAGAAATTGGTGCATAGATATGCAAATTTATGCATCACAATGTGTGACGATTCTATATTGTACTGAGAGCTTGATGTACTAAGTTTTATATGAGATTGTTAAATGATTCCATTGATATACATAATATATGATAGTTTGGGTTTTGAGCTTTAAGTGTTCTCGTTAAACAATGGTGTTTATGTGTGATTGATTTTCTTCATGTGTTTACAATTGGCTATTTAATTTCCACAAAGATTTAAGTGGAAGGATTCTGTATTTAACATAAGATTAATTTGTTAGATCAAGAGAATCCTGTAATACTATCAATATTTATAAATTTATACATGGTATCAGAGCAGTGTTAATCATTGAATATTGCAATCTTGAAGTGGTGTTGAGTTTTGTGCTGGTGGACACTTCGAATTTGCTGCAAGAATTTCTTGGTGCGACAGTTATTCATTGAAATGGATTTCAATGGGTTGTGGTTGGACTATGCCCTTGAGGGTAGCTCAAAATACATAGCCTGGAAGGATAGGATGGAGGTGGTGCTTTAATATAATGGACTAAATGATTTCATCGATAGCGATGTTCCTATGCCTACTTCTAGCGATGTTGCATTACTTGACGCATGGAAAAAGAAGGTAGCAAAGACAAGGAGAATTCTGTTGGAAGGTGTGAAAGACCATATTGTGTCAAGCCTTAATGGTAAAGCCACTCCATTTGAAATTTGGAAGGCTTTGACATATATTTTTCAAAGTAGCAGCGACCATAGGAAGTTGGCGCTAAAAGATAAGCTCAAAAAAATCAAAATGGAGAAGGACGACAGTATTCCAAAATATCTCACAAAGTTTGTCCAATGTAGGGATGAGATGGGTAGTGTGGGAATTACAGTTGTGAATGATGACTTGGTGAGCTTGGCTCTCCTTGGGCTTCTGAAGAGTTGTCACAGCTACGAAGAATCTATCAATGGATGGGAGAAACTGTCGAATTGGGAGCGACTATGGTCGGATCTTGTGCAGGAGGAGATAAGGTGGAATACCAAGGATGGCTCTTCATCAAAGAATGATGATGAAGAGAATTTCGTTTTGGCTACCAAAGCAAGGAAAGGGAAGGGGAAGAATTCCCATCCAAAATCTGAGGCTAAAGGCAAGAAGCTAGATTTGTCCAAGGTGAAGTGTTTTCACTGTCACGAACATGGGCATCTTGCCACTAACTGCCCACAAAAAAAGAAGAACAAGAAGGTTGCTGGAGCAACAGTTGGTCAAGCCTTAGCCTTTCAATTTGAACTTGATTTTTCCTTGATCACATGCTTGGTTTCAAATGCAATGGGATCGGTGTGGTATCTTGATAGTGGTGCTTCCTTCCATATGACGGGAGACAAGGAGTTGTTTAGTGACTTGGAGGAGAAGGATCTCCAAATGCATATAGAGATGGGCGACGATGGTAGATACAGTGCGATCATAATTGGAACCATTACCTTTGACAGGGAGTCAGGTAAACCATTTATGTTGAAAGATGTTATGCATGTTCCAGGTCTGAAGAAGAACTTGGTCTTGGTCGCGATGTTGTAGGATAGAGGTTATGACGTTGTTTTCAGCGAGGGGAAATCTTTCTTGTGACATAAAACAATGGGTCAAACCAAGAGGATATGGATTCGAGTTAAGAATCCCTACAAGATGGAGCCTATATGGTTGCGCTGCAATGATGGGAAAAGAAGAAGAAGTGGTGAGCCGAGATGAGGGAGAATTATGGCACAGGAGATTGTGCCATATTCACCATGGCACCTTGAATATTTTTCAGCATATTTATACTGGACTTCCCAAGGGTACTCTTACGTAGTCAGATCAGTGCGAGGGATGTACTATGGTTAAGTTTGTGAATACCACCTTTCATGAGAAGGAGAACCATGCTTCGATGATCCTGGAGAGAATTCACATAGACGTGTGTGGACCTTTCTTGGTTGCTTCAACAACAAAACATAGGTATTATGTTATATTTTTTTATTAATATTCTCGTCGATGCTGGATATTCTTCATGCAGAAGAAGAGTGAAATAGTCTCAAATTTCTATGATTTTAAATCATTGGTGGAGAAGGAGTTGGGGATGCAAGTGAAGGCTCTACAGAGCGATAATGGTGGTGAATATATCTCTAACGAATTCAAAAACTTCTATAGCAGACAAGGAATTCGAAGAGAAATCATAGCTCCTCATAACCCACAGCAGAATGGGGTCACAGAGAAGAAGAACGGAACGATCGTGGGTGTTGCACAAGCTATGTTGCATGACCAGGGCCTACCAATGCACTTGTGGGCGGAAGCATGCAACACTGCGATTTATGTGCAAAACCGTTGTCCTCATAGAGTACTTGCATGACTACACCTGAAGAAGCTTTTACTAGTAAGAAGCCTGATATTTCTCATCTGAAGATTTTTGGCTCATCTGTTTACATTCATGTGACAAAGGACACCAGGAAGAAGCTGGAGCCGACTGTAGAAGTTGGGATATTTGTGGGGTACACAGAAACGCCCCATAATTATCGTGTGTATTTACCGAATAGTCGAATGACTGTGGTGCGATGGGATATAAAATTTAATGAGGTGAAGGCCATGAGGTTGTCACTTGAGAGGGAGCTACACTTGCATGAATAGGAGGAGCTACTTGCTCCCAAAGATGAGCCTCTAGATGTGGATCAGCCACAGGAAGAGATTCATGGAGTGGAGGAGTCCACCCTGTTATTACCTAAATCTACCTTAGGCTGAAGGAAGGCAGAGTTTAGGGTAACATCAAACCACGCTTAATCTGGTAGCTAGCCCTACCAGATCAGGAGAGGGCTCTCCCCAGGTCAATCTCAGCAAAGATAATCAATAAGGCTTGAGATGACTTGAAATAAAGGCTTATTTTAGGCGAGGTATATAAGTAAAATAGTTTTCTTTTGATTTTGGGGGTTTTGTTGGAATCAAAGGGAAAGGCAATTTTGGGTCCGGGGATGAGGCCTAGTTTTTTGCAGAGTTCTGAATGGGGCAAGGAAAGAAATTGTTTTGATGCTTTGGGTTGAATGTATGGATAGTTTAGATCGGTGAGGAGATGAAGAGAGCAATAGGATTTCAATAATCCTCTTCAAACAGATGAAAACATGGAAAATTAAACAAAACTCAAGGCAGAGCAAAGCAATCTAATGAATTCTACCTTTATAACTTATTTGTTTAATTTGAGAAGAAAGGAGAAGGAAAATGATACACATGAAACATCAGTAAACTTACAATCATAGAGAGAAACACACCATCAAAACATAGAGCCACATGGATCCCAAAGAGTGCTGCAAACCCTGGTCTATTCCTTTGCCAAAATTGCAGAGATGAAATGTACAATGAAGTGCCAAGCAATCCCAAGTGTCCAACCTTGAAAATTACTGAAGAACTACAAGATATAGACAAGCCTAACTCATCCCCATGCCTCTAGGGGTCGAGCTCACCATTCTAGGAGTTGTTTCAACAAGATCTAAACTAAGAATTGGAAAATAGGCAATGAAACAGCTTACCTCTATAAGATAGGAAACAGATTCATTCAGTTACATTTCACTTTTTGGTGAATGAATCTACTTGCATCAGTAAAAATGTGCCAAAATTACATAAAATTCATGAAATTACATCAATTTACATCAAGAGTTTCACATTTGGAGATAAAAAGTCAAACTGGCCAAAACTAGGCGAAAATCTGAACTGCTAAGTGAAAATTAGGCCAAAATTCCCAATGCGCCGCACCTGAAATCTCTATGCATCATGCCAATTTGAGGCTGATTTTGAGGGCCTTCCTGAACTATAAATTGAGTTTAGGATATCTCGTTGGAAATCTATACCTGTCTAATTTCCAACCCAAGTGGAATTTCTGAATTTGGTTGCCATTTTCCCCTCTAAAAATCAAATCTCCCAACACTGCTTTGTGTGTGTCCAAAAATTGGCAGAAAGGCCATTTTTAGGGTGTTTTTGACCCTTCAAGCAACCAAAAACTTGTCAAAATCCTTAGGTAATGGGTAGGCATGCATAAATTTTGATGAAAAATCCAGAAATGCAAAGTTTTCCTCAAGAGGAGCTGCCAATTATAAGCGCGCGCCAAGTGGCGCGACACGTCGGACAGGAAAATCTGTTTTAAGGCCAAAAAATTCAAAATTGACAAAAAGTTTCCAAAATTTCTTGAAATTTGGGCTGAAGGTCCACCATCAAGTGCTATACTAAGCTAAATAATCTTTGGCCAAAATTTGGAGTCTATCATGCCTTTTGCGACGCTTTAGTGCCCTCCTTAGCTTTGCCTTCAGGATCTTGATTCTCGCCTTGCAAACATGATTTCGCGCCCAATAATGGTTCTTCATGTGCCTCAACATGCTATTTTCCTTTTTTTCCTTCTCCAACAGCTTCTTAAGATGAATATTGACCCTCTCAAGCCAAGTCTCTCTATCAGCCTCAATCTCTCGCTCAATGGATGTCATCTCGGTTTGGCTTCTTTGGGCAGCTTGCCGGTTCTCACGGATGTTTTGCAACTCCATGATTATTTGTTGATCTTCCAACTGTTTATTTCGCTACTCCAGGTAATTTATGATCCATTGGGCTCTTTGAAATTTGACGGTCAATGTGTTTATCTCTGCCTTCTACTCCTGAATAGTCTCTCTCAACTTTGAGTTTGGAGAGCTCAAATCCTCATCAATCAGTATGAAACCTGTATCTTGACCTCCTGAAGGCCCCTCATCCTGCATAGGCCTCTTACCTTTGTCCTGTACCTATACCTGTGCTGCTGATGATGGCAACAAGACCCCTTCCACCCTAGGTGGAGATAGTACTCGTCGGGCTGCTGCAAATAATCCTCTAGTGCCTCTCTAATAAGTGACATATGTTGGCACACTAGTAGTCTCTTCCTCCTGACCTCCATATTGATGTGAAGGTTCACCTGCATCATGAACAATCTTCGGAGGAATCTGAGGAACGGTGAAGAAATCATGGGAAATGAAATCCTCCCATGAAATACCCTGCAATCCAAGCTGATGTACAACCACGATATTAATGAGTGCATAGTGATAAATACTTTTGTACTGCTGCTCGGGATTTTTCCTCTGCACAAGAGTGGTCATTCTCTCGATATTCCGGCACATAAAATAAGGGATTTTCATCATCCTCACCCTGGTGAAATGCATCAATAACCTAATATGGTAGGCATAGAGGCGTGAAAACCGGCCCTCACAACTGAAGTATCTGATAATGAGTTTCATCAGAGGTGCATAGGATTCCTTTAGGAACCAGAATGGAAACACTCTGCTGAGTTGTCTCACAAAGCTAGGCCTGATATATGGTTCATAATGCACACTGTCCACCTGCTGTTTTTTGTTCCACTGTTCACCCACATTCGGTATTCCGGTTGCTTGAGAGATATTTTCTGGTGTCAAAGTGAAATTTACACCAGCAAGAGTTACCTGACCATCATGTAAATGCAATACAAAAAAACGAGCCAACTCCTGATGATAATGGATCCTAGCAATCATTTCACAAAACTGATAGCATCATTGCTCTCGAAAACATGCCATGGCAAGTGGACAAGCCTAAAATTCAGCCAATGAGGTGGGCTCTTCTCTCACATGTTTGCCACTCTTATGAGGCCTTCTAGGTGCATGTAACTCAGTGGTGGAATCACTGTCTCAATCATATGTTTTGTCAATATCTGTCTCCATGATGTCCAAGGTTGATGCAAGATATATGTTGGCTTGTATGAGATGAAAATGATAATTTGGGTACTTTTGTTTTAGTGCCAAATGTATGGTAGTGTGGGAGGGACTGTGGGGAAATAAGGCAGTGGGGACAATGGACTTTAACCAAGTGGAATTTTCCTTTTGAAAACTTGTGATTTGATAAATTTAGGGACAAGGGACAACCACTTGATTTTTTGGGGTAACTTGGGATTTGGGGAAATTTTTCAAATGGGATATGGATAATGGGAATTAGATGGGTATGAGTGGCTTTAGGGACGTAGGGATATAGGGGATGAACTGTAGTAATGCGATAACAGTGAGGGGGAAGAAAAGACAAGGTGGGGAATTGATTATTTGGCACAAAATTATTTTTTAAAATACCAAATTCAAAACCCTAAAGGAGCAACTCTCAACAAGATGATAGGGTTTGAGTTTGCATTTAAACTCTCATAATCCATTTTCAAACATTTGTAAATGGCAATTAGAAGGTCACATGAACTTACTTGGAGCAATATTGACCGAACCGGTTCAAAAATTTGGAAGGGATGGCAAAAACTTAGTTGTCTGCCATGTGCGTCGTGCGCTAAACCCAGTGTGCCGCGCTGGTTCAATGCATCGCACAGGAACAATTTAACCCATAGTGGAGCAGCCCTATGCGCCGCGACCACTACCCAGTGCGTTGCGCTCTACAACTTACACACAGTCTTCACTCCAAACTTGTTTCTTCCCCTCCTCCACGATTTTCCTCGACTCAATGCTATCTTTGGCATGAAAATGAATTTTTGAAACACAAAAATCATATTTGTGCCAAAGACTTTTATTTTTTATTTGAAAAAACCCACTTTACAATGTTTGAAAACTTTGGCACTTTTTCAAAAAAACTCTGTTTTGCTTGCTTTTGGTGTTTGGACTGAATGATGAGTTTCTTGTCTGTTTTGCAGGGATGGATGGCATGGAGTTTTGACAAAGGAGACCAGGGCTACGAATGGAGAATTATTACAACTGAAGAATTTGAAAATTACATTGCATTTATTACATAAGGATAAAATAGACAATTTTTCTTCAAAACAGAGTTCATTATCAAGCATTACGATGATGAAATTTTTGCACTGAAATCTTATTTGAAGCTTCCTCATGTGCATGTTGGCCATTATTAGGCATTTTGAGACCTGATTAACTAAACCCTAGACCTAATGAGACTAAAAACCCTAAAATGACTATTTTCCAACCAGGAGACCAAACATGACTGTAAATGATTTTGATAAACAGAACTAGACCAGAAGGTACAAGACATGAGGGATATGAGTGACAAAACCCTACCGTCAGATGATCCATGCTCCTAATGGAATGCAGCTGACTGAACTGAGTGAGACACCTAAAATGAAATGCAACAAGATAAATTTGATCTCTGACAGAGGGATGAAGATACCAACTCTAAAATTGGCTCCAATGGGGATGGTAGCTCCTTGGAGGTGCCAAGAACTACAGATTTCTGGGAGAGTAGGCAGTGCCTTCGTCCATTGGGCTATAGAATCAATAACTTCAACAAACCAACACAAGACTCTTGACTCATTTTATTGAATGAGAATTGACTTCAACCGACTCAATTTCGAAACCAAAAATACTGAAAGACCTGACTCGACAAACTCACACCAAAGCTGAAATCAATCTTTAGAGTTATAGCCTTCACCTCGGGCCCCAAACTGAAGAAAAGATCACAGCACACACTTGCAATGAAACTGAAATAAATTAGTATGTATAGTGATAATGTAAAACAACATAAAACATTTCAGAAATGATACTGTTTGAGCAGCCGACCATTGACCGGCCCTCCTAGACAATCTTCCTCGTTCATCTCTTTCAGAAGAAAAGCATTCTGACCCCGATATGCAGCAATTTTAAAGGGTCCTTTCTAGAGATTTTTGAACTTACCATGTTTACCTTTTTCCTCATTTCTTGCATCCCATTTCAGCACCACTTCTTCCAATTGAAATTTTTCCACTTTTGCTTTTCTGTCATATATCTTCTTAATTCTCTCTTGCAGCTTGAACATGTTTTGGAAAACTTCTTCTCTATTCTGCTGCAAATGGATCATTTGATTTATTCTCCTTTGCATATGATCATCTTCACTGCCAGTTTCCTGCAGAAGTTTGACCACTAGAACTGCGAGAGAGGTAGGAAATATTGTGTCAATTCCATATACTAACTCAAAGGGGGACATACCTATGGATTTCTTCTGACTCACTCGATCTTCCCAAAATGCATTGACCAACTTCTTATGCCAACTTTTCTTGTTAATTTCCAGCAGTTTTTTAATAATGTTGACTAAAGATTTGTTGGAAGACTCCGCCAATCCGTTGCCTTGTGGATGATAAGCGGTTTAGTGTCCCAAAGTGATGTGATACTTGTTACAAAACTCAACCATTATTTTTTATTTTAAAGCTGCTGCATTATCAGTAATTAACTTATTCGGGCAACCAAAACGAGACAAAATATTTTTCTCAAGAAATGAAATTATTACCGAATCTGTAGCTTGCCTGGTGGGAATTGCTTCAATCCATTTCATGAAATAATATGTCACTGTGAGGATCCACTTGTGCTGAGCTGAAGAAGTAGGATGGATTTCGCCAATGAAATCCAAACCCCATTGCTGAAAAGGATCACTTACCTCAATGGGCTTAAGCGGCAAAGGCTGCAATTTCTTCCTCCCTTCAAAAATCTGACATTCATGACAGCCTTTAACAGTCTTATACACATCAGCAAAAAGAGTCGGCCAATAATATCCTACTCTCAAAATTTTCTTGGCCGTTGTTTTCCAGAAAAGGTGACCTCCGCAATATCCCTTATGAAAATCTTCCATAACCTGCTTTACTTCTTCTTCCACCAAACAATTCAGAAAAACACCACCGGGATCTTTCCAATAGAGTGCATTGTTCAAAATACAAAACTTAGCAGCCTTCAATTTCAGAGTTCTACTTTTGTTTTTAGCCATGCCTAGTGGTGGTGACAAATTTTTGAGCACATATACATTATCTGAATACCAAGGAGAATGAACAAAGATTTCTAATACCTGAATTAGTGAGCTTTCTTCGTTTTCCTCGGACATAGCAGCAATGAGATTAATGTCCAAGGCATGTAAATTTGACTTGGCCATTAGCTTATCCAGCCCTTGTCCTTTGATAAGCTTTGTAGGCTTTATCTCCACATCATACTCCAACAAGGCAGCAATCCATTTGCCTTGTCTCCCCTCTGGATCTGTTTGCACTAAAACATCCTTAACAGCAGCATTAGGAACATAAGCAAGAATGTGATAATGCAGAATATATACTCAAAAATATGTCAACGCTTTCACTAAAGCAAGAGCTTGCTTTTCAATAATGTTATACTTTAAGGTTGCATCTCTTATGGTTCAGCTGAAAAAAGCAATTGTTTTTTCATGCTGATCTCTTTTCTGCATCAATACTGCTGCCATAGTATGCTCCGAGGCAAATGAAAACAAAATAAAATCCTGAGTATAATCCAGGCTGATCAAAATCGGAGCTAAAGAAAGAGCCAACTTTACTAAATTGAAATAATTTACAGCCTTCTCAGTCCACTTCACTACGCTATCTTTCTTAAGCATGTTTTTAATATCCCTTAGATGTTCTGTTAGATTAGGCACAAAGCGGTGCAAGAAATTCATCTTACCATTGAATGATTGGATCTCCTTTTTGTTTCGGGGAAGATCAATTTTCTGAATAGCTTCTACTCAAGCTGGGTCAATGCGGATGCCTTCTTTTGAGATAATATGACCAAGAAGTTTACCCTCATCCATGGCAAACAAACTCTTCTTCGAATTGAGTGACACACCATACTTTCTACACCGCTTAAAAAAAAATATTCAAATGGTAAAGGTGCTCTTCATCTGAATTAGAAAATAATGTCAAATCATCAAGATATACAACTAGAAAAACATCTTTCTCATTTGCAAATGCCATATCCATTGCTCGCTGAAAGGTCGCACCAGCATTCTTCAAACCGAAAGACATTTTAGCATAATGGAAAGTTCCCCACGGAGTGGTGAACGTTGTTTTGTCTCTATCATCATCATGGACCATAATTTGGTTATAACCGGAATAACCATCGAGTAGCGACATACGAGATGCTCCAACTACTCGCTAAAGTATGTGATCCATTTTGGGCAATGGATAATTATCTTTCAAAGACACCTTATTCGGATTCCTAAAATCAATGCACAAACGTATCTCACATGTCTTCTTGCGTACGGGCACCAAATTAGAAATCCAATCTAAAAATCTTATAGGAACAATGATACCAGCCTTGTACAGTCGATTCACTTCCTTCTCAATTGAGGGAAGCAACTTCAGATTTATTCTTCTCAACTTCTGCCTGAAGGGCTTTTGATTTGGCTTGATAGGAATGGTGTGCTGAATTATGTTTGTATCGTATGTCTTCAAATCTAAATAGTCCCAAGCAAATACGTCAGCAAAAGATGACAACAAACTGATATACTTTGATTTTACCTCTGGTGGCGATGCTTTGGACAATTTCACCATCTTTGGATTTTCAGCTGATCCAATGTTCACATCTTCAACTCCCTTTTCGGTTGGCCGCGAGGTTGGTTTTCGGGCTACGTCATCTTGATCTAAAAGCTCCTCTAAAGGTATCAAACCTTTAGGAATGACATTATCCTTCGGCTGCAATACTTCCATCTGATTTACTTGCACATCAGCCTCACCATCATCATGCTCCACATCAATAGAAGTGTCTTTGAATTTTCCTTCATTTTGCAGAAATTCATCAATCTCTTCGTTATCTTGAAACACTTGCCAATACCTTTGATTGTCCGGGATAGTCGGATGATGCTTAACATGAATTTCAAATTTTTTACTTGAGTTCATCAGAATTTTCAAATTACTTGCTGCATTTGCAAGTGCATCTGCAATACCATTTTGAATACAAGGGACACAAGTCAAAGTATAGTCTGAAAACAATTTCAAGATATCAAGAACTGCATTTCGGTAAGCCCGCATTTGAGGATGCTTAGCTTGGTATTCACCCTTCACTTGCTTGATAACCAACTCGGAGTCGCCATACACTGCAATCCTCTTAGCATTTAAATTTCTAAGAATTTTCAGACCAGCAATTAAAGCTTCGTATTCAACCTCATTATTTGAACAATCAAAAGCCAATTTATAAGAATAGACCCTTACATTACTCAGTATCTTGTTTGGGGCGGAGAAAGGGTTGCGTACCCAAATGCCAATTCCAGCACCATCACTTCCTACTACACCATCAAAATCCATGGTCCATAAACCATCTTCATATTTTTCCAAGTGCTGAAATTTTGTTTGCTCTGTTATTTCTGCTTCTTGTCCATCGACTTTTTGCTGCTGTCAGAAGGTTGACTGCTCAGCAGAACTTTCAAGCTTTTGTCTCTCTTTCTTTAAAACCTCTCTGAAATTCTCGGTGATTTCCGGAATGTCTTCTACTTCAACTAATTGGCTATTTACATCATTGAAAATATTTGAATACAAAAGAAATGATTCTAAATCTATATGTACATAATTGATTGGATGATTTACCGGTTTCTCCTTGCTAATGATCATATACTTCATCTTTTTCTCCCGATATAATCTCCTCATCCAACCAAACACAGGAATAGTATCATAGGAGAAATCAAACTGCAAATTTCCCTTTAGTTTCGCTCCCCAAGATCTGGAAAGAAGCATGCCAAATCTAGGAGGAATGTCTGCTACAACCACGTCCATCAAAACATTTTTAGTGGGAATCTGATCCAAGCTTACCACTAAATATTTGATAAGCCCAATGCATCTTACTCTACTAGAATCAAAAGAGTAAAGATCATGATATTTTCTAGTGATATCCAATCCCAATTTCTCCATGATTTCCCTCGGCATGAGATTATGAGAGGCTCCGGAATCAAACATAGCATTATGTAACACAAAATTATGCAGTCTAAGGCTGATATAAAAAGGAGGCACATCACTATCTGGAGACTCACCATCCAATGTTGGACCAAAAATCAACTCAGGTTGATCATCTTCCACATTCACCATATTAGATAATGGATCTAAATTCAAAATTTTAGACACCTGACCCTTATAGCTGTTGTTCTTCATCAACTCAGTCAAAGGAATAGATACTTTTAACTTAGCAATTTCGTTTTCTAAGTTAAAAACTGAAATTTTCTCTACCTCTTTAGCTGGAACATCCTTCTTTTCATTTTTCTCCTTTGATACAATTGGCTGATTGGATCTTTCATTTGCTAATGGGGATTTTCTAGTAGTGGGATTAGCTATCTCTTTTCCCTTCTTCTGTGCCACAGGTGAATCATTCTTTGGTGCTGAAACTTCCTTTCTCTTTTGAATTGGATTAATAGGAACATCTATTTTTCTGAGTGAATATTGTCACTGTTGGGCTGTCAAGGCATTCATATATCCCTTCTGATACTCATCAAACTCTTCTTCAAGAGCTGTGTCATTTGCCAAGATGAAATCCTCGTCTTTTTGTACAGCTGAATTTTCTAGATACGCCTCATCTTCAGTGATGTAAATTGGCATATCATCAGGTGTAAAGAAATGATTCTCTTCTCCTTTTACATTCTCTTCATCATCTGATTCCGGACCAAAAAAAATCTACTGTAAGGGTGTCTTCACTTGCTATTGTGTTGTCGGTTCTTATGCTCGCTGCTCTCTTTGCTTGATTCTGAATTGCGGTTACTGTTGGCCACAGAAGTTAGGATTTCTGATTTGCGGTTCAGGCTTATCAAGTGCTAATATTTCAAACATCTTTTCCATCTTCTGAAGCATTTGATCTGATGTAGAAACCTCTTCCTTTATTGCTACTTTCTTTTCAGCTCTCATTCTAGCTCTCCTGGCATTCAAATTAGCTTCAACACTGACTGCAATTTTCTGCATATCTTCTAATGTGGCCAGGATTCTTTCTCTCAATTGATAAGCCATGTCAGGATCGAATCCATCCGGAAATTTAATCAAAGAAGATCCCCTAGGTGGCTTTATATCATCAGGAATTTCATTATAAACAGAATTGAATCTAATACAATAGTCTTGAACTGACTCACCAACATTTCGCTTGATATTGTCATATTCAGAAAGGATTGAAAGAGAATATTTCTGCACTTCCCATTGATCCAGGAATTGTCTCTAAGATTAGCCAATGTAGCAATACTTCTAGCCGGCAAAGCTCTGAACCACTTTCTAACTTCTCCTCCAAAAGTTTGAACAAACAATCTCATTGTCACATTCTCCGCATCAACCTCATGAAGGTCAAAGAAATCTGCCATTCTGTCCACATGTTGCTGAGTAGTGACACTTTGAGGAGTTCCATCAAATAGTGGAATTTTGCTTTGATAATCTGTGGGCATGTCATCTAAGTTTTGAGGCAACACGAGAGGTGCAAATCGGGCAGCCATTGCTCTAGGTGGATTTACAATAAGATATGGGGATATAGGAGGAGTCGGAGCAGTATATGTATGAATGCGGTGTGGATGGAGAAGCTACTATAGATTTTTGATCAGAAATAGATGGTTGCACAGGAATGGTGGGAATGAAAGGAATCTCGGTATGAACTTGTGAACCAAATGTAATCGCGGATGGCCCAAGTGTTTCAGATGCAGACTCTATGAACTCAGGAATATTTTTTGCCACAATGGAATTTTGAATGTTCAAAATGTAACTGTCAATGGATCTATTAGCCTGTTCAATTTCAAGATACTTGATAAACTTTGGATTTATGATAGTAGAACCAATAGCATTTTCAGACTTCGTCTCAAAAAACGACAACTCAAATTGTTCGTCAAACTCAAGATCTTCAAGGTACTCAAAAACAGTGGGACATGAATGAGATTTAAACAGTGGAATCACAGGACTTTCTCTACAAATGATTCTCGAAATAAGATTTGGATTTTCATACACTGTAGGTGGATCGGGACCAGGATTTGCTCTGGTATGTCGTTTGGAAGCTAGTGTGTTGAATTATTTTCGAAAATCAAAGGGACAAAACCAACTTGTTCAGCCTATCAAATTCTAAACTCATCATCCAAAAGTCTAGAACGATCTGATGTACTGGGGAAATTTACAAGTCAAGTGTCACGTTTACAAACTAGACCGGAGATTGACTGAAGCAGTGTTTATCTACTTTCGCTAATGCAAATCAAGAGCATTTCGAAGGCTACCTGGCATAACTTCAAGCTCCGTCTGTAGCTTATAAAACAAATAACAGTAACAAGCAAACCATTTTCGATCCCCAGTATGGTCGCCACTATGGTATTTCCTAAATCTACCTCAGGCTGAAGGAAGGCAGAGTTCAGGGTAACATCAAACCACGCTTAATATGGTAGCTAGCCCTACCAGATCAGGAGAGGGCTCTCTCCAGGTCAATCTCAGCAAAGATAATCAATAAGGATTGAGATGACTTGAAATAAAGGCTTATTTTAGGCTAGGTATATAATTAAAAGAGTTTGATTTTGATTTTGGGGGTTTTGTTGGAATCAAAGGGAAAGGCAATTTTGGGTCCGGGGATGAGGCCTAGTTTTTTGCAGAGTTCTGAATGGGGCAAGGAAGGCAATTGTTTTGATGCTTTGGGTTGAATGAATGGATAGTTCAGACCAGTGAGGAGATGAAGAGGGCAAGAGGCTTTCAAGAATCCTCTTCAAACAGATGAAAACATGGAAAATTAAACAAAACTCAAGGCAGAGCAAAGCAATCTAATGAATTCCACCTTTATAACTTGTTTGTTTAATTTGAGAAGAAAGGAGAAGGAAAATGATACACATGAAACATCAGTAAACTTACAATCACAGAGAGAAACACACCATCAAAACATAGAGCCACATGGATCCCAAAGAGTGCTGCAAACCCTGGTCTATTCCTTTTCCAAAATTGCAGAGATGAAATGTACAATGAAATGCCAAGCAATCCCAAGTGTCCAACCCTGAAAATGACTGAAGAACTACAAGATATAGAAAATCCTAACTCATCCCCATGCCTCTAGGGGTCGAGCTCACCATTATAGGAGCTACTTCAACAAGATCTAAACTAAGAGCTGGAAAATAGATAATGAAACAGCTTGCCTCTATAAGATAGGAAACTAATTCATTCAGTTAAATTTCACTTTTTGGTGAATGAATCTACTTGCATCAATAAAAATGTGCCAAAATTACATCAAATTCATGAAATTACATCAATTTACATCAATATTTTCACATTTGGAGATAAAAATTCAAACTGGCCAAAACTAGGCAAAAATCTGAACTGCTGAGTGAAAATTAGGCCAAAATTCCCAATGCACCACGCCTGAAATCTCTATGCGTCACGCCACTTTGAGGCTGATTTTGAGGGCCTTCCCGAAGTCAAAATTGAGTACAGGATAGCTCGTTTGAAATATCTTCCTGTATAACTTAAAATGCAAGTGGAATTTCTGAATTTGGTTTCCATTTTCCCCTTCAAAAATCAAATCTCCCAACACTTCTTCCTATGTGTCCAAAAAGTGGCAGAAAGGCCATTTTTAGGGTGTTTTTTACCCTTCAAGCAACCCAAAAATTGTCAAAATCCTTAGGTAATGGGTAGGCATGCATAATTTTTTATGAAAAATCCATAAATGCAAATTTTTCCTCAAGAGGAGCTGCCAATTATAAGCGCGCGCCAAGTGGCGCGACGCGTCGGGCAGGAAAATCTGTTTTAAGGCCAAAAAATTCAAAATTGACAAAAAGTTTCCCAAATTTCTTGAAATTTGGGCTGAAGGTCCACCATCAAGTGCTATGCTAATCCAAAGAAGCTTCAGCCAAAATTTGGAATCTATCATGCCTTTTGCGACACTTTAGTTCCCTCCTTAGCTTTGCCTTCAGGATCTTGATTCTCGCCTTGCAAACATGATTTCACGCCCAATAATGGTTCTTCATGTTCCTCAACATGTTATTTTCCTTTTTTTCCTTCTCCAACAGCTTCTCAATATGAATACTGACCCTCTCAAGCCAAGTCTCTCTATCAGCCTCAATCTCTCACTCAATGGATGTCATCTCGATTTGGCTTCTTTGAGAAGCTTGCCGGTTCTAACGGATGTTTTGCAACTCCATGATTGTTTTCTGATCTTCCAACTATTTTTTTCACTACTCCAGTTAATTTATGATCCATTGGGCTCTTTTCCATTTTACGGTCAATCTGTCTATCTCTGCCTTCTGCTCCTGAATAGTCTCTCTCAACTTTGAGCTTGGAGAGCTCAAATCCTCATCAATCAGTATGAAACCTGTATCTGACCTCCTAAAGACCCCTCATCCTAAATAGGCCTCTTACCTCTGTCCTTTACCTATACCTATGCTTCTGATGATGGAAACGATACCCCTTCCACCCCAGGTGGAGATAGTACTCGTCGAGCTACTGCAAATAATCCTCTAGTGCCCCTCTGATAAGTGACATATGTCGGCACACTAGTAGTCTCTACCTCCTGACCTCCATATTGATGTGAAGGTTCACCTGCATCATGAACAACCTCCAGAGGAACCTGAGGAATGGTGAAGAAATCATGGGAAATGAAATCCTCCCATGAAATACCCTGCAATCCAAGCTGATGTACAACCACGATCTTAATGAGTGCATAGTGATAAATACTGTTGTACTGCTGCTCGGGAGTTTTCCTCTGCACAAGAGTGGTCATTCTCTCGATATTTCGACACATAAAATAAGGGATGTTCATCATCCTCACCCTGGTGAAATTCATCAATAACCTGATATGGTAGGCATAGAGGCGTGAAAACTGGCCCTCACAACTGAAGTATCTGATAATGAGTTTCATCAGAGGTGCATAGGATTCCTTTAAGAACTGGAATGGAAACACTCTGCTGAGTTGTCTCACAAAGCTAGGCCTGATATATGGTTCATAATGCACTCTGTCCACCTGTTTTTTTGTGTTCCACTATTCACCCACATTCGGTATTCCGATTGCTTGAGAGATAGTTTCTGGTGTCAAAGTGAAATTTACACCAGCAAGAGTTACCTGACCATCATGTAAATGCAATACAAACAAAAGAGCCAACTCCTGATGATAATGGATCCTAGCAATCATTTCACAAAACTGATAGCATCACTGCTCTCGAAAACATGCCATGGCAAGTGGACAAGCCTAAAATTCAGCCAATGAGGTGGGCTCTTCTCTCACATGTCTGCCACTCTTATGAGGCCTTCTAGGTGCATGTAACTCAGTGGTGGAATCACTGTCTCGATCATATGTTGTGTCAGTATCTGTCTCCATGATGTCCAAGGTTGATGCAAGGTATATGTTGGCTTGTATGAGATGAAAATGATAATTTGGGTACTTTTGTTTTAGTGCCAAATGTATGGTAGTGTGGGAGGGACTGTGGGGAAATAAGGCAGTGGGGACAATGGACTTTAACCGAGTGGAATTTCCCTTTTGAAAACTTGTGATTTGATAAATTTAGGGACAAGGGATAGCCACTTGATTTTTTGGGGTGACTTGGGATTTGGGAAAATTTTGCAAATGGGATATGGATAACTGGAATGAGATGGGTATGAGTGGCTTTAGGGACGTAGGGAGATAGGGGATGAACTGTAGTAATGAGATAACAGTGAGGGGGAAGAAAAAACAAGGTGGGGAATTGAGTATTTGGCACAAAATTATTTTTTAAAATACCAACTTCAAAACCCTAAAGGAGCAACTCTCAACAAGATGATAGGGTTTGAGTTTTGCATTTAAACTCTCATAATCCATTTTCAAACATTTGTAAATGGCAATTAGAAGGTATCATGAACTTAATTGGAGCAAGATTGACCAAACTAGTTCAAAAATTTGGAAGGGATGGAAATAACTTAGTTTTCTTCCCTGTGCATCGCGCGCTAAACCCAGTGTGCCGCGTTGGTTCAATGCGTCGCGTAGGAAAAATTTAACCCACAGTGGAGCGGCCCTATGCGCCACGACCACTGCCCAATGCATCACGCTCTGCAACTTACACACAGTCTTTGCTCCAAACTTGTTTCTTCCCCTCCTCCACGATTTTCCTCGACTCAATGCTATCTTTGGCATGAAAATGAATTTTTGAAACACAAAAATCATATTTGTACCAAAGACTTTGATTTTTGATTTGAAAAAACCCACTTTACAATGTTTGAAAACTTTGGCACTTTTTCAAAAAAACTATGTTTTTCTTGCTTTTGGTTTTTGGACTGAATGATGAGTTTCTTGTTTGTTTTGCAGAGATGGATGGCATGGAGTTTTGAAAAAGGCGACCAGGGCTACGAATGGAGAATTATTACAACTGAAGAATTTGAAAATTACATTGCATTTATTACATAAGGATAAAATAGACAATTTTTCTTCAAAACAGAGTTCATTATCAAGCATTACGATGATGAAATTTTGGCACTGAAATATTATTTGAAGCTTCCTCATGTGCCTGTTGGCCATTATTAGGAATTTTGATACCTGATTAACTAAACCCTAGACCTAATGAGACTAAAAAACCTAAAATGAGTCTTTGCCAACCAAGAGACCAAACATGACTGTAAATGATTTTGATAAACAAAACTAGATCAGCAGGTACAAGACATGAGGGATATGAGTGACAAAACCCTACCGTCAGATGATCCATGCTCCTAATGGAATGCAGCTGACTGAAATAAGTGAGACACCTAAAATAAAATTCAACAAGAGAAATTTGATCTCTGACGGAGGGATGAAGATACTGACTCTAACACACTCATGCAGAACCAAACATCAGAAAAGGCAGAAATTGTACCACAGAAGTTGAGAGACTGAAGCTTGATGTGGCACAGAATGTAGGATTCCCTACGTCACAGCGCAGAAAGAGACAGTCACCTGACTGATTTACTGGATACATGGCTCTTATGAGCAAGGGTATCGTGATAGAGCTATCTTCTTTTGAAGAAGAAGCGCAGGAGCCCACATGGGTAGATGCCATGGTGGAGGAGTATGAATCCATTTTCAGAAACAGTGCTTGGGAGATTGTTCCAAGGCCGGTGGGTAAATCAGTGGTAGGTTCAAGATGGATCTACAAGGTAAAGCAAGCTGTTTTTGGGAGTGTCGAGAAGTATAAGGCAAGATTTTTTTCCTGGGGCTTCTCATAGATTGAGGGGATTGATTATGACGAAACTTTTGCACCTTTCACACTGTATTCTTCCATAAGGACCATCCTTGCTCTCTCAGCACAGTTGGGTTGGCACATTCATCAGATGGATGTGAAGACTGCGTTCCTTAATGGGATCATTGAGGAAGAAGTGTACAATGAGAAGCCTGAAGGATTTGATACCTTTAGCAGCGAGTCACATGTGTGCAGACTCAAAAGAGCATTGTATGGGCTGAAGCAAGAACCACGTGCTTGGTACACTCGAATCGATAGCTATTTCACTAGACTTCGCTTCACCAAGAGTGAGGCGGATGCAAACCTGTACTAAATTGTGGTGGAGGGTAAGCTTTTAATCATTGTTCTTTATGTTAGTGATTTAATACTAACGGGTGATGAGAAGTTGATACACTCATGCAAGGCAGATCTTGCAAAGGAGTTTGAGATGAAGGATTTGGACCTCCTTAATTATTTCCTTGGATTGGAAATATGGAAGCGAGAAGGTGAACTGTTTGTGTCTCAAGGAAAGTATGCTCAGGAGATACTTGGTAAGTTTCACATGGAGTAATGCAAGCCCATGGATACTCCTCTTCCAGGAAATTGTAGGAAAGAGGATGCTACATCGGCAGAGGTAGTGGATGCCACTGTTTATCAACAGTTGGTGGGTTCGCTCATGTATTTAGTTAATACAAGACTGGACATATGCTATGCGGTGAACCAACTTATTCAAGTGATGGTCAAGCCTACCAAGCTCTTTTGGAAGGCAGGAAAGCATGTCCTGAGTTATCTCACGGGCACATCTAAGTATGGCTTATGGTACAGACAAACAGATGAGGTGAAGTTTCATGTCTTCACGGATGCAGATTGGGCAGGCAGCCCAATGGATAGAAAGAGCACATCAAGAGGTGTTTTCAGTATCATATCTACAGCAGTTTCTTGGTACATCAAGAAACAAAGATCCATGGCACTCAGTTTAGCGGAAGCAGAATACATGGCAACAAGTCAAGCTGCATGTGAGGCTACCTGGATGAGGAAGATCCTGTTCGGTATGTTTGGTTCTCATTTATATCATATAGTTATACATTGTGATAATCAGAGTTGCATTAAACTCTCAATTAATCCTGTGTTTCATGATAGATCTAAGCATATAGATATCTAGTATCATCATATTATATATTGTGTGCAACAAAAGATCATGTTGCTTCAGTACATTCCTACGGAATATCAGGATGTAGATATTCTGACGAAGGCGCTCAGTAGGAGCAAATTCGAATACCATAGAGGCAAGATCGGGGAGAAGGATAATCCCTATCTTGTTGAGAGGAAGTGTTGAGATTCAACAAGATGATGAGCTTAGTGAAAATTAAACACCTTCACTAAGTGGGGCCTGCAGGTTATTTTTAGGTGTATGTCTATTTTTAGACATGGTGATCATATTCTATAAGTTGCAGGATGATATTTGTAGATGGTTGATAAATTTGGGAAAATAGATGAAATTCTATTTTTATAATATTGGACGAAGTCTATTTATAGATCGCTAATCTAAAAATAGATGCATGTCGATTATTATTAGCCCTTAATAATAATCCGACAATAAATATCAACTTATTCTCTTGGAGCACTTTATTTCAATGAACAGATTTGGAAAATTAGTCGACTAAAGGAATTATGCAATTCCTAGGGTGGTTGGTGACTCATGCATGGAGGACTCAGTTAGAACTGAAGTGGAAAAGTTGTAACAGATTTGGAAGAGTAGTTCTGGGAGTTTTTATTTAGTTTAACTCAATTAAGTGAGTTAAACTCAATTTTGCTAGTTGTATCTAGTTCTAGCTAAAGATACACTAGTGAGAATTTAGTGAATTAATTCGTTAATTAATTCACAACTAATAACTCACTTGCAACTGAAAAAATACAGCATTTAACTACTTGCATGTCAGTTCCAGTGGAGACCCAATGGAGAGATAGGTGAAAGGGTGAGATGGACTATCTGTTGTGAATATAGTGATGCATTCAATGCATCTAACACACATTGGAGATGCCAATGAGGATTGTGCAGTCAAGGCAAGGCCAATTCGAATTCATTCAGAGGTCTTCTTCGACAAGGATTGTGAAGTGGAGGTAGGCTGTCACGAGGCAAGAAATTGATGCATAGATATGCAAATTTCTGCATCATAGTGTGTGATGATTCTATATTGTACTGAGAGCTTGATGTATTAAGATTTGTATGAGATTTTTACATGATTCCATTGATATACATAATATATGATAGTTGGGGTTTTTAGCTTTAAGATTTCCCATTAAACAACTATGTTTATGTGCGATTGATTTTCTTCATGTGTTTGCAATTGGTGATTTAATTTCTGCAAAGAATTAAGTGGAAGGATTTTGTATTTAACATAAGATTAATTTGTTAGATCAGGAGAATTTGGTAATACTATCAGTGTTTATAAATTTTCTACAAGAAATTTGGTGCAAATGTTCTCCCACCCTTTACTACTTCGATGTTTTTTCTATAAATAGAAATTATTTACAATAAGGATAATCTTCCTGGTGGCTAGATCCTCGAATTCTCCTATGACACCTTTCATAACTGAAATCAATAACTTACAACAGAAAAATAACAGCTACATTTTAAAGAAAACAACTCCTAATACGACTCTATCTCCTATTTATTACATTTCTCTATCCTATCTCTAAAAAAATTACATGATGGTTACATAATGAATATCATATGCTCAAGAGACAGATGACCAAATTCATCACCACTTTACATATTAAAATCATCCCTAGATCTGTGGACCATAACCCTGACTTTTAGGAATGGATGACCTTCATCTTCAACATTGTTTTGACTAATGACTTGGATGCATGGCACTCCTTTTGATTCATAAATATTTTCTAATAAGGTCCTCTAACATGCTGGAGGTCTCCAGCTGGAAAAACCTACATTTAATATGCTCAAAATCCTTCAACAACTGCTCGCTACGAAAACAGGACAATTTCGCAACGAGTTTTAGTAGTGTGGGAAAAGTGACTTTTCCATCCATCCTCTTCATTTCTTTGTTATTCCATCATGTTAATCATCTCATGACACCTTACCACCATGGATCCCCCTCCTTAAAACATTCAAAAACTGACTTTAAATGCAAAAATGCACCTAGAGTTTTTTTTGTAGCGTATTTCTAGATTCAAGCCTAAGGTACGCTACGAAACTGTGTAAAAAACCAGAAATTTCCCCTTTCAAAATTATCTTCAAAAACTAACCTCCAGCTAAAAAAAATTGATTCTCTAAATGTTATGAACCTCATAAGGCATATTCCATCTCAAATTATTACTCCTGTGGTGTTTCTTCCTCATTTACAAGTAGTTGGCTAATGAGCTCTTCTACCACTGTCATCTTCAAACCTTTCTTTTCCAGCTCCACATGAATCAGATCCAATTGCTCTTCTAGATCTTTCACTTTGTCCTTCAATGCCCTGTTCTTGGATTGCAAGTGCAATTTTACCCTTTTTATTTTCTTGACCTCTCCTCTTAGTGGCTAAGTCCACTTTATCGGCTTTTCTGTATAGTCCAAGGTCTTTGAGGCACTTGTGACTTGATCTTCCAAAATTTTCCTCATTTGTTCAAACTGAACCTTCTCAGCTCTATGCTTATTTGCCTCTTTCTTTAAAACTAATATATCTTCACCTGCCACCTTCAACTTCTCCTTAAGGGTTTCAATTTCTAATTTTTTACTAATTTTATCGCTACCCTTCCTTTGTTTGATAACTAGCTCTTCTTTTGCAGGTGAAGAGAGATCTATGATACTTGGTGGCTATGCAGTTTCAATGATCTTTTAAATCTCTTTTCTACTTCCCATAACCTTCCTTGCATGTCTAGTTATTGGCTTTCTAGGTTGAAACATGAAACCAGCATCATCACCTACAAACTCTAATTTTTTAGCTGCCATGCCTTTCTTTAGCTTTCTTCCTCCATCTTCAACATCTTCAGCTTGGAAAATGGGAGTTTCTTCAATGTCAATTGCATGCAAGATGTCTTCTAAGTTTCCTTTAGCCATTGTTTGGCTTCTAGTAGCTCTCTTTCTACTTTTTTTTCTAACTGTTGGATTCTATTTTGCAGGTGTTGTTTTAGGTGTATGAATCTTCTGCAAAGTCTCTGTCTCCATGCTCACTGGTTCTAGTGGGGATGATCTATTCCCTTCTTCAACATGCTCTACTACTGTTGGTGATGAAATATTTCTAGGTTTGGAAAATATTTTAGGAGTGACAACATCAACTTCAAAACCACTCATGAACAGAAAGGAGGTCCAATCTATGTCTAGTCTCTTCAACTCCTCTAACACCAACAACTTAAACTAAATAAGGTGAAAGAGAGAAGTTTCATTTCCTTCTATTTTAACTTGAACCTTATCTGACATTTTACCTAGACTTCTGCATAAATAAAAGGAAAATTCAAGTGACCTCTTACCCACAAAATGCAGAAGAAGCCTAAGGTGGTAGGAGTAGACCATGTGAAACCTTCCTTCACAGGTAAAATAATTCTGAATGATCATCAGCATCTTTGAATAGTTTTCCTTCATGTAACTCCTAGGTATGGCATTTGTAATATCAATTTCACTATGCTTTGGTTTGATGAACTTTTTTCAATCCTGCATGGTGAACTTGATGCCTTTAAACCACTATTCCCGTCCTCTATGGATTCTTGTTGTTGTTTAAATGTTGTTTGGTTTCACTGTAAGGTTCAGCATTCCCACTTTTGAATCTATTCTAGTGAAATTGTTGGAAAAATGCTTGGAAACCTGTAAATGACAACCCTGCAATATTTGATAGAATTGCAAGAAACCTGTTCTTCTAAAAATATCCATGGCCATTGGGTCTTCATTGAGAAAATTCATGTCCATGGGCTCATACCTCTGGCAGTGACCACCTTTGTTTTTTTTCTTCCTTGCAGCCATGGTGGCTTTATATCTTCTCAGCCTCGCTTGCTTGATGACACATGCAACCTTTGAATCTGCCAGCAACCTTCTTGGCTCGATGAAGCAACTCGCCAGAAATCCAATAACATGCAAAGATAAATCAAAGTATGACAAAAATACTAATTGGGTAAGGTTTTATGGTTTTGAATGACATCTCATGCCTTAATCATGACACATGCATGCTAAAAAGGGTAATGATGACCTCAGACATGACCTTGTACCTTTGAATTAACCCTAACAGACTTGAATGACCTCCACCCTAAATCCTCCAATCATGAACTGATACTTTGCATCGATTTTGAAAAGACAGAAAAGAAAACAGTTTTTCGTGGTGTGATTAGTTTAACTTTTGATAGTTTCTCTATGAAACTATTAGGAAATTTCGTAGCGAAAAAATGTTATTTCACAGTATAAAACACTACGAAAAGTTATATAATTGGCTTAAGTGTCCTTTTTAAATTTAAATGATTTGGAAATGAAAACTGACACATAATGATGACTAATGGGATATGACATGACATAAATGGAGGTGGGTGAGATAAAATGGAGGTGGCCTTGAACCTTAAGATAGGTTAAATATGTAAAAAATATGAGATTTTCCTATACCAACTTGAAAAAATTAAGGAAACCTTTGATAAATGAACTGTATGACCATGTCAAGTAATGTTTCACATTTTTCTGAGTGATAACTGTGGCTCCACTTGGGATGGTGTGCCCCTGTGGTACACCAAAGAACCTGTAGTTCTAATGACATCCATATGAAATAAAAAACTTTTAAAATTTTCCAAGCTTTCTTCAAACTCTAATGGCCTTCACCTCAAGCTCAAGTTTGATGATAAACTTGTCTTTATTGGCATAAAATCATAACAAAATGAAATATATACAATGGAGTTAAAAATCAATAGAACTTAAGAGGAATAGTGCTTCAAAAACCTATCATTGACAGGCCCTCCAGCACAAGGTTTTCCATCCATCTCCTGCAGTAGGTAAGTTTTGTTGCCATGGAATGCAGTTACTATGAATGGAACTTTCGAGATATTCTCAAAATTACCATGTTTCCCTTTTTCTTAAATTTTGGCCTCCCACTTCAATACCACATCTTGAATCTGAAATTTTTCCTCTTTGACCTTCCTGTCAAACGTCTTCTTTATTATGTTTTGAGATTGTTGATTGTTGTTATATACTTCCTCCCTTTTTTCCTGCAGAGCTATCAACTGGTTTATTCTCCTCTGAATAGCATTAGGCTCCTCCTCTAATCCTTGCAGCAACTTCATAACATGCACTCCCAAGGATGTAGGAAAAATGGCTTCAGCTCCATACAACAACTCATAAGGTGAAGTACCAATTTACCTTTTTGTACATACTCTATCAGCCCACAGAGCATACTTCAGCTTCAAATGCCATGATCTTTTGTTTTCCTGCAGCACCTTCTTAATAATTCTCACAATGATTTTGTTATAAGATTCAGCAAGACCATTACCCTGTGGGTAATAAGCAGTAGAGTGTCCAAGTGTAATGTGATATTGATGACAAAAATTGATCAACCTCTTGGATTTAAAATCCTGTGAATTTTCAGTGATGATCTTCATAGGACAACCAAACCTGGACAATTTGTTATTCTCTAAGAATTGAATGATGACTGAATCATTTTCTTGCCTTGTTGGGATTGCTTCAATCCACTTGGTGAAATAATCAGTTATTGTCAGGATCCAGTGATGTTGCCTTGAAGATGATGGATGTATTTCACCAATAAAATATAGCCCCCACTATTGGAATGGCGCCTCAACATAAATTAGCATCAAGGGTAAAGGAACAATATTTTTGTTGCCATCAAAAATCTGATATTCATGGCAGACATCTATCTTCTTATAGACATCTTTGAACATGGTAGGCCAGTAGTACCCTACTATGATAATTTTGTTTGTTGTAGGCTTCCAATAGTGATGACCTCCACAATCTCCTTTATGAAACTCTTCAATCACTTTTTCAGCTTCCTCTTCCAGTAAAAAATTCAAAAGAATGCCACCAGTATCTTTCTAGTACATATTTTTATCTATGATGCAGTACCTCAGAGATTTTAGCTTCACAAACCTTGCTTTAGATTTAGTCAATTCAGCAGGAGCTCTATGATGATGTAAGACAAAGAAAATGTCTCTGTACCAGTCAGATAGAATGTAATTCTCTTCAATAGGAATAAGCTCTTCATTTTCGTCCGATAATTCTGAAATTTCTACAATAAAATTCATATCAAGACAATCAAAATTGGATTGTGCCATCAGGTTTGCTAGTACCTGACCTTTCACCAATTTTGTAGGTTTGATTTCTATAGCATACTCCAACAAATTAGCTATCCACTTCCCTCGCTTACCATCAGGATCAACTTGAGTCAAGATGTCCTTCACTACAACATTAGGCACAAATGCTATGACATGATAATGTAGAATATAAATTTTGAAGTCTTTGATGGCTTTGACCAAAGAATATGCCTTTTTCTCTAATATATTTTACTTCAGCTCTGAGTTAGCAAGGGTTCTGCTAAAGAATGAAATGGGCTGCTCCGTACCTTGTTGTCCTTTCTGTAGCAAAACTCCAGTAATTGTGTATTCTGATGCAAATGTAAAAACCAGAAATTCCTTTGAAAAATCTGGGCTAATCAACACTGGGGCCTGAGTGAGTGCCTTCTTAATTTATTCAAATGGCTGCTTTGCTTCAACTTTCCATTTAATGTCAACTCCTTTCTTAAGCATCTTGGTTATATCTTTGACAATCTCAGCAAAGTTGGGAATAAACCTTCTCACAAAATTCACTCTTCCAAGGAAAGACTGAATTTCCTTCCTACTTCTAGGCAGATCTACTTTCTAAATGGCATTGACTCTGTTTGGATCAATATTTATCCCATATTTAGATATAATATGCCCAAGAAAATTTCCAGAAGTTAAAGCAAAAATACTCTTATTGGGATTAAGAGAAATACCAAATCTCCTACACTTCAGTAGAACCTTCTCCAGATTCTTCAAATGGTCTTCCTCTCTTCTTAAGAATACAGTTATGTCATCTAGATAGAAAACCACCAACTTATCCTTCTCCTCAACAAATGCAATGTTCATTTCTCTTTGAAAGGTTACTCCTGCATTCATCAGACCAAAGGGCATCCTGACATACATGAATGTTCCCCATAGTGTAGTAAAAACATTTTTCTCCTGGTCTTATGGGTGCACTAATATCTTATTGTATCCTGAAAAACCATCTAGCATAGACATCCTTTGGGAACCAAAATTGTTCTGCATAATTTGGTCCATCTTTGGGAGAGGGTAATTGTCCTTCAAAAAAGCTTTGTTCAAGTTTCTGAAGTCAATGAAGATTCTGATTTCTCCACTCTTTTTCCTCACTGGTACCAAGTTAGCAAGCCATTTTGAGAATCTGATAGGAACAATAATTTTTGCATCAAAGAGTTTCTTAATTTCCTTCTCAATCAGAGGCATGAGAAGTGGATTAATCCTCCTCAACTTCTGTTTAAAAATATTCTCATTTTATTTAATATGAATGGTATGCTAAATAATAGTAGGATCATATTTCTTCAAATCAGCATAACTCCATGCAAAAACATCAATTTTCATCATCTCAATATATTTCTGTTTCATCTCTATAGAAAGAAACTTAGAATTTTTTATCATTTGGGGCATTACTATTGTACCAAGGTTACAACTCTCTACCTCTTCATCATCATCTTGCATCCTAGGAGATTTGAACACATAATTTTGGTCAAAAACATTTTCAAGTGGGATAAGACCTTTGGGTATACAATTATTCTTTAGCTGCAACACTTCAAAATTACCCTTAGTTTCAGCAAGCATGTTTTTCTGATCTACTTATGTGTTTTCAAACTCCTCTTTCAATTCTATGAAGTTTTTGAATTGTTGGTCATCTTCAAAAACTTTCCAGTGGATGATTTTTTCTGGGATAGCAGGCCTATGACGAAATTCAACCTCATATTTTCCATTGGAATGTGCAGAGATAACAAACAGACTTGCAGAAATAGCTAGGGAATCAACTACTGAGTTTTGATCCCTAGTTTTCAGAATAAATGAATATTCTTTAAATTTTTGTAACATCTCCATGATCAAATTTCTGTATGCTCTCATTCTCACATCCTTGGTTTGATATACACCTTCAACTTGTTTAATAACCAATTCAGAATCTCCACAAACTGAAATTTTTTGGGCACCCAATCTTTTCAAAATTTCTAAAAACAAAAAAATAGATTCATACTCATCCATATTATTTTTGCAATCAAAGTTCAGTTTGAAAGAATAGAACTTACTTCCATCATCAGGAGTTGTGATCAAAATGCTTGCTCCAACCCCCTCTCTTCCAGTTGATCCGTCAAACTAAAACAACCACTAGCCCTCTGCCTTTTCTTCAATGGTTTCATGATTTTGATCTTGCTGATTTTCAACCTCCTAAATTTCTACTTTCCTTTCATCTTCTGCTTCATCGGATAGCTCATTGAAAATAATTATTGATCCTAATTTATTTTCAACAACATAAAGTGGGAAATTATGAGGTTTATCCTTACTGATTACCATATAAGCCATCCTTGTCTCTCTGTACAACCTTATTTTCTCACCAAAAATATGAATTGTGGCATATGTTAGGTCCATCTGCATGGTGCCTTTGATCTTTGTTGTCCAAGACCTGGATAGAAGCATTCCAAACTTGGGTGGAATGTTTGCTACCACAATGTCCATTACGAATACCTTGGCAGGGACTTGTGTAAGACCAACAACAACATTTTGTATCAATCCAATGCATTGAACTATTTTTGAATCAAAAGAAAACAAATCATTGTATGGCCTAGTGATTTCCAATCCCATCCTTTCCATAATCACTTTAGGCATGAGGTTATGGGAGACCCCTGAATCCAACATGGCATTGTGTAATGTTATGTCATGGATACTAAGGCTGGCATAGAAAGGAGGTACCTCTTCATTCTGCTCATCTTCCAATATTGGTCCCAAATAGATAGTATGATGGTATTCTTGTACATTAAGGATGTCTGCAGCTCTTGGTTGGTAATTCATTATTTTTACAATTTTACTTCTGTACTCATTCACCTTAATAATTTCTCCAAAAGGGACCGAGATCTTGATTTTGGAAATCTCATTCTCCAAACTGAAAGCAGAAGTAATTTTTTCAATTTCTTTGACAAGAGGAGGAGGTGGTGGATATTTTCTAACCTCAGCTACTTTAGGGGCATCTGTCTTGGGTTGTGTTTTATTTGCAGTAATAGGGACATTTTTTTTTCTGAGGTTGTATTGCTTCCACATCTCAAATATTGCATGTTGATAACCCTTAAGGTAATCAGATGGTTCCTCACCCTTGTTCACATCATGATCAGACTCATCATGCTCTTCTTTAGTCAAAAACATTCCAAAAAAAATTTCATCTAGGCAATGAATGGAGTCTTCTAGTATCTCAGGTTGATCTTCTTCATCAACTAAATTTTGCTCAAAAGGAGGCCTTACTTGAGGGTTAGGCTGATTTCTGTTTTCCCTTGGTCTCTCTTGATTTTGAGGTCTTCTGAACTATGGATTTCTAAATTGTGGTTCATGTTGTGCAGGAGGTGCAGAATCATTTCCAAGGGCAAGCCTATCCATCATTTTTTCCATTTTCTTCATCATGGAGTCAAATTTTTCATCTAAGTGGAAGGCTTATCTTCTTCTTTCAATTTTTTTTTCCCATCTTAGACTTTTTAGCTGCTATCATATTGACTTCCACCTTCAGAGAAACATTTTTCATTTCTGCTAGTGAAGGGGATTCTCTTTCTCTGAATAGGATAGAAAATTCATAATCGAAAGCATCAGCATATCTCAGTTGAGCTGCTCCTGGTGGAGGTTTTAGATGGGTGGGGATGGAATCATAGACTTTATTAAATTTTTTGGAGAAATTTTGGACCGTTTCATCTACAGCTCTTTTCATAATATTGTATTCAGTGAGGGCCTCCACAGAGTTTGTTCTATTTCCCCACTTTCTCAAGAAACTATCCTCAAATTCATTCCAATTATTTGTTGTGAAACCAGCTCCAAAAATAGAAGAAAATAGATATCAACGCCTTAGAAATAAGCCACTTCAAGGGGGAAACCTCCAATACATTACATGAATTAAAAATTCTTGGATGATACAAATTAAAAAACCTCCTTTCTATATATAGGAGTCCATGGGGCCACAATGTAATCCTAGCCGACCTAACAATAATAATTTAAGGGCACAATAATAACAATATTAAAGTTACAGGGGTACAATAATAACAATAAGGGGGTTACACTAACAACAATAAGGAACTATACTAGTAATATAGGGACCTAACATGCCCTCTCCTTCAAAAAAGTGTTGTCCTCAACGCTTGAGTAGCTCTGGGTGCTTCTGTATAAAATTCTCATCCTCCCATGTAGAATATTTAGTGGGTAAGTTCTTCCACTTGATGAGATACTCTGAAATTGATCGATTTCGCAGTTGTCGAGTTCTTGTTTCCGTGACCACTTCAAGTTCCAATATGATTTTTCCTTCCTCATCAAGTTCTGGCAATATTTTTGGAACGGGAATATTTTCACCTATAACCTTCTTTAAGCATGAAACATGGAAAACTGGATGCACTCATGAAGAAGCGGGAAGCTCCAATTTGTATGCCATAGTGCCAATATTTTGCAACACCTTGTAAGGACCATAGTACTTTGGTGATAAGTTATTATCCTTCTTAGCTTGCTTGAGGGACATTTTTTGTATGGTTGTAGCTGTAAAAATATCTAGTCTCCTACATCAAAACTTCTCTCGCTGCGATGTTGATCTTCTTGTTGTTTCATTCGATTTTGTGCCAAATTTAGGTTATCCTTTAAGAGTTGGATAACTTCTTGTTGATGCTCGATGTGATCTTCCACTGCTTGAACCTTCAAATTTTCTCTTAACGATGATGTGATGGATGGTGGATGATATCCATAAAGTGCCATAAATGGGGTCATTTTTTCTGTAGTATGGAAGGAAGTGTTATACCACCATTCAGCGAGAGGTAACCACTTGACCCATTTTTTTAATTTATCAGATACAAAAAAATGAATATATCCTTCCAAACATTTGTTTACTATCTCAGTTTGACCATCAGATTGAGGATGATAAGATGATCTATGAGCTAATTGAGTACCCAAACAAGAAAATAACTCCATCCAAAAATTTCCAGTACAAATGGGATCTCTGTCGCTCACAATAACCCTTGGGTTTCCATGTAGCTTTTGAATTGTGTCCATAAATGTAGTAGCAACTGTACTTTCTTTAAATGGATGATATAATGCACAAAAGTTTCCATACTTGGTAAGTTTATCAACTACCACCATGATGACACTCTTTCCTTCAAACTTAGGTAAACTTGTGATAAAATACATTGAAATCTCCTCCCAACGTTGACTTGGAATGGATAAAGGTTGTAGAAAACCCAAGGTCTTAATTGTCTCAACTTTATTCTGCTGGCAAACCAAACATTCCGCCACAACTTTTGAATATCATATTTAAGGCCATCCCAAAAAAATTCTTTCTTCACCCTGTGGTAAGTTTTTAAAAATCCTGAGTGTCCTCCTAAAGGAGAAGTGTGCAATTCCAAAAGAATCTTTTGTTTTAGTTGGGAATTCCTACAAAGATATAAGCAATCTTTGTACCATAAGGAATCATTTTTCCAACTAAATGTATCAGATGTACTAGGATCTTGCTGCAAATTTTGAATGAGTGTCCATACATCTTTTTCCTTCTTCCATTCATCTCTTGCTTCGGTTATCCAATCTGGTTGGATAATAGAAATGGTACAAAGCAATGCTTCCACCTCTTCATTCTTTCTTGAGAGTGCATCTGCAACAACATTAAGCTTTCCTTTTTTGTAGATTATTTCAAAGTCATAACCCAACAACTTTGTGACCCATTTTTGCTGCTCTTCTGATGATAGTCTTTGTTCCAAAAAGTGTTTAAGACTATCATGATCAGTTTTTACCTTGAAGTGTCTTCCCAATAGGTAAGTTCGCCATTTCTTTAGTGCATGCAGTATTGCTAACATTTCCTTCTCATAAATAGGTTTCTGTAAATACTTTCCTTTGATTGGACGACTTTGAAAAGCAATGGGTCTTCCTTCCTGCATTAAAACTGCACCAATTCCATTTCCTGAGGCATCACATTCCACAATAAAGGTTTTTGTGAAGTCCGGTGTAGCTAAGACCGGTGCTAGGCACATTGCCTCTTTAAGATGTTCAAAGGCCTTAGTTGCTTCAAGAGTCCATGAAAATGCATATTTCTTCAATAATGTTCTTAGAGGTGCTGCTATTCTCCCATAATTCTTAACAAACTTGCGATAATACCCTGTTAACCCGAGAAATCCTTGCAACTGCTTTATGGTTGTAGGGACTTTCCATTCCTTAATGGATTTAATTTTGTTAGGGTCTACCTTAACACCCTTGTGAGATACAATATGACCCAGATATTCCACCTCTTGTAATCCAAAGAAAAATTTGGATGTTTTTGCATATAATTGTTTTCCGGAAATAGTTTGAGCACCCTGTCAACATGATGAACATGATCCTTCCAAGACCTGTTGTAGATTAGTATATCATCAAAAAATACTAGCACAAATTTTCTAAGGGTTTGAAAATGGAATTCATCAACCCTTGAAATGTAGAAGGTGCATTGGTAAGGCCAAAAGGCATGACCAAAAATTCATAATGACCCTCATGAGTTCGAAATGTTGTTTTCGAAATATCTTCATTCTTCATTCTAATTTGATGATATCCTGAACGAAGATCCAACTTGGTAAAGTAAATTTCTCCATGTAATTCATCCAATAATTCATCAATCACGGGAATGGGAAATTTATCTTTAATGGTGAGCTTATTGAGCTCCCTATAATTCGGATACATGCGCCATGATCCATCCTTCTTGTGTACCAATACTATAGGAGCAAAGAAAGAACTTTGACAAGGTTGAATTATACCCGCCTCTAACATTTCTGCAACCATACGTTCAATTTCGCTCTTTTGGACATAAGGATATATATAAGGCCTGATGTTTGGAGGAACACTTCCTGGAATCAAATGAATAGCATGATCATGATCATGAATAGTTGGACGTCCTTTGGGAGTTTCAAACACCTTGGAATGATTGTCCAAGACATTTTGGAGATCTGCAAAAATAGATGATTTTGATGTTGGAAATTCTAGTGAGCATAATTGTGCAATTACGCCTCCTTGTTCTTTCTTTAGAATATTTGTCATGACATTAGAGCTTATTATCTTTTCTGGCTTCCTTGCAATACCCCATAATTCGACTTCCTTTCCTTAAAAAAATTTCAAGAAACGTTCTTGAAAATTAAAAGCTACCGTCCCCAAATATTGTAACCATTGTACTCCTAGTACAACATCATCACCTCCCATTTGAATGGAAAGAATTGGAATATTCAATACATATTCCCCAATGGTTAGGTTGATATTATGGCATTTTCTAGAGAAATTTATAGTTCCTCCATTTGCAACCATCACTTGAAATTCTGGTGCTTGGTATAGGAAACAATTAAATTCCTTGGCTACCTTACAATGAATAAAATTATGGGTACTACCCGAATCAATCAACACTATTACCTTTTTCTTCTTGATATGTCCTTCTATCTTGAGAGTTTGAGGTAAGTAATTTACGCAATGGATTACACGATATGGTCGAACTCATTTATTCCTCTTCTAGAAATTTGGTTCCTAGTGTATATCCTCTTCTTTTGAATATTCTTGTTCATTTCTTCCTCCTCTTCTTTAATCTCTATGTAAAATAATTTCTTCTCGGCACACTTATGACCTTTAGTGTATTTGCTAACACAAGCGTAGCAAATACTTTTCTCTTTTCCTTCCAGTATTTGTGGTGTCAACCTTGTAGGTTGTGGAAGTCTAGGAGTAGCAACACTTCCATCTTTATAGATGTGAGTGGTAGGATTCCTTGTCGCCATAATTTTACATTCAATTTTCTTGCCAACCTGAATTCCTTCTCCAATGAATCTGGTTCCCAAAGGCGAACCTCATGTTGGATGTTATCCTTTAAAGTCCCTATGAAGACATCAATCCTATGTTTGTCTGGAATATTAGTTACCCTTATATTCAATCTTTGGAAGTCCTCAATGTGCTCCACCACTTAACCCTTTTGTTTGATATTTATCAATTAGCTAAAGAAGGTGTTTCTCTTTGTATCCTCATAATGTGCTATCATTTCCTCCGTAAAAATTGACCAAGTGACAATTTTTTTACGGGAGCAAAGCCATCGATACCATAAAAATGTATTTTGTTCTAAATGTAAAGTTTCAATGCGTACCTTTTGTGTGTTTTGCACATTATTGAGATCAAAATATTGCTCCATCTATAGTACCCATGTTACAGGATCCTTTCCATCAAACTTCCTCATATCCATTTTTGGAATACGGTGGTTCTTCCCTCCAACATTAGAGTTTATGAAATCATGATTAACATTTATTTTGTTCTCATCATGAATTTCCTCTACTATATTTTCACCATTAGGAAAAAAATTTTGTATCAACTTTGTCAAACCTTCCATGTCTGCTTTTAGATCATTCTTCATGTTTTCCATCTTAGCTTCCATGTCATCCATCTTAGGTTCCATGCCAGCTTCGATGCCATCCATATTAGCTTCCATGCCATTCTTCAAACCATCCATCTTAGATTCCATGCATTTCTTCAAAACTTCCATGTCATTTTTTTTTTCTCTTTGCGAGAGCGAAATTTGTTGCACTTGCTCTTGTAATTTTGATATGTCATGTTGCCATTCTTCATCTTCACGAGTCATAGTAGAGCCTTCTAAAGGCTTAATGGGTGTTGAATTATTTTTAGAGGCCGTTTTAGAATGCAATATTGATATCTATTCTACAATATGCCCTTGGAATCAATTCAACTTGATTCTTCAAACAAGACTTATGCAATTCGGAAGAAAAAAAAAAAAATACACACCTTTTGCTTGCTTTTGAGGAGCTGGATATTGAAATTGACTTATCTCTATACTTGCAAATCCTCAATATCTGAAATTCGGCCCTGTAGTATTCCTCTGAAGCTTCTTTCAAATTCCATAGGTATGACTTTATTTGGACTCTTCAAGGCAAAGTTATGTCCAATCTCCCACAATGACCTAATTATGGACTGGTTCAATAGAGCAAACTTGTACGACTTTCCACATGTCACTGTTTGCTCCTTTGGCTTTGAAATTTATAGACAGGAAACTACAATCTATGTGATTCTAGTAACTTTTTACAGAATTCCAATTCGATGCTCAAAGTGAGATTTATGAAGCTTTTCCCACGATCACCTCTTTGAGATGAAATTCGGGAGCCTGAAAAAGACATAACTTCCACAGATCATATCTCTGCAAATATTGCAAACCAAGCTCTGAAATTTTGCGACAATGTTCCTCGGGATTTCAACTTTGCGCTCTAAAAATTTCAGGTTCGCAACCTTCGTAGAAAACAAGTTATAGCGAAAATACCGCGATGACCTTTTTAAGTGAAATTCAGGAGCCTTTAAAAAGCCCTAACTTCCACATATCATATCTCCGAAAATATTGTGAACCAAGCTCTGAAATTTTGTGACGATGTTCCTCAAGATCTCAGCTTCGCACTACAAATATTTAAGCTTCTAAACCTTCATATAAAAAACATTATATAGAAAATTCTATGATGGCCTGTTTGGAGCAGCGAAACCCTAGAATCCAAAGCTCTAATACCAAATGCTGTGAAACCAGCTCCAAAAATAGAAGAAAAGAGATCTCAATGCCTTTTAAATAAGCCACTTTGAGGGGGAAACCTCCAATACATTACATGAATGAAAAATTCTTGGATGATACAAATTAAAAAACCTCCTTTCTATATATAGGAATCCATGGGGCCACAATGTAATCCTAGTGGGGTTACAATGTAATCCTAGCCGACCTAACAATAATAATTTAAGGGCACAATAATAACAATATGGGGGTTACAGGGGTACAATAATAACAATAAGGGGTTTACACTAACAACAATAAGGGACTATACTAGTAATATAGGGACCTAAAATTATTCAAGCTTCCTGGAGCAAGGGCTTTAAACCACTTTCTGACCTCACCAATGAAACTCTGAGAAAATAGTCTCATTTTGGCATCTTCATGGTCAACCTCCTCTCTGTTTATAAATTCATTGAATTGGTCTACATTTTATTCATCTGTAATTTCTTCATCTCTACCCCAAGTTTTGATTCTAGCATAATATTTTCTTGGAAGGGCATTAATGATAGCTGGAAGAAAAAGTGGAGCATACCTAGTAGGTGCAGCAGCAGATGGAGGTGGAACATTTCCAGCCATGATGACAGGGACTGTGGTATTTTTTGGGACAACAATAGTAGAAGAAGAACTGTTAGGAGGTGGTGTAATTGGCCTTTGTAGTCCAATTACAAATGAACTCCAGTCAGGTAAAGGAAAACCATATTTTCTTCTTAGAAAGATATCAGATGGGTCTAATTCCTTCAACTTATCCAAATATTCCCTCTCTAACAATAACTTTGATGTGACTTCCCCCCAAAATTCTTATTTATCTTTTTAGGTCACTAAGGCTGAGGTATCATTACCGCTTCTTTGCAGGTCTACAACAATCTCAGTCAATTAATTTTCATTTTTAGACCTAGACAAGACTTCCTGAATTTTATCATCAAACTTTTTATCTTCAGGAATTCTTAAAACTTCAGAGGAAAAAGCTCTTGAATGTGATGGGATACCTAAATTTGAAGAGATGCCTTGAATGCCTCTAGAAATTGTGTTTGGATTATCCACTATAGTAGGTGGGTTAGGATATGGATTGCTCCTCGTGTATCTCCTTCTTGAAGCCACCTTTAAGCATGAATTTTTGAAATGGAGTGACCAAGGTAGTTGCAGCCTCGAACAGATTCTGAGCTCATACTACCTCCAAGATTTAAGCTTTACTTTTTGCACAAAAACTTTGGGAAATATGTCTTCAGACTCCTAGTAGATGCACCAAAATTTTATCACCAAATTGAACTTGATTGGCTGCTCATCAAACAACTCAGTGTAACTATTTCAAACCACTTCTAACTTAAGATTAGCCTCTTCAGTTTGAGAGGGCTCTCTCAAGGGGGTTTTATGATTTTGAATAATGATAGTACTAGATGGCTAACTCTATGGAATTGTAACTTGTTTTGTATAATTTCTGGTTTAAAAATGCAGGCTTGCTACCATTGGACTTATGGAGTCAACAATCAGTAGTTTCAGTGACAATGTTTCTTCACATGGAAGCTGAGGAAAATTGAGGTTTTAGACAGAGGCGACTCACACATACAACATAGGAAAACACAGTGATTTCACCACTAAAGGAAGTTAGAGCATAATATTATGAATTTTGAGTAATTAGAGATGAAATATACTGCAAGTGATAAAAAATAAGATAAATTTTAATAATATATCAAAAAACCTCATGAGAATCTCAGGTCTGGAAAGAAGAATGTCACTTTGTATTACTGATAATAGTCAAAAACATATGAGCAGCAATTTGGTGCAAATGTTCTCCAACCCTTTACTACTTTGATGTTTTCTATATAAATATACATTCTTTACAATAAGGATGATCTACCTGGTAGCTAGATCCTTGAATTCTCCTATGACACCTTTCATAACTGAAATCAATAACTTACAACAGAAAACTGACAGCTACCTTTTAAAGAAACCGACTCCTAATAGGACTCTATCTCCTATTTATTAAATTCCTCTATCTTATCTGTGAAGCAGTTACATGATGGTTACACAATGAATATCACATGCTCAAGAGACATATGACCAAATTCATCACCACTTTGGGACCATAACCCTGACTTTTAGGAATCGATGACCTTCATCTTCAACGTTGTTTTTACTGATGACCTGGCTGCATGGCACTCCCTTTGAGTCATAAATATATGCTAATAAGGTCCTCTGATATGATGGAGGCCTCCATCTGGAAAAAATTTCTTTTAAGATGCTCAAAATTCTTCAACAATTGCTCGCCACGAAAACAATACAGTTTTGTAGTGATTTTTAGTAGCGTGGGAAAAGTGACTTTTCCATCCATCCTCTTCAATTCTTTTTTGTTCCCTCATGTTAATCATGTCATGACACCTTACCACCATGGATCCCCCTCCTTAAAACATTCAAAAAATGACTTTAAATGCAAAAATGCACTTACATCAGGCTTTTTTTGTAGTGTATTTCTGGCTTCAAGCCTGAGGTATGCTACGAAACTATGTAATATTTCTGGCTTTAAGCCTGAGGTACGCTACGAAACTATGTAAAAAACTAGAAATTACCCCTTTCAGAATTATCTTCAAAAACTGACCTCCAGCTAAAAAATTTTGATTCTCTGAATGTTATGAACCTCCTAAGGCATATTCCATCTCAAATTATTACTCATGTGGTGTTTCTTCCTAATTTACAATCAGTTGGCTAACGAGCTCTTCTACCACTGTCATCCTCAAACCTTTCTTTTCCAGCTCCATATGAATCAGATCCAATTTCTCTTATAGATCTTTCACTTTGTCCTTCAATGCCTTGTTCTTGGATTGCAAGTGCAAGTTGACCCTTTTGATGTGCTTGACCTCTCCTCTTAGTGGTTGAGTCCACTTTATCAGCTTTTATGTATTTTCCAAGGTCTTTGAGACACTTGTGACTTGATCTTCCCAGATTTTCCTCATTTGTTCATACTGAACCTTCTCAACTCTATGCTTCTTTGCTTCTTTCTTAAAAACTGATATCTCTTCACCTGCCACCTTCAACTACTCCTTAAGGGTTTTCAATTTCTAAATTTTCACTAATTTTCTCTTTACCCTTCCTTTGTTTGATAACCAGCTCTTCTTTTGTAGGTGAAGAGAGATCTATGATACTTGGTGGCTGGGAAGTTTCAATGATCTTTTCAGTCTCTTTGCTCTTTCCCATAACCTTCCTTGCATGTCTGGTTATTGGCTTTCTAGGTTGAAACATGAAACCAACATCATCACCTGTAAACTCTAATTTTTTAGCTTTCATGCCTTTCTTTAGCTTTCTTCCTCCATCTTCAACATCTTCAGCTTGGACAATGGGAGTTTCTTCAATGTCAATTGCATGCAAGATGTCTTCTAAGTTTCCTTTAGCCATTGTTTGGCTTCTAGTAACTCTCTTGCTTCTTTGTTTGCTAATTCTTGGCTTCTATTTTGCAGGTGTTGTTTAGGTGTATGGCTCTTCTATAAAGACTATGTCTCCATGCTCACTGGTTCTAGTGGGGATGATCTATTCCCTTCTTCAACTTGCTCTACCACTATTAGTGATGAAATATTTCTAGTTTTGGAAACTCTTTTAAGAGTGACAACATCAACTTCAAAACCACTCATGAACAGAAAGGAGGTCCAATCTCTGTCTAGTATCTTCAACTCCTCTAACACCAACAACTTAATCAAACCATGGTGAAAGAGAGAAGTTTCATTTCCTTCTATTTTAACTTGAACCTTATCTGAAATTTTACCTAGACTTTTGTATAAATAAAAGGGAAAGTCAAGTGACCTCTTACCCACAAAATGCAGAAGAAGCCTAAGGTGGTAGGAGTAGACCATGTGAAACCTTCCTTCACAGGTAAAATATTTTTTAATGATCGTCAGCAGCCTTGAATAGTTGTCCTTCATGAAACTCCTAGGTATGGAATTTGTAAGATCAATTTCACTATGCTCTAGTTTGATGAACTCTTTGCAATCATGCATGGTGAAATTGATGCCTTTTAACCATTGTTCCCCTCCTCTAGGGATTCTTGTTTTTGTTGAAATGTTGTCTGGTGTCACTGTAAGGTTCAACATTCCCACTTTCGAAGCTGTTCCAGTGAAACTGCTAGAAAAATGCTTGGAAACCTGTAGATGGAAAACCTATAATCTTTGACAGAATTGCGAGCAACCCGTTCTTCTGAAAATCTCCATGGACGTTGGGTCTTCATTGAGAAAATTCATGTCCATGAGCTCATACCTATGGAAATGACCACCTTTGTTTGTTTTCTTCCTTGCAGCAATGGTGGCTTTATATCTTTTTAGCCTCGCTTGCTTGATGACACCTGCAACCTTTGAATCTGCCAGCAACCTGCTTGGCTCGATGAAGTAGCTCTCCAGAAATCCAATAACATGAAAAGATAAAGAAAAGTATGACAAAAATATTAATTGGGTAAGGTTTTATGGTTTTTAATGATAGCTCATGCCTTAATCATGACACATGCATGATAAAAAGGGTAATGATGACCTCATACATGACCTTGTACCTTTGAATTAACCCTAACATACTCGAATGACCTCCACCCCAACTTCTCCAATCATGAACTGACACTTTGCATTGAGTTTGACAAGACAGAAAAGAAAAAAAATTTCATAGCGTGATTAGTTTAACTTTTGACAGTTTTGCTACGAAACTGTTAGGCAGTTTCATAGCGAGAACTATTATTTCAGTATAAAACGCTACGAAAAGTTGTAAAACTGGCTTAAGTGTCCTTTTTAAATTTAAATGCTTTGGAAATAAAAACTGACACCTTATGATGACTGATGGGATATGACATGACCTAAATGGAGGTGGGTGAGATAAAATGGAGGTGGCCTTGAACCTTAACATAGGTTAAATATGTAAAAAATATGAAATTTTCCTATACCAACTTGAAAGACTTAAGGAAACCTTTGATAAATGAATTGTATAACCATGTCAAGTAATGTTTCAGATTTTTTTGTGTCATAAAAGATCCCATGGGGGGGAATTATACCCCTAATCCATTTACCCCTAGCCAAATGAACATGGTCGAATGGATAAATGCATCATTCCCTAGTATTCAAATCAACATGACCTCATGGGAGAATTTTTGAAAATGGCCTCACTACTGAGGAGCGGGGGGGTGAATCAGTAGTGACAGGATTTACTTAACTTTTAATTATTTTCACCAAAACACTAGATTCATTAATTTATCATTTATACTTAGGAAACCTCCATGAAATCAGTGTATCAAAGCATGCAAAATCACCATATAAAAGCACCATAAATAATCAATATGTAAAACATGGAGATAAGAGGACATAAATGTTTTCTAGTGTAAACCCCTCTATATGGAAAAAAAACCAATTGTTGTTGTTGTTCCTCTGCTTCAAATTTTATTAATCAACAAATCAGTTTACATCATTATATCTGGATATGTCTAGCAAGGAAGTTTCTCACACTAAATCGAATTTGTGAACACCCATCCACTGAAGGCCTCTACCCCCAACAAGCCTCGCCAAACACCCATTAGACTATGAGAATGCTACTTCCTCTACTGAAGCTACCCACCGCCATCAGCAAGTAAAACCCATGCCTTATTCACCAAGCTATCTTTATTTTTTGATCATCTAGGGCTTCATTTCATAATATTTCAAACTAGACCCCTACACACAACAACAACAACTTTCTCTCTCCCATAAACTCTCAACACCACCCCATCAATCACACAAACACTAATTATATAAAAAATATAATCTCAAAATTATATTTGAAATTATTCTCAATAATCCTCCATGTGAATACCACAAGAAAATGCCATGGTTATCCAATATCAAGAGCACCTGTACCATAGAAAACTCCAGGTCAAATCCACGGGTTAATACCATGGTTATGTCAATACCATGGGCCCCTATACCATGACTATTTAGATCATTGCCATAGGTAAATACTATAGAAATTATACAAACATATGTATATCAATGGATTCAATCCGATCAAGAAATGTACTAAAGCTAGATATTGAATCCTTCTACAAATTCATTGCGGAAAATAAACACAATTTCCAATCACAACAAGTAAAGAAGGAAACAAATCAAACCGCAACATAGATAATTTCCCGAGGAAATCTTGCTAATCAAAACCCATTTATATTCTATTGTATATTAACCATGGAATCATGAAACAATTACAATGCACTCTTCTCACAAGAATCTCCTGCACTCTCACAATTGTCTCACACTATCTCAGACAAAATCGACCAACACTTAGCAAATTCTCAGCCTCTAAACAGCCTGCCTTGCTTCCACAATTCCTGATGAATGCAATCCCTATTCTTTAGGAATTTTTTCCTTCCAAAAATATGCAAGGATCATGGGCGATCCAACGGATGTCTAGTTGTATGCGGGCAACCTACTAATCACACAACTGATAGTTAACATCCTTTAACCTTTGTCTCAACTGGGTCTCCACTAGAACTGACATGCATGCAACTATTAATAGTAAATCATCACTTGCATGGCATATCATTGATTGTGAATTAAATAATATTTAATTCACTTGATATCTCACTAGTGCAACAAAGAGTTACAACTACTTCAACTGAGTTAACTGATTACTCACGCATTAAACAAATGCACCAACTGTAATTCAAACTCCATAACTAATAGAATTAATCTGCATGCCTCACCAACCATCCTCAACTTTAAATACATGAGCTAATTGAGTTTATCATACTCGGTTAACTATTACAAGTGATCATGAGATAATATTACATTTTATTGCCCAATTTAATTAAGGGAAAAATAAATTAGACACTGCACCAATTTAATTAATTAAATTGGCCTTCACACTAATGTATCGCTAGGCCCTGTTGGTCCCACACTAGTATGTGTGCTGAAATTTCTTATTAGACTTCAACACTCCCTATCAACAATAAAGGGATTATCTTCCACCCTGATCCTGCCTCTATGGTATTCGAATTTTCTCCTCACGAGTGCTTTCGTCAGAATATCTGCATCCTAGTCCTCTGTGGGAATGTATTGAAGTAAAATAATGCGCCTCTGAACACAATATTTGAGATGGTGGTACCAAATGTCTATGTGCTTGGACCTATCATGGAATACTAAATTAACAAAGAGTTTAATGCAACTATGATTATCACAATGTATCACCAACAAATCCATCTGAGAACCAAGCAAACCAATCAGGATCTTTCTCATCTAGATGGTCTCACGTGCAACTTGACTTGCTACCATGTACTCTAACTTGGTTGAACTTAATGCTACATATCACTACTTCGTATTGTACCAAGAAATTGTTTTCGACCCTATGCTCAAGATCCCTCCTATTGTGCTCTTTCTATCTGATGGACTGCCTGCCCAATCTGCATCCGTGAAGCCTTGAAGCTTCACTCCTTATTTCCATCTGTACCATAATCCATACTCTATAATGCCCTTGAGATATCTAAATACATGCTTCCCCACCTTCTAAAAGAGCTTGGTTGGCTTAACTATAGCTTGACTCAGCTGGTTAACTATGTAGAAAATGTCTGGTCTGGTTTTCACCGAGTATATCAGTGAACCCACTAGTTGTCTGTAGACAGTAGCGTCCACTACTTCTCCTGAAGAAGCATCCTCTTTCCTCCAATTTTCTAGAAGAGGAGTATCCATGGGTTTACAGCTTTCCATGTGAAACTTACCCAGTATCTCTTTGGCATACTTGCCTTGAGAAATAAAAAGTTCGCCATCCCACTGCCATATTTCAAACCAAGGAAATAATGAAGGAGTCCCATGTCCTTCATTTCGAACTCCCTTGCAAGATCCTCCTTGCAAGAAGTTATCAGCTTCTCATCACTTGTCAAAATTAGATCATCAACATAAAGTATGATAATAGAGAGCTTACCATCAACCACAATCTGGTACAGGTTCACATCAGATTCACTTTTGATGAAGCCCAACCCGCTGAAATAGTTGTCAATTTGAGTGTACCAAGTACGAGGTGCTTGCTTCAGCCCATACAGTGCTCTCTTGAATTGGCACACATGCGACTCACTATCAAATATCTCGAAACCTTCTGGTTGCTCTATGTACACTTCCTCCTCAATAACTCCATTTGGAAACATAGTTTTCACATCCATCTCATGAATGCACCACCCCATATACATTGTGAGTGCAAGGATATATCTAATGAAAGAGTACCTTTCGACTGGTGTGAAATTCTCCTCATAGTCGATCCCCTCAACTTGCAAGAATCCCTGGGCCACAAATCTGGCCTTGTACTTCTCCACACTCCCATCTACTGCTTGATTCATGTAATATTCCCAAATTTTCACATGATATTTGGAATATTAGAGTTCTTAATAAAATTAATTAATTAAATAAATACAAGGGTGGAGGGACCCATAATCCTCAAAGATAAATAAAATCCACTTTTATGTGTGTATGTGGATATTCTAGATCTAGATCTAAAATCATGGAGTAGTGGATCAGCTCCATTAATGGAGATCATGTCTCATTTATGAGATATATTATGGAGGATGAAACATCAAAATAAGATCATGGATCTTAAATGCAAAATCATGAGGATCTTTAATAAGGTCAACTGAGATCATAGTGCATTCAAAGAAGATCATAAAGCATTTATGATAAGATAGTGGAGGAAGTGATGCATTTAATGCACACATGATGGAGAGGGTAATCACCCCATGTGAACATGATGGATGAATTGGATCAACAGTGCAGTCAACCATGGAGACTTTGTCCACATGTACAGCGCATTTTTGGAGTGGGCCTAGGCTATGGAAGGCTCATATCTATAAAATGAAGGTGAAGGCACATTGGAGAGCATGATTTGGATTATTCATTTCTTGATCTGTTTCGATCTAGATTTGTCTTAGGACATTTCTATGTAGGCTTGGGCTATTTAGCAGAGTTTGCAGTGCTATTTAGCATAGGGTGTTCCTGAGCGGGAATCCCACCTCTTTCTTTGGGTATCTCTAGAAAGAGGGTTGTTATTCATTCCTTATCAGACATTAGTGCCATCTTCAGGAGGTTGTTTCTAGCATTCAGCTATGAAACCAGTGGAGGATTCATCCTATCAATTTTCTCTTCACATTCAGTCTTTCAGGAGAATCAGATCTATATCTAGCATTCAGGCCATTGGGTTCTACCTCCATGCAGCAGCAGTACCTTCAAGGATTGTGTAGTCCAGTCCTGTAGATCTATTGGAGGAAGGAAGTTTCCAGTATTTTAGATGGAAATTCTGTGAGGTATCATCTCCTCACATTGGATCTATTGTTTTCATCATACAGGAGATAATTTGACACATCTAGCAGTAGGCTATTGAGCCTCCCTCTCTGACAGCGCAATTTTCTAAAGTTGTTGTTCATCCAACAACTATTTTCAATGGAGGATATTAGAGGAGCTAGATCTTGAGCTTTTAGCCAAGGATCTAGTGAAGGTATCAGCCCTTCTTGCATAGATCTAATTGTGCATCGTTGCAACCATCATATCATCAGATCTATTTTTAGGTTTGCATTCCCAGTAGCATATATGTGAAGCCCTAAGAGGGTGTTTTTCTTAGACTTACAGATCTAAGAAACCCTTTCTGGGTTATCTTGGGAATCCATCATTGAGCCCTGATCTACACTTTCAGCATTATCGGAGCTCCCATTCTGCCTATACATGACTTTCTATCTTTCAGGTGGTTACAGTACCAACAGTTGCAGTAGGGACAATGCAGTTTACCTTCCAGCAGTTCATCAAATACCCAGTCCCTCCTGCGGAATCATTGCAGGGTCATTCTAGGCCACCCTTGTGGCTTGAGTGTCTCATATTTTGAGCATTTTTGTACTTGCTTTTTCACCTCCTATATAATAAAATGGCTCAGTTATTTCTGTGCATTCTGATGTGTATTTAGATTTATTGTTTAATTTTCTGCATTTCTTATATTGTGTCTCAGTATTACTACATTCTCCCATTTGGGAATATTACATTGGTATCAAAGCATGATCTTTGGCTTAGCTTGTGGACACTTCATCTTTTGCATCAAAAGAAGAAGCAGATAGATGAGATCTATCATGAAGGAGGATTACAGTCTTTCCACTCCTCTCTTTAGATCCATGCAAGATCTCTCCAAAGAGGTCAATCAAATGGAGAAGGAAAGGCAAAAAGAAGATCCAGGAAGAAGATTTGATGAGGAAGGCCCAAGCACTTCCTATCAGCAAAGAAGAAAACCGAAGAATTATAGATCTCCTCATAGATCTACTATGCCCACTTTCTTTGGAGAAGGTGAAGGGTATAGCAATGAAGAAAGAAGAAAACTTGAGACTCATGAGACTCTCAGTCTGTATCTTGAAGAGTACAAAGCACAATCTAGAGCATTTAAATAGAGTCTAACTCTCCAAGAATTCTTCCAAATCAAAGAAGAAAGAGGATCCTATACCAGCAATAGAAGGAAGAGGCACAATATATTCTGATGGATCTTCCTCAAGCACTGTTAAGGCTTGGAGGAAAGAGTTAGATGCATTTTTTAGGCTACATCTTGTAGCTGAAGAAGAGGTTGTCCAAATTGCAGCACTTCATCTTTTAGGTGAAGCTAATGATTGGTGGTTTGGTCACATAGAACATGCAAAGGTGACTAAATATTCAGATTTATTTCATAAGTTGAGGAAGAATTTTGATGTGAGAAAACCAGAGATGTGTCACAAAGAGACATTTCCTAAGGAAACAAAGGAGGATGTCAATCTTGTCACTCTGGACAAGAAGTCACTACAATCACCACCAGCTACAGAATTACTTGCATCCGGAGAAGAGACACTTGAAACTTTACAAGATAGTCTTGAGCTCTTGACACATAGAGTCCCATGCATAATTCAGGAGATGCATGAGGAAGAGGACGAAGATTCCAGCGCTGGTACACTTGGAGAAAAGCATCCATCACCCTTACTAGCAGTTGGAGACAATATTGTCCTGGTTGGAGGAACTCTTGTGTTCTGGCAAGAGGTTCCCACACATCATTTGATCCAAGGTATGCATGAACTTTCATCACGTATTGTTTCAGTGGATCTTATTGAAACTTATAAGGACATTCCATCAGGGCCAATGCATAACCAAGGGTTAGAAAAAAATTATGATTTGAAGCAGCAAACTATCATAGCGCAAAGGACCCTTGATCTAATCAAGGAGGATATGAAAATTTATCCCAGTTTTTCATTGATGGACTACATTCAACTCTTTGAGTTGAAGTGTGGATTTTTAGTAAAATGGATTAGCATGATCCTATGTACAATTACTGGTTATCAGATCAGTATTATGCCTTGCTTTGAGACAACACATGTATTACCATGTAGATCTACAGCGTTGTCACTTTGTAGCAGTGATAAAGAAGGAGCCCCATCATTCTTGCATCATTCTGAATGTAGCTTCACTGATGAAGCAATGGAGGTAAATATCGTAGATGGTAGACATCTTGAGATGAGGAATATTTTCTCCTTTCTAGATGACACTTTCACAATGAGCATCTCACTGCTCAAAGAGAAACTTCTACCTACAACATATCCAAAACTTCATTGGTTTTGGAGGGCATTTGGTGAAAAGATAATCTCATTGAGAGATCTCATTGGAGGTGCACTTCAATATTTCATGGAGTGAAAATTTCTTCATCATTTTGGGGAGGATGGTATTCTACAAAGGGAGGATACCATGATTATGCAATACATCATTCATCGTCCATATTTGGATGAGTGGGTGAGGATGATAAGCAAGGGGTTGCATGACCACTTGAAAATATATGACATGGGCCATCAAGCTTGGTTACGTTGGTTGCCCTTGGGAGAGTTTTGTCACTACCCAAAGGCTCCTATTTCTTTGATCCACGCTTTGAAAAACACTCATGAAATGAAGAAGGAGGCATGGTTGCGCTGGTTTCTCTTGGGTGAGTATGGTTACCACCCAATAGCTCATAATTTTCTGATTCATGCCTTGTGTATCAATGATGGAATGCAGCAAGAGAATTCATGTTCACTTTGGTTGACCATGAGAGGGTTTAGCCATCACATGACATCCCCTATGTCTTTTAAATTGTGTAAAACTTGGCATGGTACTCTCATGATGTGTATTAATGGTGCTTACTTGTATTGGGCTGATGCGACTTTCCACATGTCTATCAGTATGTTTTTACTCCATGATGCACATGAGGAGGAGAGAAGGCAGTAAGATCTCTTGTTTCTTTGGTTACTTTTGGGGGAGTTTGGCTTATCCATCTTGCATGGGGGAGATGGAGGATGGTAGCAAAGGGCCTTACTCCGGTGGTTACTGTTGGGAGAATATGGTTTGACATATTCGTCTACCCATGTATATCTATTTCTTCTTTTTTACAATGTTGGGATGATTCTTAGATCCAACAAGGCCAACAGGGCTAAGGATGGGGGCATGAAAAGCCTCTCTTTACTTCATGTAGCATGGGATAGAGGTATACTTTGTGAGTTGGAGCTTTCCTCTTGTGGGAGGAACCATCTATCTTTATGTATCTCATGTATTGTGGAGGATGTTGGACATATTTTGTTTGTCACTTGGAGCTTCATGATTGATGAGGGGTATCTAGATACATAGTTAGAGATCACTCTAGACATTCTAGAGGGGAAACTTTGGTGTTGGGCATACATAACTCATTGCAGCAAATGGGGAGACCTTCCTTGTGTGGATGCCATTTGGAGGGGGACATATTGCTCTAACATCTACTTTTGCAGTTGCTTTAGGACAAACAACATTTTTCCGGGGAGGACTACAATATTCCCAAATTTTCACATGATATTTGGAATATTAGAGTTCTTAATAAACTTAATTAATTAAGTAAATAAAAGGGTGGAGGGACCCATAATCCTCAAAGATAAATAAAATCTAATTTTATGTGTGTATGTGGATATTCTAATGGAGATCATGTCTCATTTATGAGATAGATTAAGGAGGATGAAACAGTCAAATAAGATCATGGATCTTAAATGAAAAAACATGAGGATATTTGATACCCCAAAAATATCCCAATTTCATTTGTTGGTTCGAGCTTCTTCCTAGCGTCTTTGGTCACATGCACATAAACAAATGGGCCAAAATATTAAAATGTGAAACATCAAGTTTCTTACCAGTAAAAGCCTCCTTTGTTTTACTCATGCCAAGTATCTAATTAGGACAATGGTTTTGTACAAATACTACAGTGTTTCATGCCTCCACCCATAGATGCAACGGTAGGCCCTGATCATGAAACATCGCTCGTGTTGCACCCACAATTTTTTTATTCTTTCTTTCTACGACCCCATTCTGCTATGGGTTATGAGGTGTAATCAACTCTCTTTGAATTCCTTCTTTGATGTAGAAGTTTTTAAATTCATTGGAGATGTACTCACCACCATTGTCACTCCTAAGAGCCTTCACCTACTTCCCCGTTTCTTTCTCCACCAGTGCTTTGAACTCAAGAAATTTTGAGAACATCTGATCTTTCTTCTACATGAAGTAGATCTAGCACTTTCTAGAAAAATCATCAACAAATATCACATAGTACTTATGCTTTGTTTTCGAAGTAGTAGAGAATGGTCCACACATGTCTAAGTGAAATCTCTCAAGGAATTCTGAAGCTTGGTTCTCCTTCTCGTGAAAAGTGGCCCTTGCATACTTACCCATAGTACATCCCTTACATGTGTCTGACTGTGCAAGAGTACCCTTGGGAAGACCCGTAGAAATATATTGCATAACCTTCAAGGCTCCGTGGTGTAGATGGCCCAATCTCCTGTGCCATAACTCACCCTCACCCCGGCTCACCACTTTTTTTGCCTTACCCATCAATGTTGCACAGCAATCTACATCAATTTTATAGAGATTCATCACATGAATCCCAATCTTCTTGGCTTGTCCTGTTGCTTTGTGTCGAAGGAAATATTTTCCTTCACTGAAAACATCATAGCCTCTATCCTCCAACATTGTGACTGAGACCAAATTTTTCTTCAAGCCAAGTACATGCATTACATCTTTTAATAGAAATGGTTTACCTGACTGTCTCTGGAAGGTAACTGTACCAATCTCGGTAGCACTGTACCTCCTGTCATCACCCATTTCGATATGCATCTGAAGATCCTTCTCCTCCAAGCTACTAAAAATTTCTTTGTCTCTCGTCATGTGAAAGGATGCACCACTATCCAAGTACCACACCGATCCCATTGTACTTGACACCATGCATGCAATGAGTGAGAAGTCAAGCTCAAATTGTGAGGCCAAAGCCTCACCAGCTACAGATCCTAAAGCATTCTTCTTCTTCTTCTTCTTCTTTGGACAATTAGTGGCATAATGTCCATGCTCGTGACATTGAAAAAAATTCACTCTGGACATGTCGCACTTCTTGCCATCTTTGTCGAACTAAGATTTGAAATGAAATTTCTTTCATTTCCCCTTCTTTGCCTTAGCAGCCAAAGCGCAATATTTTTCATCATCATTCTTAGATGAAAATCCATCATTGGTATTCCACCTGAATTCTTCTTGCACCAAATCCGACCAAAGTCGTTCCCAATTTGGCAGCTTTTCCCTTCCATTAACAGAGTCTTGATAACTATGCCAACTCTTGGGAAGTCCTAGAAGAGCTAGGCTCACTAATCCATCATCCACGATAGTAATTCTGACGCTCCCAAGCTCATCCCGACATTAGACAAACTTTGTTAAATATTTCGAAATAGTGTCGCCTTTCTCCATTTTAATTATCCAGAGCTTGTCGTTTAGTGCCAATTTTATATGATCACTGCTACTCTGAAACAGATCTGTCAAATATTTCCACATTGCATATGGTGTCTCTTCTTCATGGATACATGAGACAATGTGGTCTCGTACTCCCTACAGTAAGATCCTCCTCGCCTTTGCAACCTTCTTTTGCCAAGAATCAAGATTTACAGCATCTACTATAGCGGGTTTTGGAACATCATTATCAATTAATTCTTTCAACCCATTGTCCTCTAGTACTACCTCCATCATGTCTTTCCACACAATGTAGTTATATTTTCCCTCGAGTTCATACTCCAATCTCAAGCCATTGAAAGCCATTTCGATCCCGATTCGCCTATCGCACCAAAAATACTTTTGCAAATTCGAATTCTATTCAATCACAAACTCAACTTCTCCTCCACTATAGTGATTTTTTGTGCTCTGAAACCATGTATAAATCATACAAACATATGTATATCAATGGATTCAATCCGATCAAGAAATGTACTAAAGCTAGATACTGAATCCTTCTACAAATCAATTGCGGAAAATAAACATGATCGTCAATCACAACAAGTAAAGAAAGAAACAAATCAAACCACAACATAGATAATTTCTCGGGGAAAGCTTGCTTCTCAAAACCCATATATCTTCTATTGTTTATTAACCATGGAATCATGAAACAATTACAATGAAATCTTCTCACAAGAGTCTCCTGCACTCTCACAACTGTCTCACACTGTCCCGAAAAAAATCGACGAACACTTGGCCAATTATCAGCCTCTAAATAGCCTACCTTGCTTGTGCAATTCTTGAAGAATGAAATCCCTATTCTTTAGGAATTTTGGCCTTCCAAAATTGCGCAATGATCATGGGAAATCCAATGTATTTCTGGTTGCATGCGGGCAACCTACTAATCACACAACTGATAGTTAACATCCCTTTAACCTTTGTCTCAACTGGGTCTCCACTGGAACTGACATGCATGCAGCTATTAATAGTAAATCATCAGTTGCAAGGCAGATTACTAATTGTGAATTAAATAATATTTAATTCACTTGACATCTCACTAGTTCAACAAACAGTTACAACTAGTTCAATTGACTCTAACTCACCTAACTGAGTTAACTGATTACGCATGCATTAAACTAATGCACCAACTGCAATTTGAACTGCACAACTAATAGAATTACTCTGCATGCCCCACCAACCACCCTAAACTCGAAATACATGAAATAACTGAGTTTATCACACTCAGTTAACTATTACAAGTGATCATGAGATAAGATTACATTTTATTGTCTAATTTAATTAAGGGAAAATTAAAGTAGACATTGCACCAATTTATTTAATTAAATTAGCCTTCACACTAATGCATAACTAGGACCTGTTGGTCCCACACTAGTGTGTGTGCTGAAATTTCTTGTTGGACTTCAACGCTCCCTCTCAACAAGAAAGGCATTATCTACCACCCCGATACTGCCTCTATGGTATTCGAATTTTCTTCTGGTGAGCGCCTTTGTCAGAATATATGCATCCTGATCCTCCATGGGAATGTACTAAAGTAACATAATGCACCTATGAACATAATATCTGAGATGGTGGTATTGAATTTCTATGTGCTTGGACCTATTATGGAATACTGGATTAATCGAGAGTTTAATGCAACTCTGGTTATCATAATGTATCACCGTCGGATCCATCTAAGAACCAAACAAACCAACCAGGATCTTTATCATCCAGATGGCCACACATGCAGCTTGACTTGCTTTCATGTACTCTACCTCGGCTAAACTGAGTGCCACAGATCATTGCTTCTTGTTGTACCAAGAAACTGTTGTCGATCCTATGTTGAAGATCCCTTCTGATGTGCTCTTTCTATCTGATGGACTGCTTGCATAATCTGCATCTGTGAAGCCTTGAAGCTTCACTCCCTCTGTCCGTCTATACCATAATCCATACTCTGTAGTGCCCTTGAGATATCTCAAGACATGCTTCCCCGCCTTCCAAAAGTGCTTGGTCAGCTTAACCATAGCTTGACTCAGTTGGTTAAGTGCGTAGCAAATGTCTGGTTGTGTGTTCACCAAGTACATCAGTGAACCCACTAGTTGTCTGTAGGCAGTAGCATCCACTACTTCTCCTAAAGTAGCATCCTCTTTCCTCCAATTTCCTGGAAGAGGAGTATCCATGGGTTTACAGCTATCCATGTGAAACTTACCCAGTATCTCTTTGGCACAATTTCCTTGAGAAACAAAAATTTCATCATCCCATTGCCATATTTCCAAACCAAGGAAATAGTGAAGGAGTCCCATGTCCTTCATTTTGAACTCCCTTGCAAGATCCTCCTTGCAAGAAGTTATCAGCTGCTCATCACCTCTCAAAATTAGATCATCAACATAAAGTACGATAATCAAGAGCTTACCATCAACCACAATCTAGTACAGGCTCGCATCAACTTCACTTTTGATGAAGCCCAACCCGATGAAATAGTTGTCAATCTGAGTGTACCAAGCACGACGTACTTTCTTCAGCCCATACATTACTCTCTTGATTTGGCACACATGCGACTCACTGTCAAAGATCTCGAAACCTTATGGCTGCTCTATGTACACTTCCTCCTCAATAAATCCATTGAGAAACACATTTTTCACATACATCTGATGAATGTGCCACCCCATCTGCATTGAGAGTAAAAGGACAGAGCTAATGGAAGAGTACCTCATGATTGGTGCAAAATTATCCTCATAGTCGATCCCCTCAACTTGTGAGAATCCCCAGGCCACAAATTTGGCCTTGTACTTCTCCACACTCCCATCTACTGCTTGCTTCACCTTATAGATCCAACCATTGATTTTCTGACCAGTCTTGGGACAACCTCCCATGCACTATTCTTGACGATGGAGTCATACTCCTATACCATAGCGTCAACCCAAATTGGTTGCTACACTGCTTCCTCAAAGGAAGATGGTTTTGTCACAATAAATTTTCTCATAAGAGCTATGTATCCAGTAAAACTGTCTGTAGATTGTCTCTGTCTGCACTGTGAAGTAGGGGCTCCTACATTATCTGTCACATCAAGTCTCAATCTATCAACTTTTGTGGTGCGCCTTCTACCATTTCTGGTGGATGGATCTACATGAGTGTTTTCTACCACTCCATGATCCTCCACATGTTGCTACTCCACATCTTGAGGTTCATTCTTTGGAACCAAAAGTTCCTCCTCTGCATGCAAATCCAGCTCCCTCTCAAGGGACAATTACATGGTTTTCTCCTCATCAAATTTTGTATCTCGTCACACAATAGTCATCCTGTTGTTTGATAAATACACCCGATAGTTGTGGAGAGTATTAGTGTGCCCCACAAATATCCCAATCTCAGTTGTTGTTTCGAGCTTATTCCTGGAATATTTGGTCACATACACATAAACATGTGAGCCAAAAATCTTAAAATGTGAAACATCAGGTTTCTTACCAATAAAATTCTCCTCTATTGTACTCATGCCAAGTATCCGATGAGGATTATGGTTTTTCACAAATACCGCAGTGTTACATGCCTCCTCCCACATATGCAATGGTAGGCCCTGATCATGCAACATTTCTCGTGTTGCACCCAAAATTTTTCTATTCTTTCTTTCTGCGACCCCATTCTTCTTTGGGTTATGAGGCACAATAAAATATCTTTGAATTCCTTCTTTGTTGTTGAATTTTTTGAATTCATTGGATATGTACTCACCACCATTTTCACTCCTAAGAGTTTTCACATGCTTCCCCGAGTCTTTCTCCACCAGTGTTTTGAACTCAAGAAATTTTGAGAACATCTGATCTTTCTTCTACATGAAGTAGATCCATAACTTTCTAGAAAAATCATCAACAAATATCAAATAGTACTTATGCTTTTCTATCGAAGCAGTAGATAATGGTCCACACATGTCTGAGTGAATTCTCTCAAAAAAAATTGAAGCTCATTTCTCCTTCTCATGAAAAGTGGCCTTTGCATACTTCCCCATAGTACATCCCTTGCATGTTTCTAACTTCGCAAGAGTACCCTTGGGAAGACCCATAGAAATCTGTTGCAGACCTTCAAGGCTCTGTGGTGTGGATGGCCCATTCTCCTGTGCCATAAATCACCCTCATCCCGACTCACCACTTTTTCCACCTTCCCCATTAATGTTGCACAGCCATCTACATCAAGTTTATAGAGATTATTCACACGTATCCCAATCTTCTTGGCTTGTCCAGTTGCTTTGTGTCAAAGGAAATATTTTCCTTCACTGAAAACAACATCATAGCCTCTATCCTCCAACATTGCGACTGCGACCAAATTTTTCTTCAAGCTTGGTACATGCATTACATCTTTTAATAGAAAGGGTTTACCTTAATTTCTATAGAAGGTTATTGTACAAATCCTAGTATCACTGTACCATCGGTCATCACCCATTTCGATATGCATCTGGATGTCCTTCTCCTCCAAGCTACTAAAAATTTCTTTGTCTCCCGTCATGTGAAAAGATGCACCACTATCTAAGTACCACACCGATCCCATTGCACTTGACACCATGCATGAAATGAGCGAGAAGTAAAGCTCAAATTGTGAGGCCAAAGCCTCACCAGCTGAAAATATTGAAGCCTTCTTGTTCTTCTTCTTTTGTGGAAAATTCGTGGCATAATTTCCATGCTCGTGACAGTGAAAAAACTTCACATGTCGCGCTTCTGCCATCTTTGTCGGACTAAGATTTGGAATGGAATTTCTTTCCTTTCCCCTTCTTCACCTTGGCAACCAAATCACAATCTTATTCATCATCATTATTAGATGAAGATCCATCCCTGGTATTCCACCTAAATTATTCATGCACCAAATCCAACCAAAGTTGTTCCCAATCTAACAGATTTCCCCTTCCATTGATAAAGTCCTGATAACTATGCCAACTCTTGGGAAGTCCTAGAAGAGATAGGCTTACCAAGTCATCATCCACGACAGTAATTCTGATGCTCCTAATCTTATCCCAACATTGGACAAACTTTGTTAAATTTTTCGGAATGGTATCGCCTTTCTCCATTTTAATTTTCCTAAGCTTGTCCTTCAGTGCCAATTTTCTATGATCACTGTTGCTCTGAAACAGATCTGTCAAAGCTTTCCACATTGCATATGGTGACGCTTTTCCGTGGAGACTTGAAACAATTTGGTCTCGTACTCCCTCCAGTAATATCCTCCTCGCCTTTGCAACCTTCTTTTTCCAAGCATCAAGATTCGCAGCATCTGCTACAACGGGTTTGGGAACATCATTATTAATGAACTATTTCAACCCATTTTCCTCCAGTACTGCCTCCATCCTGTCTTCCCATGCAATATAGTTAGAGTTGCCCTCGAGTGCATACTCCAATCTCAAGCCATTGAAAGCCATTTCGATCCTAATTTGCTTGTTGCACCAAGAATACTTTTGCAAATTCGAATTCTATTCAGTCACAAACTCAACTTCTCCTCCACTATAGTGATTTACTATGCTCTGATACCATGTAGAAATTATACAAACATGTGTATATAAACAGATTCAATCCGATCAAGCAATGTACTGAAGCAGATATTGAATCCTCCAAATCAATTGCGGAACATAAGCACAATCGCCAATCACAACAAGTAAAGAAAGAAACAAATCAAACCAAAACACAGATAATTTCCTGGGGAAAGATTTCTACTCAAAACCCATCTATCTTCTATTGTATATTAACCATGGAATCATGAAACAATTACAATGCACTCTTCTCACAAGAGTCTCCTGCACTCTCACATTTGTCTCACATTGTCCTGGACAAATCGACCAACACTTAGCCAATTCTCAGCCTATAAACAACCAACCTATGAATGCAATCCCTATTCTTTAGGAATTTTGGCCTTCCAAAATTGTGCAAGGACCATGGGCAATTCAATGGATGTCTGATTTCATGCAGGAATCCTACTAATCATACAACTGATAGTTAACATCCCTTTAACCTTTGTCTCAACTGGGTCTACAACTAGTTCAACTGACTCAAACTCACCTAACTGAGTTAACTAATTACTCATGCATTAAACTAATTCACCAAATGCAATTCGAACTCCATAACTAATAGAATTACTCTTCATGCCTCACCAACCACCCTTAACTCGAAATACATGAGCTAACTGAGTTTGTCACACTCAATTAACTATTACAAGCGATCATGCGATAAGATTACATTTTATTGTCCAATTTAATTAATGGAAAAAAATTAGACACTACACCAATTTAATTAATTAAATTGGCCTTCACACTAATGTATCGCTAGCACCCGTTGGTCCCACACTAGTGTGTGTGTTTCAATTTCTTGTTGGACTTCAACAAATACCATGGTTATGTCGATACCACGGACCCCTATACCATGGTAATCTCCTAATAAATACCACGAGTAAATACCATGGTTATGACAATCCCACAAACACATGTACCCTAGTAATCTCTTATCTACACACATAGCATTTGCACAATTTTCAAAGCACCATGCAACTAACATGTCAACCAAGAAACACAATCACAAGCCAAGCTGCACTACAAGCCAAAAGTACCAGCAACCACTCAAGCATATAAATCAATAATAAATAGCTAGATATCATCCAACTACCAGGTTGACATCAATGCCAACTAACAAGACTGCAACACAACACCTGCATCATGTCATCTTCAGTGTGAATCTCCAGGTGGGCGCATCTGGTCCTAGTCGAAAACATACAGTGTAAAGACATAAAAAAGGGCACACACATGGGTTCAAATAACATGACAAGGTAAGATTATAGTGCATTAATATTTTAGTGCAAAATAATACTAAACCTATGTTTTGTAACCAAAATACTTTGGTGAAAATATTCACATGGGCGCATACAAAAATCTAACCTATGCATTTGGTTGAAAACCCATATACGGTGATAATATTGGAGCGTAGTTTTATTGATTAAATATGGTGCATATAAAATGAGGAAACTTTTAAAACCTAAGACAAATGTTGTAATACAATATGGTTCATGGTAGAGCCATATATCATTAAGGTTGTAAACCTTGTTGCGGCGATGGGTGACAACGTATATAGTGGAGGTGGCATCCAACAATGTTAAAGTTGTATGGGCTCAAAATAATATATATGGCTTCAAAACTATATATTAAAAATCCTTATGAGAAGATATAACATGGAGCGGAGTCTTGTGTGCGAACGGCGTGGAGAGGAGTTGGGACCCACATGGTGGAGGCCCTCAGCGCAAATTTAATATTCGCGGTACAGTTCAAGACCACCGGATGTATGACAGTCGGATCCACAGGTGCGGAGTTGGCACAGTCGAGCTCGGAAGCGTTGGATGGTTAGATTTGAATGTTGAGATGACCCATGTGATAGTTACCATGAAACACGGGAACATCTTAGTAATTGACAGTGCGAAGGGAGTGAGTCAGCCTGCCACAAGATTCATTGTCAGGTTCTATGCCAAACTCACCATCGATATATTGGTGCCACGAGACTGCATGGACTGACGTTGGCACAACTAGTTAGCACGACACCGTCGGAGGTAGTTGTCACTTGCCACGGGGCTATAAGTTGTTTGACCACCAGGATTGATGCGCCACGATGACCGTCAATCATGGGACCGCAGAGAGCACGCCGGATGCAACTATGTCACATCCCAATAATCCTCCAACGTAGAGATGTACATGTATGTGTTTGATTATGGTTACGAAAGTTATGAAGATGTTTCACATCAATACGAAGGTTATGAATGTGCGTTTAAAAGCTCCAATGAAAGCTATGAAGATGTGGTTACAACTCCAACAAATCATTATTGTTACGTGGTCATGGCAAGATGTAATACGAAGATGTGTATGGAGTTCGTAGTTTCATGGAGATGATTACGAAATGCATGAAGGTGCATTAACAGCTACAACGAAAAGCTTGTACGTGGCTTCAAAATTGTTCGAAAGTAAACCTTAATTTTAGCGGAGTTGTGGTTGTTAATAAGCGTTCAAAAACTTAGGATCAAGTTAGAAACTAAGGTCCAACAAGCCATAAGTTGTAATTATAAATGTGTTATCTCAAATATATTCGAATAGACAAAATTGGTTAAGTTGTTTTAACAACTCAAACCCAAAAATAACCTTGTAAGGTGTATAAAACGAGCATATAACACCATTCAAAAGGACAATCTAATTCATAGGCTTCACAAGCCATCAAGACGCAGAGTTAGAAGACAAATCCAAAGAAGCAAAATCAAGTCAGCAAAGCCTTCTTCAAAGGAAGTCCATCAAGTCTGAGTGTTGTCGAAGTGCAGTTTGAAGTGCCAAGAGGATAAAGACACTGCGTCATATAGATGTGTGAAATTGCTCGAGGTTTTGGAAAAGCTAGGATTGGGCTTTCTGGGAGAATCCTGAAGCCGATTTGAGCACTTGAAGAGCCAAAACAAAGGTTTTGGCACATTCCGAATTCAACGAAAACCTTTGTTCATCAGCATCAGTAACAGATTCTGCCAGAATTAGCACCTGAAGTGTGTCCTAATTTTTCAAGTGGTGATGAGGTAAAAATCATTGTATTGTTGAAAATTGAATACTCGTTTTCAGTAGATATCAGAGTCAAAGTTATAAGACTCTATATTTTGTTGTAATTGACAAATCAATTGTAGGTTATCAAATAATTTTGTGAGATTTCTCTGCACGAAAACATTTCTAGTCTCAATTGAAATAGCCTATTAGAGCAGGGCCTGGAGACATAGCCCAGGAGGGGTGAACTTCGTCAACAACCATGATGTATTTCTTTTCGACGATGCATGTTTATAGTTTTTGAATTCTTTATGGTGAATTTTCTCAGTTAAACTTAAATTACTGTGAAACAAAAACCCATTTTAAAACTTTCCAAGTGTTAGGTGTCGATCTACTTCCACAATTTCAGATCATTTGGTATCAGAGCGAGAACCATATGAGGTGCAAGAATGGGTAAAAATTCAAGACAGTTTCGGTTGAAAGAACTTGAAGAGTTCAATCAACAGTTTCAACAAGAGAATGATGCATTGCGGCGAATGGTACAAGATTTGCAGGAGGATAATAAAAGACTCCAGACAAAGATTAAAGCTTTACAAAAGAGTCGAAGGATAAACAATCCATCAGTTCACAGTTCATCCATTGAAAGGAAAAATGAAGTCTCACCTCTTCATTAGGAAGATGAAGACAGTTCATCACTGTCCATGACTCCCAAAGCACATTCGGTAGAAGAAGTTATCAAAATCTTTTCCTCGCCTTCTGAGGAAACTCCTTATGCACCAGCCTCACCAAGAAAAGACTTGGAGAAGAACATGTCTTCCATTGATCAGGAGATGGATCATTTGAAATACATACCACAGGAATGGGTATGAAGCTAATGCACAAGATGATTTACCAGGAAGGACAGGGTATTGGCAAGCTAAGTCAGGGTAGACTCCAACTGCTCTAAGTACAGGAGAAGCCAAAATATGAAGGCATAGGCTTCAACCAATCGATATGTGACTATTGCAGGAAGAGTGGTCACATTGCAGATCTATGTTGGTCCCTACACCTCGACCTGATGTTGAAGAAGTTGCAAGACCGCAAAGGTAAAAAGACAAATCACTCATATAGTGATTCGGAAGGTTAGTCCTTACACCAAAATTTTATGTTAAACGTCATTAAAAGGATTTATCCATGCACCTTTTGCGGCAATAACACGCACTATGTAGAAGAATGTTGGAAGCATAGGGCATTCAACAAAAATGTGGGTGCTATAAAGAATAATCCACAGAAATAAGATGACACTCTACAAGTGAAGAAACGACCAAGAAAGGCTTTGTTTCAGTCTAAGGAAGATTCAATATCATACATTCAAAGCTCAGACATATCCAGCAAGTGGTCGATCAACACAAACTTCGGAGAATGAGTTTGTCAACAATGTAATCTGAAATGGAATTCAAAGAACAAATGTCCGATGTTACCCCATGAGGTAACACCAACACCAGTAGAACCAAAGGCAACAAAAGAACCTAGAGCAGAGAAACGTAAGTCTCTAGAAAAGTCTTTGAATTGGGAATAATTTATACCATATGTATGATTGTATGTTATAAGTTGTTGTCGCATCAATAAGCCTTATTCGAATATGTAACTAGGGTCAAGTTGGTTTTTATACTGATGCATATTTTCATAAAGTCTCCTCTTTCTCCGGTTGTTGCTAATCTCTTTATGGAAGATTTTGAGTCCAAGGCTCTTTCCTCAACTCTGCACCAACCGAAGCTTTGGAAAAGGTTTGTAGATGATACTTGTGTCGTCTGGCCTCATGGTAGGGAAGAGCTTGATCGTTTCTTCATTCATCTCAATAGTCATTCTTCCTCCATAAAATTTACCATGGAGTATGAGGTGGATGGGAGCCTTCCTTTCCTTGATGTTCTTATTTGTAGGAAAGAAAATGGTTCTTTCTCTCATCAAGTTTTTCGTAAAAAAACCCATACTGAACAATATCTTCGGGCGGATTCTCATCATTTTCCTGCTCAAAAGTTAGGTGTCCTCAATACCTTAGCAACTAGGGCATTGAGAATCTCTGATGAGTCTCACTTAGAGGGAGAAAAGACCCATCTCCTTAATGTTTTTGGTTCTAATGGTTATAGTAAGTCTCAAGGTCGTAAAGCTTTTCTTAAAGCTGAAAGAGGCTTCTTGGTTAAAAATAAAAATCCTAATCAATGGTCCTGTAATGTAAGGCTTCCTTTCATTCAGGGTACCACTGATAGGATTGCTAGAATCCTTAGGAAGCATAGGGTCTCCTCTTCCTTCAAACCCCTTAACACGATTCGCAGCTCTCTTAACTCAGTTAAAGATCCTGTGAACCCTAAGGATGGAAAAGGTGTCTATCTGATTCCTTGTTCCTGTGGGACGCCTTACATCGGTGAAACGGGTAGGTCCATTAGCCAAAGGATATGTGAACATGCAGCTGACATTAGACATGGCAGGTCCCGCACCTCTGCCCTAGCTGAACATGTGGAAAAAACTAACCACCATATCTGCATTGAAGAGGCTAAGGTCTTAGCCAAGATTGATCATTTTCATCATCGTAAGTTAAGAGAGGCCCTTGAAATTGAAAAAAGGCCCGTAAATCTCAATAGAGATGATGGTTGGAATATAAGAAGGTGTTGGATTCCTGCCTTATATTCTTAATTTATATTTTTTTATTTTTATTTTTAATATATATATATATATATATATATATATAATATTTATTTATTTTTACTTTTATTTATTTACTTTTATTTGTATTTTTAATTTCAAAAAAAAAAAATAATAATAATTAATTAATTAATTAATTTTATTTTATTAATTTTATATTATTTATTTATTTAATTTTTATTTTTATTTACTTTTATTTATTTTTTAATTTTTAATTATTATTTTAATTATTTTTATTTTTTATTTTTTTATTTTTTGAATAGTCAATTAACAATATCAGAAAGAAAAAAAATTTATTTTATTTTATTTATTTATTTATTATTTTATTTTTTATTTTTATTTTTTATATTTTTATTTTATATTTTTATTTTTATATTTTTAATAAATAAATAAATAAATATTTTAATATCTTATTAACTGTTACCTTTTTTAATTTTATTGATTTAACTATTATTAGTTGTTATTTATTTATTTTTATTTGATTTGATTTGATTTGATTTTATTATTTTTATTTTTATTTAATAAAATAATAATAATAATAATAATAATAGAATTTTAATATAATAATATATAATTAAATTTTAATATTCAAACTAGCCATTTCAAATTGTAATTAATATTTAAATTAGTAGTACTGTTTTTATTACTTTTTGTTTTAATTATTAAAACTAGCCGTTGTGGATTTCTTAGTCAAAATAGCTATTATATCTGTTTTCTTTGCATCTCCTACATCTATTTAAACTTAACGACTGATCTGATCTCTCACCTAGTCCTGATGATGAACCACACTGGTTGGTTCGAAACGCGTCGACTTTATTCATGATAATGTGATTATTACCGAAAGATTTCTTCAGAATTTATTGATGGATCACAGAAGCCAAAAATCTACTAAAAAATCATGTTTGTCATAAAACTTTTGGAGGTCAAAAATTTCTTTTTGTTGGGAGGTGTGATCCAGAATGGATCTTGTAAGTCAAGTCAGAATATTGCTATATGTTGACGACCAAGATGGTCCTAGGTGGAAAATTTGTTCTCGACTTGTGCAGAGTTTTATTGTCCCAATTGATTGTGAAACTAGCGCCAGGTCGAAGGGTTTGACGCGCTGATTCTGGTGGTATTTTTGGATTCGCATTTGGACTCCTAACAAGGGAGAAAACATTCGTTGAAGTTTTTACCACAATAAAGGTATGCCAAGTATTTCATCATGTGACAAAGCTCCAGCTCGACATGTCATCTTCAGTGCGAATCTCTAGGTGGGCACATCCACTCCTAGTCAAAAACCTACCGTGCAAAGACATCCAAAAGGGCGCACACATGGGTTCAAATAACATGAAAAGGTAGTGCAAAATAACACTAAACATATGTTTGGTAACCAAAAGACTTTGGTACAAATATTCAAATGGGCGCATACAAAAATCTAACCTATGCATTTGGTTGAAAACCCATATACGGTGATAATATTGGAGCGCGGTTTTATTGATTAACTATGGTGCATATAAAATGAGCAAGCTTTTAAAACCTAGGACAAATGTTGTAATACAATATGGTGCATGGCGGAGCCATATATCATTAAGGTTGTAAACCTTGTTATGGTGAGGGGTGACAACGTATATAGTGGAGGTGGCATCCAACAATGTCAAAGTTGTATGGGCACAAAATAATCTATATGGCTTCAAAACTCTATATTTGAAATTCTTATGAGAAAATATAACACGAAATGGAGCCTTGTGGGCGAATGGCATGGACAGGAGTTCGCACCCACATGGCGGAGGCCCTCAGCACAGAGTTAATACCCGTGGTACAGTTCGAGACCACCGGATGTATGACAGTCGAAGCCACAGGTGTGGAGTTGGCACAATCCAGCTCGAAAGCACCGGAGGGTTAGAGTTGAATGTTGAGATGAACCATGAGACACAAGAACAGCTCAGTAATCGACAGTGCGAAGGGGGTGAGTCGGCCTACCACGAGATTCACCGTCGAAGCACAGGTTCCATGCCGAACTCACCGTTGATATATTGGTGCCATGATACTGCATGGACCGTCGATGGCACATCCAGTCAGCACGACGCCGTTGGAGGTAGTTGTCACTTACCACGAGGCTATACATTTTTTGACCACCGGGATTGATGTGCCACGATGACCACCAGTCATGGGACCGCAGAGAGCTAACCGCCAGATGCAACTATGTCACATGCCAACAATCCTCCAACATAGATATGTGCATGTATGCGCATGATTATGGTTACGGAAGTTATGAATATGTGTCACATTAATACGAAGGTTATGAATGTGCATTTAAAAGCTCCAACGAAATCTATGGAGATGTGGTTACAACTCCAACAAATAAGCATTGCTACATGGTCATGGCATGATGTAATACGAATATGTGCATATGTGCATGGAGTTCATAGTTTCATGGAGATGATTACGAAATGCATGAAGGTGCATTAACAGCTACAACGAAAAACCTGTACGTGGCTTCAACATTATTCGAAATTCAACCTTAAGTTTGGCGGAGTTATGTTTGTTAATAACCATTCGAAAACTTAGGATTAAGTTTGATAAGGTCCAACAATGCATAAGTTGTAATTATAAATGTGCGATGTCAAATGTATTCGAATATCCAAAATTGGTTAAGTTGTTTTAACAACTCAAACCAAAAAATAACCTTGTAAGGTGTATAAAAGGAGCATATAACACCATTCAAAAGAACAATCCAATTCACAGGTTTCACAAGCCATCAAGAGGTAGAGTTAGAAGACAAATCCAAAGAAGCAAAAGCAAGTCAACAAATCCTTTTTCGGAGGAATTCCATCAAGGTTGAGTGTTGTTGAAGTGCAGTTTGAAGTGCCAAGAGGGTAAAGACACGGCATCATCTGGATGTGTGAAGTTGCTTGAGGTTTTGGAAAAGCTAGGATTAGGCTTTCTAGGAGCATCCTGAAGCCGATTTGAGCACTTGAAGAGCCAAAACAAGGGTTGTGGCACATTCTGGATTCAACGTCAACCTTTATTCATCAACACAAGTAACAGATTCTGCCGAAATTAGTACCTGAAGTGTGTCCCAATTTTTTAAGTGGCGACGAGGTCAAAATCATTATATTGTTGAAAATTAAATACTCATTTTCAGTAGAGTTCGGAGTCAAAGTTATAAGACGTTATATTTTGTTGTAATTGACAAGTCAATTATAGGTTGTCAAATAATTTTACGAGAGTTCTCTACATGAGAACATTTCCAGTCTCGAGGAAATAGCCACAATTGAAACAACTATATTTATGTACCTCTTTCTTTTTACTAAAATACAAGCGACCTAGCCTATTAGAGCAGGGCTTAGAGATGTAGCCCAGGAGGGGTGAACTTCGTTAACAACCCTGGTGTCTTTATTTTCGACAATGCATGATTATAGTTGTTGAATTATTTATGGTGAATTTTCTCAGTTAAAATTAATTATTGGGAAACAAAAACCCATTTTAAATCTTGCCAAGTGTTAGGTGTCGACCTAATTCTGCAATTTCAGATCATCAACCATTTGTACAATTTTCAAACAAGAATATGCATAAACTCATACACATTCAACCCAACTCTAACACATTCCAAGGTTGACATCAATGCTAACCATCAAACACTGCAACAAGAAATTGCACCAATAACTGCATCATCAGTGCCAACAATCTCCCCCTTTGGCATTGATGGAAACCCCAGCTAAGCCATCCAATTGATATTGACCTTTGAAACCAAATCTCCTCATGCACTCCCCCTTTGACATCAATGGAAAAGGGAAAATATCTTCAATAGCATCATCACTCCACTAGATCCACAACAACTACCCCTAGACACCAGTTGGGTCTCAAGAAGCAACAACAACTATAACATCAACATAGTGTGGGCAAAAGCAAAACATCCTCCTAAACAGCAGCATATCCAAAACGTGTCACAAGAAGTAGCAAAAATAACTAGAAATAGCAACAACACTTAACTTAGCAGCGGAAGAAGGATGCAGCAACAACTCCAACATAATTATCCTCACTCTCAACCAAGGCAGCAACATGGGCGTCAACATCATCATCATGATTACATCAAATAAGAAAATACACAACATACATGTTCCCCTGAGGACCATCATTATCCTGCAATGAATGCTTTCGTGCTGAAAGTTCCACCTCATGGACTAAAATACTAACCCTTAAGCAAGGACTTGGCTCAAAAATTACAAGGCTTCATAGAAATTTTACATGGTTGTAGCAAAAAAAGGACTTCATGGACCTGAATTTTACATGCTACATCAATGACATTCTCTAACACATTCAAAGACTGATTGGCACTAATGTGTGCTTACATGGCTTTCATAAGTGAGATACATGACTGAAAATAAAAATGACCACCTATGCACAAGGGCATAATAATCTCTCTACACCTATGGGATTTGTGTACAAGGAATAATCATGATATATAGAGTTGTGGGAACAATATTTTCAGCCAGTTTCTGCAAAACACAATTGTTCACATAATGTAAGCATCCCCTACAAGTCAAACAAATCAACTACAAACCCACTCAGCTAATACACAATAACTCAAAACCCAACCATGAAGACATGGCATCATAGACCTTTCAACAAATGACTCAACCTCAACCATCAACTCATTACATATCATATTCAGCTAAGACATTACACTAGACTCCGTTGAAGCCCCTACATCAAAAACATGTCAGCAAACAAATTACTAGCACATAGGTCCTGCCACAACAAACATTGTCAACTCCTCCTTTGATCTATGCACTAGTATGGGACTCATCTCAATCTCTGAAAAACGTTACAGGTGTGTATTTTAATAAAATATTTGGTTCAATCCACTCTGAGGTGTGCACTGCATCAAATCATATCCACGAATACACCATTGCACTATCCAGCTCTAGCATACACACAAGCTCTATCATCAGATCCTCTTCTAAATATCAATGAACTAGCATATGGGCTCTCTCTTTAACCTCTCATTCTCTACTATTAAGCTATTTCTCCCGCTCATAGGTACTTCAACTCATGTGCATAGCTACAGGTGTATGATTGCTTACCCTTACGTGTTCAAGGACAATTCTCTAAGGAGAAAAAAATGGGCGTTGTGTAATGCTTGGATTAAGAATTTTATCAAAGATGGATTTACCCACATTAAATTCTAATGTTAACTTTTGCGAACTGGAGAAACCAAAACCTCCAGTACTACTGGAAGAAGGAGTTCCAGTCCCTGATCTAGTTGAAAATACACTGTCAAAAACTACTTTGCGGACATGAAAAAAAAAAATCTAAATACTGATTTTCATGGTATTTCCTCGTATTTGTAGAAATCCAACATCAATACTCTTAATCCAGAAAACTTAATTATTAAATGCATTACAAAATCAATCATTCATGTTCTTTCTGATACCAAAGAATTCAAGAGCATACTCTAGGTAGAAAATATCTTGCTATGTTTCCCGTCATTTTATATATACCTTGAAAGATCATTCACTCACAATATGGGTCTCTTCAAACTCGTTTTATTTGTTTTCATTGCCATGGAGATAATTAATAAACCCCCGATGCCTTTGCCTACTCAGATCCAAGGATTCAACTCCTGCACGCACACTCCTCACTGTTGCAAACCTTAAAAACGACATTCCTTTATAAAGAATTATTCCTCGACTCGAGAAAGAAATGAAACCCCACACAGACATCCAAAACCAAAAACATCGAGGTTCCAACTACTTACCCTCAACCTTCAATTTATTTTTTGTCACTTCAAAATTCATCTCTTTGAACCAGTCATCTCCAAAAATTGCATAGTCAAATATCGATTCAACAAAATGCATCTCAACACATGTTGTTTTTAGTATATGCACCAATGCATAGAATCGAGTCCTGCGCCCAACTCTAATTCTCCAATACTCTTAAGTCCACACTTTCATCTCACTTCGCTTTGAAATTTAATTATTATCCACCAAACAATAATTTGTAAACAACTATCAAACAAAACAAGACTTAGTTGTTGAAGGAACACAATAATGTTATGACCAGATTTGAACCATAATGTCCTCATTAATTAAATGTGTTTTTCTCACATGGAACAGGTCAACACTTTTTGGACCAGTTCAAAAGTATCATCTATTATCACCAATAAAATTTCATTTTTTTATTAGGAAGGTCATTTGGCATAGGTTTTATTGTCTTAGTAAATTAATTCATGAAATTGATAAAATTTTGTGAATTGGTCATAATCCTAAGTTCTTAGAGTCCTACATGTCATGTCATAATGGTCAAATCCATAAAAATCCATCAAAAATCTCCATATATTAATTCAAAATTCAGTTTTAGCCACCTGTCTATTTTTTCCTGAGTCCGTAGCAAAATCAATGGAAGATAGGTTGTTTACGCTACGGACTCACCTGACAAGTCTGTAGTGAATCTTCCAAAATTATAACGGAAAATGCTACGAACTCATGTTTTTCTACACTGGTAAAGAAAAGGGTGAGATGTCGAGTTTTAAGAGGTTAGAGGTCATTCTGAGGTCACGTGATTAGTTATTTGGAGTCACGCAACATGCGTGATCATCATTTGTCATCCATCATTTCATTTAACCTCTCTTATTTGTCTTCATACCTCTCATATTCGAAATTTATCTTTTAAATTTATCCTTGAGAGTTGTTGTCTGTCACTTTTCCCTCTTTCCTCTTAGTATAGTTGTTGTTATCATCCTTAGAAAGGTCGAGCTTTGTCTTCAAGCACCTTGTTGTTCGAAATTCTTCTTTGCAGGTGTCATACTATCAAGGAGGCCAGCATTGTGTTAAGAGAGATGGCCATGCATAAAAAGGAAAGGTCAAAGGTCATCAGTTGAATGTTTTTATGAAGACACACTCTTCGACAAATCTTTTCAAATTGCCAGATCATCATGGAAGATACATCAACAATTATGACACCGCCTCCTAAAATTTTGGAAGACAGGTCTTCTGACTTGGTGGGAGATTTTATGTTTCAGTCATGGTCAGTGCCACCTCAGGCACATGACCTTTTCGATGTAAATATGCAGCTTTAAAAGTTTGTTAATGTAATAAAGATGTTTTAGAGTCCTATTATATTTCTAAGTCTTAAAAATAGCAGTTATCTGTTTTATCCCATTGTAATATGCTTTTGATTAGAGTAGGTGTCAATAGAAGTATTTGAAGGTCTAGCCTTGTTGGTAGACTCAATGTAAAGATTCCTAAAGTTATAAATAGGCAGATTATTGAAGGAGAGAGGATTGATTGATGTTTACTACAGACTACTATTGTAAAACTTTTCATCAGTAATACATAGTGGCAACTTATTCTCTTTAACTTAGATTCATTGATATCTTCATGAGTATTTGTCTTTTATGTTTTGCAATTTTATCTTGAGTATCCTAGTGTTTGATTACTTAGAATTCATGGCTTACACGCTCTAACTTCCTTCAAACACTTAGTACATTGTGAATGTTATCTTTTCATCAGAATATATATATGCCTCAGGTTCCATGAGAGGAGTTTCATATGTCATTGAGTTCTTTACAGTGACTCCATATGCCCAATGGTAGTAATTTGTGCACATCTTTCACTTGCATAAAAAACACACTTAAAACCCAATTTCAGAGTTAGCCATCTATTCAGCTTTATTTAGATAATATTATATCCTTGAGAGAGCCCTCTCAGGTTGGAAAGGCTAATTTTTAAAAGTAGGTTTGAAATAGTTACTCTAGGTTGACTGTTGAAGCAGCCCATCGGTATTAAATTTAGTGATAATAATTTGGTGCATCTACTGGGAGTCTGAATACATATTTATTGAAGTTTTGTGCTCAAACAGAAATATTAAACTCTTGGAGGTAGCAGGCGCTCGGAAGCTTTCGAGGCTTCTACCTTGGTGACTCCACTAAAAAAATTTCATGTTTAAAGGTGGCTTCAGAAAAGATACATACAAGGATAAATCCATATCCTAAGCCACCTACAATTATGGATAATCCAGAAGGATTCTAAGTGGCATTGGAGGCAACTCTTCAAAATCAAGTATTCCATCACATTCAAGAGTTTTTTCCTCTGAGGTTATTCGAAGTCCTGAAGATAAACAATTTGATGAAAATATAGAAGAGGTGTTGTTTAGGTCTAAGACTAAAAGTGAATTGACTGATATAATACTAGACCTACGAAGACTAGGAATTGATGCATCTTCCTTAGTGTCAAAATAAGAAAAAGAACATTTTTGGAAGACTGTCACATCAAAGTTGTTATTGTAAAAAGAGTCTTTTGAAAGATCAAAAGAGTTATACCCTTCTGATTTTTTGATAAAGATAAAGTCAATTATACCCTTGCCTAAATGGAGTTCCTTTGTCTCTAGAATCCAAATTCCCTTTACATCACCTCCTAACATTTCACCCTCATTCATTGTTTTTCCCAAAGTCATAATTTGAGTTCATCCACTGCTTTTCCAAATACCACAGTCCTGTCATTGTGGTTGGATTTCCTCCTCCTGTAGGACCTACAAGATATTCTCCTCTTATACTTCTTGTGGTTATTCATGACCTTCGAGATGGATATTCTACTAAGATTAAAACCTTTGGGAGTGAAGAAGAAATAACATCTAAACAACATGTAGATAAATTTAATGGCTTCATTGACCGAGAGGAGGTGGATGATGAGGATGTGAAAATGAGTTTTTTTTCTCAAAGTTTCAGAGGTGAAGGAAGAAAATGGTTTAAAGCGTTAGCCCCAGCTAGTTTACAAAATTGGGACCAGTTGGAAGATAGTTTTTTGACAAAGTGGGGGAGTAAAGTGAACCATGTTCAAGCTTTAACTGAGTATAACAATTTGAAAAGATCCTTAGATGGTCCAAGTATTTTATAAGAGGTTTAACAAGGTTTAAAACTCCATATCTTCTCATATCAAACCTCCCCCGGGAGCTGCTCAATTACACTATGTTGAAGCTTTTGATTATGAGTTTTCCATCTTTCTAAGGGAAAGAGAATACACTTCTTTGGCTGACATGAAGAATGATGCAATAAAATTTGAGCTAAACATGGCTGTAGCCAAGATGTCTAAGATGGGTAAAACTAAATTAAAAGAAGAAGATAAGCCTTCTTCATCCTTATATGTGAATTTTGACACCATTATGAATACCATGGAGAAGCTTATGGATAGACTTTCTCTTGGTGACACTCCTTTGCCTCTTGCACAACAAAAGACGCATATCATAAATCCTCAATTTAGGAGGCCTCAAAATTAGCAAAGACCGAGAGATAATAGAAACTAGCCTGATCCACAGGTAAGACCTCCTTTTCAGCAAAATTTATTATCTGAAGAGAAACACAACTTGAATTACAAGAAGATATTATTCATTTATTAGATGAAGATGTGTCTGGAATGTTTCTAACTAAAGAGGAACATGATGATTCTAGTCATGATATGGGGGGAAATGAGGGACAATCTTATTACTTAAAGGGTTATCAACATGTTATCTTGAATGAAGAAACAATATAATTTGAGGAATAGAAATGTTCCCATTACAACCAATAAAGCTCAGCCAAAGAAAGATGCTCCTAAACCAGGTAAACCAAAGAGAGATACACCATCGCTACCTCATGGAAAATAAATTGAAAAAACTTCATCTACTTCCAATTTAGAAAATGATATTTCCAAAATCAAAATTCCAGTTCCCTTTGGTGAAATCGTTAAATTCACTGATTATAAAAGCCAAATTTTCAAGATGCTAAACACTCAGCCCGAACCTTCAGACATCCTAAATCTGCAAGAAGACCATCCTACCATTTTCCTGGGACCAAGGGTAGAAGATGAAAAGAAAGTAGAATTTCCTCCTTTTTATGTAAGTCTGAATATTCATGACATGACTTTGCATAATGCCATGTTAGACTCAAGAGCTTCTCAAAATTTAATGCCTAAGGTGATAATGGAAAGAACAAGTTTAGACATTACTAGACCTTATAAAGATTTGTTTTATTTCGAATCCAAGAGAGTTCAATGTGTTGGTCTCATTAAATATGTGGTTTTTGGTTCAAAAATATGACTGTTAAAAGTAATCTTAATGCTTCACATTGATCATCAATCCAGGGCAAGTCTGCTTATTTCAAGAGTGCAATCAAAGTATGTGTGAGTGAAATCAGAGGTTAACTATTCTAAATAGTTGCAACAAATACTATCTAATTTTCGAATTTCAATCAATCAATTCAAAAGTAAATTGTGAAATACTTCAAATCAATCAAAGAATGAAATTCTAGTCTGAACTTATGCAGAAAATAAACACTCAATGCTGAAATTAAAGAAATTTCGCAATTAAACAACAAGTTTAATGAATTGAACAACAATAGAAAATAAATACTTAATAAATTGAATAGCAATCACCTATTGACATTTTGCAATGGAATTCTCTATAATTCAATTAATAACAACATTCATAATTGAACAACAAACCATACGTTCACAATTGCAATGGGAAAAACTCAAGAAATAACAATGTGCAGAATTGAACAACAATTACTTAACCATGCTAAAATCAATCTAATAAATGGAAAAACATCACTTAGCAGTAAAGGAATATTAATGATAAATTCAACCTGATTGAAAAGGAAATCGTAGCACACCACACTTGCAATTACTAAATTGAATCGTAATTCTACAAAGCATAAGAATAACTAATTTGCGAGAATCAGTAAATAAACATATAACACAAAATAGTAGGAGAAATCCTAGGGACCGGGCCCAAAGCCTCCACAAGACTTCTGCTAAGAAATACTCATAATCTGCTTATAATGAAAATGCTAACTCTTTCATTATTCAATAGAACAATTACATCATCATGAGTTCAAAGACTTTGTCTGAATAAATTTTTATTACAAAGAATTACAATATACAGAAAATCTCTCATGTTCTCCTTCACGTACAAGTTTTATAACTTTAAGGAGAAACAAAACAGAGAATAGAGAATTCTCAAGATCAGGAGATCCTGAGGCTTTGCAACTATCAGCCGAATGCTTCAAGAATAGACGTGTCTTTCCATCTCTTGCTAATTCATAGGAACCAGACGTGATTTCATTTGATTTTATTGACTACTGATGTTTGGCCGTTTGGTCAGCAGTTAGTTGGTTTGGATTTCCTATCAATAAAGACAAGAAAAGTTATTTTTTATACTATTAAACACACTATTTATTAATAATTTTTTTTACCCTACTTTTACACTATTCTCCATTGATTTATTTCTAAAATGAAGGAAAAATATAAAAGTTAATAATAAATCAAGCTAAAGATGGGGGTAAAATGTACCTTTTCCATTGCCCAACATACTCCCTGGCTTACTTTTTTGCATGTCCTCGTGCAAACAGATGATTGAGGTGTATTTTTGTTAAGGAATAGGCAGGATATACCTCTTCCCTGTAAAATATAAAACCATGTTTTTATTTCACTTTTCCAAATGCCAAGTTTGTATGTCCCTCTGGAAATTCATAATCATGGTGGTAATCTTCAAGAGGGTACCATATGATGGGGAATCTATATATTCATCCTATCCATGTAGGGCCCATGTTTAAAATTAAATTGCTATATAGATGAAAATGAGAAGCAACAGCTTTAAAATTCCTATAACCATGGCTCTCTATTCTTAATTTTATTGGTAGAGGCTTACCATATTTTCTTAGCTGCTAGTAAAGCACCCCCCTAAATATCCTAGAAGGATTTTGTTCTATTCTCTACAATATCTTTGTGAATTGGCCCTAGATTGGCTATCACTCCTTTCTATTGCATAAACATCTTATGTTGAATGAATAAATGTAGGGGTTTTGTAGGTTCCCCTATGACCCATAAGTCTAACCCATGTTCCCTTTTCTGGAAGATATTGTAGGCCTTAGTCCATCTAATCTAGTTTTTAGCAAAAGATAGGAAATCTTGAAGTTGAAAGTCCCCAATGAAGGGACTAGGGTTACTATCTCTTCATCTTCTAAAAAGAAATTGTGCAAGTACAATTCGCATAGAAGGTGCTGGACCTGTTCATCCTGTTCATTACAACATTGGATAAATTCTGCAGTGGAATTAAATGTAGTAGCCTTACATGCTCTGGCATATTTGATATTCAACAAAAAATACCTTTCCACTAGAAATGAGGCATAATTGGTGGTCAGTGATCTGCAAGGCATCACATCTAAGCAAAGAGAACAAACAACACTAGTTTGTTTCTTAGTCTGTTCCAGTTGAGCCTATGCCCTTTTTACTTTCACTCCTTCTTCCTTGAGTTAGGAAAATGTTTCATCTTCAGTTGCAGTAAGGTCATTAATTGTTTTATTAATGCCTGATGTTCTTGCAAAGGCACTACTTCCTTCCTATACCAAACCAATTATTGCTGAATTTGAATCAATTCATTGTGAAGCTTTTAATTGGAAACTCTTTGTACCAAAGGGGTATAAGCAGGTTTTTCCTCCATTTGGGTTTCTTTGTCATCTGTAAGTATCAAATCGATCTGCACAGAGACTTCAGTTGTCTCTTGGGGACTGCAGTCATTAGCTTGTACAACAACATCTACAAATTTTGTGACAAAATCTATTTGGGTTTCCTTTGGTTCAGTTGAATGATATTTTCTTGTGCAGAACATAGTTATGTTTGGGTCCCCATAGTATCTAATTCCTTTTTAGGCTTCCAGGCCTTATCCGCCTCTTTCAACCATCCCTTTAACTATTCCACAGTTTTTCTTAATTCTCTGCATTTCCTGCACATTCTTCTCAACTTAGCCCAAGCTTTTTTTTCCTTCAAAGAGGTCCTGGCAGGAGAAGGTGCAATAGTAGCTTCAGGTTCAGGTGGGGTTGTGCCAGTATTAGGGTTATCATCTAATGAAATAATTTTTTCTTCGGGTAATAAAGAGGTTGTGCCGACATTCATATCTTGGTTGGGTGGAAAAAAATTTTCTTCAGGTGTCAGAGGAGCAGTATCAAAATTTGTGTCCTGGTCTAATAAAACAGTATCCCCTGACTGATTTTTAGACTCAGAGGCTCTCTCTATCTGGCCTTCTTTATTCAAACATTCATTATCAGAGGGAGATAAATCCTTCAAACCCTGAAATTCATCAGTGGATGGTAGAATTTCCGTGTGACTAGAACTACTAGCAGAGGCAGACTAGTTCGAAAGACCCCTATTCTCCTTAGATTGTTCAAAAGGGTTCCTAGCTTCACAGTATGCTCTCATATATTCTAATACTTGAGCCATTTCCTCCTCATAACCCTGTAAAGGTGAATTATGAGGGCTCGGGGGGTGTATAGGATGTCCCTTTCTCATTTGGCAATGCCGAGGTATTTTTCTGTAGTTTTATTCTTTCATAACGTCTTCGTTTTACTTGTCCTGAGGTTGAGACACAGGTTCTCTTCCTTCTACATTTCCTAGGGGCTAGCATGTCTATTCTTGGATGCTTAATTCCTGTTCTATCAGAGTTTTCTTCAGGGGAAGGTAGGAAAAGACTGACAAAATTATCCCATGCTAACTGATGTTTGTTTAAATCATGAACAATAATCAATTTTATCAGGCCATGATGGCCGACAATTTCCTGAGGGTTTTTAGCTTTGCTAATCCAAACAACAATTTCATGCAATATAGAATTCAAGAAAAAAGGAAAATTAACTGAAATATTTTATTTAAGTACAATTAAAAATTGGAGTTGACGATATTTTACCACGTCCTAGAATCTGTCACATGTGATATACTTTTGGATGATGACTACCAGTTCTCGCCAAGGTTGCTTCAAGGATGCAAGGTAAATACCTTTTTCCTTTTCGTACCAATTTCTCATTTGGGTCTTGATATACTAAATTGCTTCTTGTATGAGGATGTGTTTATCAGTCCACTTTTTCCCTTCCATTGGAAGTATGGAGACCTCAGTAATTACTTATTCGGAGATTGGTATAACTATGCCTTTAACTATGGTATACCCTTCCCGCAAGTTCTGTAGGAATTCAATTGCTATCTCTGTATTGAACCCTTTTAGCCTGTTTAAATATGAAATCCAACCAGATTGTTGGAGAACAGTGTGAGCCAATTCTGTCACTTGAAAGATTGTGGGTTCATTGCGAATAGAGTATCCACCCATGACTATTGTGCTTTTGGGACTAATTTCTTCACCCCTTTGCATGTGCTTCTCTCAGCTCTGTTAGTTAAAAACAACACAAATACTACATGAAACTCTTATAAAATGTATTATTAGAAATTTGATTGCATCACGTTAATGTAGTGATTCTATTATCCAATCAGCCTATCCAAACGAAGCCTCATAGTTAATTTTCATGCCTATTTATTATATATATTTGTACCCCTTCCAATGAGAGAAGGGCGTCCACAACCTTTAAGCACAAGAAAAGAGGAAGGGTGGCAGAAATCATGAATTCACGCAAAATAGAAGTCAGAGGTAGGCAATCATCGAAAATGTACTTCAGATGGAAATGACCAAAAAAGGAGAAAAGTGGAGGAACAATTATTATGAAAAGGATTTTCTATTTAGATGGCATAATATGACAGAAGCGTGATAGGTAAAATATTATGACAGATGTTTTTATCACTCAAATCAGTATAATTAATATAATTCATATAAAATGAAAGTTGAATATGCATATAGGTTTATTATAACGATAACACTTAGTCAAACAGTGCATTTCGCTTCAGGAATGGATCAATAAGAGATAGGGGCATGTAAAATAATTGGTTGTTGTAAAAAATACCCCAATACCACAAGTAGAGCCACTCCTACCAATAGGCATCCATAGCCTCGACAGGGTTGTTTTTTTAACCCAAAAATGAGCTAGAATCCTCTATTTAAAATTAGACACTTTACTTATTCTGTAGAGAGACCACTATGTTGATGTGGTGGATAGATAATCATAGTTCCATTCACGGGAATTTAAGAGAGTGATTAGGTCGGCTCGTGATGAGACCTCCTATCCTTCAAGCAGTTTTAGCTGTCGAGAAGGTTACTACCCAGGTGTGGTGGCCATTGTGGGAATATCACCTGTTATATCCTCATGATCATGGTAGGCTGGCTCATAATGAGACCCCCTATCCCCTCTTTTTAAAAATGTGCACATAGAGACATATTTTATTTTTGTTATAAATGGAGGGAGGCTCATTAAATCCTTAAGAGTTAGGGATGGTGTAAGAAGTAGAAAAAAATGCCAATAAAAACGATGCCCTTATTCCCATATCCTCATGCCAAAGAGAATTACCACTTGAGAGTGTAAAAATATAAACAAGAATAAGATTAATATAATGAATTGTGTGATAATATGACTGAATAGGGGATATCCAGCCAATCATTATATAGATAAACCATGTCAGCTTCCAAAGTAAAGATATCCATCAAAATTTCCAAAAAACATAATATTAGTAATATCACTACTTTTCTCTACTTTAGGTGCAAATTCATCATTCAATAAAATGGTTTTTATGGCAAGAATGTGTAAAGGAAGAGTGGATTTTTTAAAATAAAATCTGAATAAATAAATAAATAAATAAAATAAAATAAAAAATAAAATAAATAAAAAATAAAAATAAAAATAAAATAAAATAAATAAATCTACTTTGAACAACAAACTTTAAAAAACACACAACAACAACAAAAAAATGCAGTTGTTCAATTGGTTCAAACAACAGATGTTCAATTGATTGAACACTAATTATTCAATTGATTGAACAGAAAAATCAATCAAAAAAATATTAATTTAAAAAACACGCTGAAAAATAGCTGTTCATTTGGTTTGAACAGCAGTTGTTCAATCGATTGAACAACAATTGTTTAATTGATTGAACAGAAAAAATAAAAACACACAAAAGGCAAAAAAAAATGTGGTTGTTCATTTTCTTTGAACGAAAGTTGTTCAGTCGATTTAACAACAATTGTTCAATTGATTAAATAGCAGTTGTTCAATTGATTCAACAGAAAAAATAAAAACACACGAAAGGAAAAAAATGTGGTTGTTCATTTGCTATGAACAATAGTTGTTCAGTTGATTGAACAACAAAAATAAAAACACACGAAAAGAAAAAAAATGTGGTTGTTCATTTGCTTTGAACAACATTTGTTCAGTCGATTGAAGAGGAGTTCTTCAATTAATTGAACAACAAAAACAAACAAAAGAGAAATAAAATAGAATTCTTTTATACAATGATGAAAAAAACTATAAATCACAATCAAATGCAGGAAAAATATATACACTATTTACAGCTAAAAAGAAATAACAAATTTTTATAAAATTGAAGTTGTCAGGTCATTAATCCCTACAGCTAAGATTTATATAGTGGGATCATCACGCACCTACTGGCAGAAAGACTCTTTTTTGATTGGTTGATGATATAGGCACACCCAGTGTCCATTTAATTGAAAGGCAGGGCCAGATCCATCTATGGTAGTCAAAGTAATGGTATCGTTGCTATGCACTTCTTGAATTTCATGTGGCCCGAGCCACCTTGTTTGTAATATACCCGGGAAGTCTTGGAATCTGGAGTTGTAGAGGAGTGCCCAATCTCATTTTTGGAATGTCTTCTTTTTTATGAGGATGTTGTGCCACTTAGCCCATTGTTGATAAATAATTGCAGTGCGTTGTACAGCAAGTAGTCGTGCTTCATCTAATTCGTTTATCTATTGAAGTCTTTTAACTTGGGCCTCTGTCAAATCCAACCCCACTTCCTGGGTTGTTCTAAGATTCTTTATCTCAAATTCAATGGGGAAAATTATGTTCCTTTCCAAATACCAAGTGGTACGAAGAATATCTAGTAGTGTTTTGCCAAGTTGTGCGATAAGCCCACAAGGCCTCTAGCAGTCGAGTAGCCCAATCTTGACGATGTGTCGAGACTGTTTTAGTGAGAATTTCTTCAATGACTTTATTGGTACTTTCAACCTACCCGTTTTCTTGTGGGTGGTAGGGAGAAGTGACTCTATGAGTGATATGGTGGTTTCGTAGAGTGGCTGTAATTTTATGTCCTACAAACTGTGCCCGTATGTAGGCCTTTCGGTTTGATGGCAGATTTAATGGCCCAAAAAATTCCAACGCCCATTTTTCGAAAGGTTCTATTACCAACTGTGGCTGCAATGGCATCTCATCAGATTGGCCAGGGCGACCCATTCTTTGGAAATTATCACAGGCTTGCACATATTTCTTTGCATCCTTAAAATTTGTGGGCCAATATTAGCCCATTTGTAATACTTTGTGCCCTATCCTATGATCTACAAAATGTCTGCCACATGGTTCGTCATGGTAGGCCTTCAAGATGTCATGGATCTTGTCTTCATGAATGCATCTACGTATGTGCATATTAGCTCCTGTGTGGAAAAGGTATCCATCGTTGGAAAGGTAAATCCTCTCTACGGATATAGACGATCCCTCTAGCCCTAGAGTGGGTCTAGCAACAAGGGAACAAGCTAAGGTGTTGGTTCCTATCTAACAAATGAAATAGGTTGGGGTAGATTATCCTACCTGGAGTCCAACGCGATTTTCGCAGTTATAGTAATGGTAGCCTCTTGATCTCTGTCCCGACAAGTCATGGTCCTTCAACAATGGTACTCATATCCCTACACAAAGATCAAAGACAAGAGCAACATACAAGATAATAATTTCATTTGTAGCTAACTAGTTAGTCAAGGAGGACTAAACACATTGCGAAAAATAAACCATATTAACACAAGATGGGAACTAGACAATAGTCATGTATATATTAATAAAATAAAGAGATTACAACTGGAGTCTTGACGTCACAGCCTCCTTCAGCGGGTTCAGTCAAAGCACATCTCGAAGAATCATCGGGAATTAAGACGAGGCAAGGACACAAGCCTAAGCTCTCTCTCAGCAAAGGTCTCTTTCTATTCTATCTCCCTAGAAAAATGTTCAACAATTCTCTTAAGCCTTTCAGCTATGATTGTTCATCTAGTGTATCAATGGGAGATAGTTTTATTTATAGGGGGAGTGGAGGAGGTTGGGATCCCTACAATGATGGAAGGGAGGCCTTATCCTTTGGGAGGTTTCCCCAAAAGGTGGAAACAAGAGGCCAAAGGAGGGTGGTCGTAGTTATTCAGTCGAACCACTAAGGCTGACTCGCCCACAAAGTTGTTATGATGGAAAATTCACCTCTATTTTTAAAAAACAGTCCAAAAACAGCTTGTCGCGGGTAGCTAACTGGGACAAAGTGCCAATGGGCACAGGGCCCAGTGTTAATATTCCTCATTGGCACGAGGGCATAACGGTCTACCAGCGCCAATGCAAAAACATGTGTTTCTGATGGTCCGCTCAGGAAATTTTCAACAGAAGGAATGTTGTCCTCATGGAAATGGATGCACTGATGGTCTTTGCAAGGCATGAAACTTCTTATTAGTCACAAAAATGATCCTCCAATATGCAAGATGGGGATTGTAGGGACGGTGACAAAATGTTGTGTAACATCCACCAATCTAAGAGAGTCTAGCAATGCGTTGAACAATCAACTTCTGTTCCTTTGTTTTCAAGTGTCTCGGCAGTTTCCCTACTACCATATAATTTTATACATCTACGTACCATGGCCACAACAAACAAATTCTCATCATGGAATTGATTATCTATCGGTAGTGGGTCATTTGTCTTTGGGACTCGAGACAAGAACTCTGCAACTATTTTCTCCTACTCTAGACGGTCCTTAATAATTATATTGAACTCCTGTAAAAGCAACATCCAATGAGTCACTCTCCCATTTGTAATAGGATTTTTAGCTAAATACATAAATACTTTATAGCCAGTTATGTAATGTCTAAATTTATTTGTAGCATAAATGACGGCCAAGAATTCCTCTTCAATCACTGTATAATTTAGTTCAGCAGTAGTGAAATTTTTACTGATATAGTAAATAGCATAGAGGTTCTTGTCCTCCTCTTGACCGAGAACAGCTCCTATCATTGTATCTGATGCATCCGAAGAAATGTGAAATGGAAGCTCCCAATTGGGGCCAAGCAGTACTGGTGCAGATGAGACCAGTTTCTTCAAATCTGAAAAAGCAGTGTCACATTTGTCAGACCAATGGAATTCAACTTTTCCAGTTTACGCATACAAAGGTGCAACAATTTGTGAAAAAATATTTATGAACCTACAATAGTATCCTACATATCCAAGGAAACTGCATACCTCTATCTGAGTACAAGGTGTGGCTAATAAGAGAATTACCTCTATATTTGTCGGATCTACCTGTATTCTAGCTACAGAGATCTAGTGTCCTAAGATCATGCCTTCGATCATCATCATGTGACACTTTTCGTTGCTCAAGCATAATCTGGTAGTAATACATTGTTCCAATACTTTTTCCAGTGTTTGCAGTGCCTGATCGAAGTCATCTCCATATGGAGTGAAGTCATCCATGTAGACCTCGAGCCCTTCATTTATAAAATTAGAAAATATACTAAGTATGGCCCTTTGAAATGTTCTTGGGGCATTGCATAAACCGAATAGAAATACTCTATAGGGAAATGTACCCCAAGTGCAAGTGAAGGTTGTTTTATCTTGGTCTTCAGGGGCTATTTGGATTTGATTATAGCCATTGAAACCATCAAGAAAGGAAAATAACCATTTTCTTGCCAATGTATCAAGGACCTCATCAATAAAGGGAAGGGGGAAGTGGTCCTTCTATGTGGCTTTGTTTAGCTCTCTATAATCCACACATATTCTCCACTTACCATTATTTTTAGGGACGACCACTAATGGAGAGACCCATTTACTGTCTGAAATAGGATAAATGAAATTTGCATCTAGTAGCTTCTGTAATTCATCTTTTACAATTTCTTTTAGATGTGGGTTTAGTCTTCGTTAAGGTTGTTGAATGGGGCGAGCATCCTTCTCAGTGTAAATATGATGTGTGTACAGTTGGGGATCTATGCCCTTCATGTCTAGATAGTCCCAAGCAAAGGCTCCTTTATATTTTTTCAAGACTTTAATGAGCTTTTGTTGTTGGTCACTATCCCGACTGCCATTGATGTTTAAAATTTTACTTGGTTCAATTTCAATTGGCATGTTGTTATGAAAAACAGTTGTGGGTATGTGTTGGTCAATGGTATCCACTAAAGGGTCTTCCTGGGATTTGTTATTAAGAACCACTTTTAACATTTCACACTTTAAATTTCCTAAAGTAGATGGTTGATTTATAATGTTATTGATCACATCATCTTCATTTTGATCTTTGAATTCGAGTTCTTCTACTACTTTCAATGGTGAACGAATGTTTTGTTCCCAGTATGTAGGTGGTTTTTCATGAATATTTACAGTGGGAAGAATTGGTTTGGCAGGGGGATATATAGAAATATTTGTTATCGCATATAATTTATCAATGGTCATGCTGATTGTACGACATCCTATGTAAGCATCAACCTGCGCTAACCAAGGTCATCCCAATATCATTTGATGTCTGTCTAATCTACTTTTTGGGTTAATATCTAAAAAAATTTCTAGATATTCCCATGAGTCCACAGAAACTAGGATATCTTGTAATGTACCTTCTGTTTTAACAACAGATCGGTCAGAAAGTTCTAGCAAGGTAGAGGTGGGTTCCAAGGCTGTTATACCAAGTATTTCACAGGTTTCTGTAGTTTAAATATTAATAGCTGCCCCCAAATAGACTAGCGTATTTGAGAAGGAGTGGCCATATATATGGAATATGAAAATGGGGTTTCCTAGATCCTCATATTTTATTGGTATTTCTTTACCCAAAAGTAAATCTGATAGTGTCCCTACAACATGAATAGTTGGCAATGTTTTTGATTTCCTCACAGTTTCTTTTACACACAATTCTTTAATTTCTTTAGCATAAATAGGAATGTCTTGTATAGCCTGTAGGAGACTAATTTTAATACAAATATTTTTTAATTCCCCTATGAGATCAAAATTTGAAGAGAGAATTGGCTTGGGTATTACTAATCTCTCAGGGAATGGAGGAGAGGAAATAATAAGATTTTCTGGATCTTTTTGGTCGATTGTGTCGCTCCCTTGTTTTATCTTTGTTTAAGTCACAGTCAATTGTTTAGGTGTTGTTGGAGTTTCAGAATCAATTTGTGGTAGGGCGATATCTTCTTTAGGTGAAATAATGCACCCTGATCTCAGCCTAATTTCATTGCATTCCTTCTATTCATTTTTGGAGTCTGGATTCTCAACAATCTGGATCAGCTAAACTAGACTGTTATTAGAATTAGGATTTGGTTGAGCTGGGAGTTGAGGGCGTATAATAGGCTGAGAATTTTTTTGTATTGGGTATGGAGTTGGTAATGTGGGTTGAGTTTGAGCCCCTATTCCCATAGTTAAATTATTCATTCTCAGGGGTCGCTGCTAGTTTTGAGACCAATTTGAATTTTGTGAGGTGGAGGCAGGCCACTGGGACTGATATGGAATTTTTTTGCCAGAATGAAGGAGAGAAAGGAAACTTCAGCTAACCATTACCTGGAAAGGATTTGGTTGGCCAAGGGGGCATGGAAAATGGTTGGGATGGCCAAGCAGAAAAAGGTGATTGGTTTTTCCATGATTTCCCAAATTTTTGTCGATTAAATTGTGAAGAAGGAAAGAACTGAGACGGTTCTTGTAACATACCTGTTGGTCAGGCTTGCCACTGTCGACGTTGATTCATTAGATACACTGGTTCTATTTCTTCTTCTGCTTCTTTAAAGACCGCTTTCAACCCTGGAAGAGAAGGGAATTGTTTAGTGGCGTGGTCCTTGGTACATATGGCACATGTCTGGACCATGTCCAATGGACACTCCCGCTGGTTGTGCTTCTTTCGACAGCATGGACAAAAAATAGCCAAGTTATGTTCTGCTAAAGCTTGTTTATGCTTGGCTTGCATGAAATATAGCTGTGTTGTGAGGGTGCCCAAGATATCGGTTTTGAAATCTTCTAGAAGATTAAAAAATTCTACTCTGGTTACGCTACCACATGACTGTTTGTAATTCCTAGCAACTGAATCCTGTCCAGCTAGAAAATTACGCGTACTACCTCTAGAGCACCTGATACACAATGGAATAAAGTGTTTCTACCCATTATTCTTTCAGTCCTTTTATCATTGTTACTTTAAGGACATCTTTACACAATGCAGTATATGGGGACCTTTGAAAATTATATTGGAATTGTTCAACATATTATTCAATCTAGTGCTATCTTTTGCGGTTATGTTTGAATATTCATCTTTTAATTCTCTAGTCCTGTAGTAGTATTGATATTTTGCAAGGAAGAAGTTTTTCATTTGATCCCAATTATTAATGGTTCCTCCACCAAGCCCCATAAACCAACACTTAGCTACCATAAATAGCAGGGGAAGAGTTGGATTTTGAGGAGTCAGGTGGTCATAATCATATCCCCTACACAAAACATCAAATTCAAATAAGAATGCATCTGAATCTTCCGAAGTCAGTCCATGGAAGGTGGGGATGTTTTGTAACAAAATAGCTTTCATAGGAGCATTTGCGACTGGGTCAATAATGGGATATTCCTGTTAAACACCATGTTAAACACACACATGGTGTATGAGGAAGATAAACACACACACACAACAAGAAACTCAACGCAATGAAGGATAAGCGTGAGGCTTCCTTATTTTTTCCATTATACATGATGTACATTTATAATACAATGGTGTGACTCTTGGTTTCATATTCCAAGGTCACTTGGACTCCATTGTGACCTTTTGCATTCCACACCTACCCATGTAGGATTAGGTGTTCCAACATCCCCACTTAATCCGAAGGGGTATGTGTGTGAGTCCAAGAAGAGTGTTGTAATACAAATTTGCAAAGTATACCTGGCAGCACTTGGGCTAAATCAACTCTCTGAAATGTTGGAAAAAGAGATGGTTTAAGGATGACCACCAACACTGGAACGAAAAACTTGTTGCAGTTTTCGAAACTCTTCCAAAACTGGCAAGAAGCTGAAAGCTTTTACTAGAGGAATTGTCCCTCATAAAAAAGGGAGACCTTCAACCTAAAATAAGGGAGGTCTACTACATGTGATGGTTTTAGGATTACCAACAACTCTGGAATGCTTGAAGCATTTTCTAGAACTCAATCAAAGTTAGCAAGAAGCTGAAGGCTTCTACTAGAGGAAGTGTTCCTCATATATGAAAGGGTGACCTTCGACCTAAAAGAAGGGAGGTCTACTACCTATGATGGTTTTAGGTTATCCACCAACCAAAGATGATGGTTTAAGGTTATCCACCAACCAAAGGCATGCTCATGGGCATCCGTGTCTCTAGCTACATCTCTGAATTTGGAATGACAGGGTGGCAGAAACCTTGCACCAAACCGACCTGCGGCTACAACTCTGAACATGGAATGAGAGATTGTGGCTTAGAGCTGCAATCCGCGTCGAAGCTTGTACATGACCACCATTTTCCCCCCTGTCAGGGACAAGGTGAGATGATGGTGAAAACTCAACTGCAAGTTTGCTCAATATCCGTGAACAAGTTCTAACATGTGTCTTAAACATCTTCTTGGCTGCTGATGCCCATTGTCAAGAAGCGATCCATCCAAGATGAATCTTTGTTCTTGCAGGAGGCTTGTTTCTGAAGCATTTGTCTGAAGAATGGGTGTGCCGACCACAGTGCTTGCATGGATGAAGATCAAAACAATGATCTTTCATATGGCCAACTCGATCACAGTGTTGGCATTTTACAATCTGATGTTGTGGTGGAACAGGATCTGGAACAGCTGCAGGTGAACTGTCATACATGAATTCGACACTCTGAAATATGATGGGCTTGGTGTAGTCTGGAATATGAAAGGACACATCCTTGTCATATCCAAGACCAGTTCGGTGCTTGTTGTGGACAAGCTCTTCCCAAGGTCTGATGATGGGCTTGAGAAGTGCAGGTTGAACTGCTGCATCTGTATGTACATCTGCTCTAGTACAAGGCACTAAATGTGGATCAACTACACTTTTATTGACTTTCTTCTGATGAGAGTCCTTCACAATCTTCTGAACAGAAACAGGTTCAGAATTGTGACTCTTTTGCTGAAGTTCATCTTGTTGGAGCTGAGATTCCAACTGCAAAAACTCAATCTTCTCATATGCATCTTGCAAACAACTTTGAATGTTACAAAGAGCATCCTTGCTCATTTTTATCATGTCATCAACATTTGAATGAATGAGGCTATTCAACAACTCTAATGCCTCATTGATTTTAGTCATTTTTAACAACTTAGGCTCAAAAAATGAAAGGGTGTCAGCTTCAACCGAAAATGCACCTATTTACAATGTGATTCAATCTTCCTTCAAACAAATACAAATGACTCTAAAGAATTTCCAACTATGGAAATCTCAAAGTACAAAGTGTGCTCCTCAAATGATGGAGGGCAATCAACAATCCAACAACTCAAATACTGATTGCAACTATGAAGAAGCTACAAATTCCACTCAAAATACAATGTTAGCTCAATACATATCTCCACAAAATATTTGTAAATGTGCAGCTGAAACACTTGTGCAAGAGGCCTTTAAGGCAACTGAATTTTCTTCAAAAAGTTGTTTTCAATGATGGCAAACTTGTCTTCAAATGTGAAATTCTTCAAAAAATCACCCTTTTGTCAATGCCACAAATCATAGAATGTAAATTTGCAATGTATTCAATCCATCTACTCCTCATATGCCATTTTCCATTTTTCTGCTGTTCATATTCTCTCTTTCCTCTCTCTCTCTCTGCTGTTTTTTTTTTTTAATTAATTAAAAATTAATTAAAAAAATGGGAATAAGTTAAAAAGGGAAAGGGAAATATTAAGATGGGATGGGAAACTATATGGTGGGAGGGGGGGGGGGGGGTTTATTAATGGAGGGGAATAAATTAAAAAAGGGAAGAAGATTAATTAAAAAGGGGGAGTAATTAAAAGGAAGAGGGAAAGATTTTTTTTTAAATTTAAAAATCGAAATATGGGGAAGGGGATTAATTTATAAATGGGGAGGAATTTAAAAATTAAAAATTGAAATTTAAAAAATGAAATGGAGGGAGTATTATATTTGGGGGGGAATGAATTAAAATGGAGGGGATTTATTAATAGGGGAGGGGGGATAGGGTATTATATAGGAAGAAATAAATTAAATATTAACAAAATCAAAATTTAAAAATGGAAATCAAAATATGAGAAGGGGAGGGGGAGCGTTGAGTGGAGTGAAGTGGTCAGTGGGTAAGCGCAGGTTGGGATGGGTTTGGGATGTAGAGAGTGTGAGCTGAGGGGAATGTAGATACGGGTGAGGGTGTAGTGGTAGAGGGGTGCCGAGAGTTAGCAGGTAGTGGGTAGGTCATATTTTGAGGTAGGCAAGGCGTAGAGCGGTCGGGTAGGGGCGCGCGAGAGTGAGAGGGACCACGTAGTGTGAGCAGAGATGTAAGGGCGTAGAGCGGTGGGAGCTGTGCGTTGAAGTAGTGAGCAAATGAGCCGTGGAGTAAGGGGGTATGAGATAGCGCAGGAGGGGGCGTAAGGGAAGAGCAGTGCATTGAGCGAGTGCAGTAGAGGGACAGGTTGTATAACACAGAGAGGGGGATCGATGTAGTGTGGAAGCAGTGTAAAAGGGAGCGCTGTAAGGTGTGTTGAAGATAGGAGTAGTTTGGGTAGGGAGTTTGGAATGTGAGGATGGGGAGCGTGGGTAATTAAAATCACAGAGATGTGGAATGGGGTTTGGGGAGGCCGTGTGGCCAAGTTCAGTAATTTTTTTTTTTTTTTTTAAACAGCAAAGAGGAAAATCGACTCTAAAATAACAATAGAATTTCACTGATATATAATAGAGGTTGGACAAATTTTGCAGTGAAACGCAGGTACAAGACTCAGAAATTTTCCAGAAAATTGCAGAAATTTCACGAAATATAGCAGCAGTAGAATACTTTCTTCTTTCAAATATAGAGCAGAATTTTCTGGAACTTATAGCAGTAAAAAATCCAGAATTTTGCAGGAATATTTGAATAAAAAACTCATAAATTGTTTTTCATTAAAAACCAGAAACCCAATATAAATAGTATCCAGCAGCTCTTCAAATTGCAGATTTTAATGAGCAGAAATTGCAGAGAAAAATTAGAATGAAAACCTTCAGATGGGCAGTGTTGCCTTTCTTCAAAGCCAATGCATGAATGTTGCCAATTTTCTGAACGCTGCTCCTTCTCCAAAACAAATGCTGCTCTTCTTCAAACCAATTTCTGAATGGCGGCAAAAACACTGCTGCAAAAACTCTTAGTGCTGCAAAAATGCCAAGAATTTTGCAGATATGCACAGGCCATAACACAAAATGGCTCATTCAATTTGGAGCAGGGCCAGCAATCGCCCGCTCTGATACCATGTTAAACACCATGTTAAACACACACATGGTGTATGAGGAAGATAAACACACACACACAACAAGAAACTCAACACAATGAAGGATAAGTGTGTAGCTCATATTTTGCATTATACAAAGATGTACATTTATACTACAATGGTGTGACTCTTGGTTTCACATTCCAAGGTCACTTGGACTCCATTGTGACTTTTCGCATTCCACACCTACCCATGTAGGATTATGTGTTCCAACAATTCTAATGTTGATGTTTGTCCCTAGGGTCGATTGTGCTCCATATGATCAAATATGTGCCAATAACCTTCAGGGATTTCCTGGTCTGGGAGAATAATTTGAGCAGGATTAGGAGGTGATTTGGAGGAGGCCTTGCAGCACTACCTCAATTTGGAATGTTGGGTGTCTCTGTCTCAACTACTATTTATGGAGATCGAGGCTCTGGATTTTTTTATTTATCCTTACAGCACTACTGGTTGCTCCCTCTCCTTCTTGCAAATTGCAATAACTTCCCTCTCATGAAGGGTCAGGACTCAAATGTTTTGTAATCTAAAAGCTCTATTCAGACCCTTCAGTTTCACTGTCAATATCGGTGTGGTCTGTACATGGTGAGGCTTATTCCTGAGGGATTATAGTAGGACTCTTTTCAGAAATGATTTTGGGTCCTACAGATGCCTGAGATTCATCTTTCCTTATGATTTCATCTATGAAATTTTTTCTGCCAAGGGTCACCGATCCCTTGGGATTTGTGGATTTAGACAAGGGGTTTCGATCTAATTCTATATTTTTCTTTCTATTCATTCATAAAAAAAATGCCTATCCTATTTAACCTCTGCACAATTGTTGAAAAGTGGGTTGGTTAGCAAGCGTTTTACTTGCTAATACATAGGTTCTTACCTCTTGTTTTCAATACCCAATTCTTTCAAAGTAAAAGGAAAAACAAAAAGACATCACGCCTAAACACTCTCCCCGAAAATCGCGCCAAAATGTTGGTTCAAAAATATTAAGCGCCAAAATGTTGGTTCAAAATGATTACTGTTAAAAGTAATCTTAATACTTCACATTAATCATCAACCCAGGGCAAGTATGTTTATTTCAAGAGTGCAAGCAAAGTATATGCAAATGAAATCAGAGATTAACTATTCTAAATTGTATCAATAAATACTATCTAATTCTTGAAGTTCAATCAATCAATTCAAAAGTAAACTGTGAAATACTTCAAATCAATTAAAGAATGAAATTCTAGCTTATGCAGAAAGTAAACACTCAATGCTGAAATTAAATATCTTTTGCAATTGAACAACAAGCTTAATGAATTGAACAACAATAGAAAATAAATACTTAATAAATTGAATAGCAATCACCTATTGACATTTTGCAATGGAATTCTCTATAATTCAATTAATAACAACATTCGGAATTGAACAACGAACCATACGTTCACACTTGCAATGGGAAAAAATCAATAAATAACAATGTGCAGAATTGAACAACAACTACTTAACCATGCTGAAATCAATCTAATAAATGGGAAAACATCACTTAGCAGTAAAGGAATATTAATGATAAATTCAACCTGATTGAAAAGGAAATCATAGCACACCACACTTGCAATTACTGAATTGAATCGTAATTCTACAAAGCGTAAGAATAACTAATTTGCGAGAATCAGTAAATAAACATATAACACAAAATAGCAGGAGAACTCCCAGGGATCAGGCCCGAAGCCTCCAGAAGTCTTCTGCTAAGAAATACTCATAATCTTCTTATAATGAAAGTGCTAACTCTTTCATTAATCAATAGAACAGTTACATCATCATGAATTCAAAGACTCTGTCTGAATAAATGTTTATTACAGAGAATTACAATATACGGAAAATCTCTCTCATTCTCTTTCACCTACAATGTTTTATATCTTTAAGGAGAAACAAAACAGAGAATAGTGAATCCTTAGGATCAGGAGATCATGAGGCTTCACAATTATTAATCGAATGCGTCAAGAATATATGTGTCTTTCCATCTCTTGCTGATTCACAAGAACTGGACGCAATTTCATTTTCTTTTATTGATTTTTTTTGTTTGGTCTTTTGGTTAGCAGTTAGTTGGTTCATATTTCCTATCAATAAAGACAGAAAAAGATCGTTTTTATATTATTAAACACACTATTTATTAATAATTCATTTTACCCTACTTTTACACTATTATCCTTTGATTTATATAAAATGAAGGAAAACATATAAAATTTAATAATAAATCAAGCTAAAGATGGGGGTAAAATGTACCTTTTCCATGGCCCAACAGTGGTTGTTGGCCTAACTCAAGTGCCTGCTAAGACAATGGTGATGGACATAGTGGTAGTTGACATTGCTCTGAAGTTTGGTATGATTTTATCTGGATCTTGGGCAGCCAAAATTAAATGAACTATGCAGATGGATATGACTTATGCCACCATCCTAGTCTTTGGTGAGCAGAGGAGGTTGCATAGATAAAGTAGGATGTCTTACATGGTAAGTAGCAAAGACAAACCACAAAATTTTCCTATTTATGCACTGGATATTGAACTGGGATCTTCAATTTTGTTTAATGAACTCACTGATGAGGCAGAAAATGAGAAAAGGACAGAAAATCAGCAAGCAGAAAATCAGAGAAGTATGGAGGAAAATGAAGAAGGTTGGTGGAATTTACATTTTTATGGCACTACTAGAAGAGAGGGAGCTAGAGCAGGGATATGGATTACCACTCTTAATGATGAAAGTAATTTTTTCTCTTACAAATTAAACTTTGATTGTACAAACAACATGGCATAATATGAGTCATTGTTTTTGGGTCTAGAAACTTTGAAGAGTTTAGGCACCAATAAGATATCAATTTATGGTGATTCCGAATTAGTAATCAAGTAGGTAGAAGGATATTATCAGACCAAATATGTCATGGTAAAGGCTTATAGTTATTTAATCCTTGAAATGCTTGAGAATTTTAAAGAATATAGTTTCATTATCAAAACTAGAGACCAGAATTCAGTGGTTGATTCTTTGGCTGTCTCTAATAGTTTGTTTGTAATTCCTACTCATTCCAGTGAGAGATATGAAGTTGAGGTCAGACATAGACCAGTTATCCCCGATAACATCATTCATTGGAAAGTGTTTGATAGTGATCAGTAGGTCTGAAATTTCCTTGAGCTGAAAGAAGAGTTTGAGAATATTCAAGTAGATCAGAAAAATATGTTTCTTGAAATTAAAGTCAATCTGGAAGTCCTACAATTGAAAAATAATTGTATTCCCAAAGGCCTTATTCCCCTTGAGAAATTATTTGATCGAAATTATGTTTTCAAGTCTCCAAAGATGAAGGTTGATCATGAAGAAGTGGAAAATTGCTATCTTGGTATTGCATAAATTCCTAAAATGGTTAAGTTATCTAAATTTCTCTCCTCAGAAATGAGACAGAGGTATGTGGATATGATGAAGAAGTATACTGATTTATTTTCATGGAGTTATGATGATTTGAAAAGGTATGACCCTATTATTATCCAACATATTATCCCCATCAAAGAGAATGAAAAGCCTTTCGAACAGAAGTTGAGAATAATTAATCCTTTGCTCATGCCACTGATTGAGAAAGATATTAAGAAATTATTTGATGCAAAAACCATTTTCCCTTGGAAGTTTTCAATATGGTTTGCTAATTTGGTACATGTAAGGAAGATAATGGTGATATTAGAATTTGTTTTGATTTCATAAATTTAAATAAATCATCTCTCAAAGACAATTACCCTCTTCCCAAGATGGATCAAATTCTGCAAAATATTGTTAGCTCTCAAGGAATGTCCATGCTTGATGGTTTCTCGGGTTACAACCAAATATTAGTACATTTGGAGGATCAAGATAAAATTGCTTTTACTATGCCATGGGGAACATTTATATATGCCAAAATGCCTTTTGGTCTCATGAATGCAGGGGCGACTTTCCAAATGGTGATAGATATTTCATTTTCTGAGGAGAAAGATAAATTTTTGGTGGTCTATTTGGATGACATCACTTTATTTTCAAAGAAGGAGGAAGAACACCTTAAACACTTGGAGAAAATTTTGCAGAAATGTAGAAAATTTGGTATATCTCTCAATCCTACTAAAAGTGTCTTTACTTTAAATACTGGGGAATTGTTAGGACAAATTACATCAAAGGAAGGAATGAGAATTGATCCAAATAGGGTCAGTTCCATTCAAAAAATAGACCTGCCAAGGAATATGAAAGAGATTCAATCCTTTCTTGGAAAGGTAAATTTTGTTAAAAGGTGTATTCCTAATTTTGCTAAGATTGTCAAACAAATTACTAAGATATTAAGGAAGGAGTCTGATGTTAAATGGAAAGTGGAGGCAAAGAAATATTTGAATACATAAAGAATTCCCTCACTCAATCTCTAGTGCTCATAAGTCCGGACTTTTCAAGTGATTTGCTGGTTTTTACCTTCGCCTCTGAACACACAATGGTTGGAGTGTTATTGCAGAAAAGGTAGCAAGGTGGTGAGAAGCCTATTTATTTTTTCAGAAGGACTCTTGAAAACTCTAAATTGAATTATAATATCATGGAGTAACGGGCATATGCTTTAGTAAAATCTCTTAAATATTTCATAATTTACATTTTTCATTCTCATATTATAGCATTTGTGCCTAATACTGTGGTGAAAGACATTCTGACCCAAGTTGATCCTGATGGAAAAAGAGGTAAGTGTATCACCACCTTACTGGAATATGATATAGAAATTAATCCTACCAACTTGGTAAAGGGTTAAGGGCTAGAAAAATTGATGGCATAGTCAAATTTTGAGTGTCTAGACATGAATTTCATTGTAGAAATTTTAGAAGGGGTAGAAGAAGAAGAATTGGTTCCTATTGAAGAGAAATTCACTTTGTCTGAATGGTACATAGATGTGATTTTTGTTCTACATCATCATAAAGCCCCTCCTCAATTCACTAAATCCAAGTAAAGTTTGTGAAGCTAAAATCTTTGAGATACTGCATTTTTAACAAAAACTTGTACTGGAGGGACACCGGTGGTATTCTTTTGAATTGCTTGTTGGCAGAATAAGATAAAAGGTTCATTGAAGAATTTCATAAGGGAGATTGTGGAGGACACCATTATTAGAAGGCCACAACAAATAATATACTCAGAGTATGATATTATTGGCCTTCCATGTTTAGAGATATCTAAAAGAAGATTGTTGTATGCCATGAAAGCCAATTTTTTTATGGAAAGAAGAAGTTGACTCCTTTACCATTGAAACCAATAAATGTTGAAGCTCCTTTCCAGCAATGGGGATTGGATTTCATAGCCGAAATACACCCTGCATCCTCAGGACAGCATCGTTGGATTTTGACAGCCACTGATTATTTCACCAAGTGGGTTAAAGTGGTCCCTACAAGGTAGGCTACTAACTCAGTTATCATTCAATTTATGGAAAACAACGTTTTGTCTAGGATTGCCTATCCTATGAATATTATTACAGATAATGCACAAGATTTCAAATCCAATAATTTGATTATTTTTTGTCATCAATATCATATCACTCTTGGTCATTCCATAGTCTATTACCCTCAAGGTAATGTCTTAGTTGAACCATCCAATAAAAGCATAGTCAGGATCATCAAGAAAGTTCTGCAAGAAAATAAAAGATCATGGCATTCGAAATTAAAGTTTTCTTTGTGGGTTGATAGAGTTTGTACTAAGATATCCATAAGTACATCCTTATGAACTAGTATATGGAGCTAAAGTGTTTTTTCCAACTTATTTGGGGGTTTTGGTAATTAAATTGCTATAAGGGCTTGAAGAAGAACCTAATGCTATACAAAGGAGGATAAATCAGCTCATAACTCTGCAGAAGAAAAGAGAAGAAGTATATGATAATCATCAACAATCACAAAATAGAGTAAATAATACTTTTGATGGAAAAACTAAGAAGAAAACTTCAAGATTCAAAATGTAGTTCTGAAATGGGAAGTCAAAATTGAAGAAAAGGGGAAGCATGGAAAGTTTGAGAACATCTGGAAGGTGTCATTTGTGATAGTTTCATACCATGGAAACAACACATTTCTTTTTCAGGAGATGGATGGACATTTGTGTGGAGGAGGACATGTCAATGGCAGGTTTCTAAAACACTACTCCTCTTAGTTTCTTTTGTTGAATTACATTCCATTGTACATATTTAATTTTATGTTATGATGTTTTGAAAATAAAAATGATTTCATCATCAAGCTTGAGCCCGAGGAGAAGGCCATAAGAGCTTGGATAAGTCTTCATTAATCTCATAAATTTCAGTTTTTCAAGAAAGGCACTGGAACTACAAGTTCTTTGTTGTACCACAAGGGCACACCATCCCCAGTGGAGCCACTGTTATCACCAATAAAATTTCATTTTTGATTAGGAATATCATTTGGCATAGGTTTTATTGTCTTGGTAAATTAATTCATGAAATTCTTAAAAAAAATTGAATTGGTCATAATCCTAAGTTCTTAGAGTCCCACATGTCAGGTCAACACGATCAAATCCATAAAAATCCATCAAAAATCTCCATGCATTGGTTCAAAAGTTGGTTTTAGCCACATGTCTACTTTTTCCTGAGTCTACAGCAAAATGAATGGAAAATAGGTTTTTTTCGCTACGGACCCACCTAACAAGTCCATAGCGAATCTGCTAAACTTATAACAGAAAATGCTACGAACTCATGTGTTTTTTAACCAGTAAAGAAAAGGGTGAGGTGTCTAGTTTTAAGAGGTTATATGTTAGTCTTAGGCCACGTAATTAGTTATTTGGAGTCATCCAACATGTGTGATCATCATTTGTCATCCATCATTTCGTTTAACCTCCCTTATTTGTCTTCATCCCTCTCATATTTGAAACTTACCTTTTAAATTTATCCTTGAGAGCTATTGTTTGTCACCTTTCCCTCTTTCCTCTAAGTATAGTTGTTGTTATCATCTTTAGAAAGGTCCAAATTTGTCTGCAAGCACCTCGTTGTTCGAAATTCTCTTTGCGGGTGTCATAATATCAAGGAGGCCAGCATTGTGTTAAGAGAGATGGCCATGCATTAAAATACTAACAAAGGGGGCTCAGCGGCCAGGTATGAGCCCATGGATTTAAAATTGGTCAACGAGGATCCTAGTTTTATAGCAACCTTCACCAGTGTTGGTTGCATGAGGTTTTGCCTGAAATTGAAAGGTTTTCATGCCCAAGTTTCTAAGGACTTTGCAGTGAATTTTGTGGGAACTACATCAAAGGTGGGTGTGTTGAGTTTCGTGGTGTCTTCTAAAACAATTTCCGAAGCTACATATATTCGAAGGAGAGGGGAAGAGTGATTTAAAGCCACTAAATTCAAATTTCAGAACTATGATGAGTTCCTAAAGACTAAGCATAATGGAGTGGATATGACATCAGGGATCCCAAGAATTTTCCTTAAAGAAAATTACTCCAAACTCCTCTTGGTAATTCAGAAATATTTCGCATGTGAAGGTAGGTTTCATATGATTTATTAGTATCACTTCAGAATCTTGCTACATTTCACTGGTAAGCAGCCTTTGGACCTTCCATTTTTCTTATTTAGAAGCCTAGGAAATATGTTAGATAAATTCCAAGCTAGGCCTGAGGGTAGTGAAACTTCAATCTTTCATCATGGATTAATCAAGCCACTGGTTTTGGAGGAGTTGAAAATTTTAAATAGAGACTGGGCCACATTCCTGTTTCTGAATGGTTATGAAGTAGATGCATTAACTCCCCAGAAAACACCTAAATCAAAAGCCAATCCTTCAAATAAAAATGATGAACCTATAGTTGAAGCAGAGGGTGTATAAGAAGAGGAAATGCATCCCATGGTAGAACCCATGCAAATTGAAATAGAACATGTACAGAAAATAGAGATACCTCAACCCACACCTTCAAGTAGCAAGCCAAATCTTAGCAAAAAGAGTTATGGCGGAATAAATAGGAGCCAAACACTAGGGAAAGGTAACCTTGAGGAAACTCTACAAGTTATAGATATAGAAGAAACTCCAGTGGTCAAAGTCGTAGATGTCAAACGAAGCAAGAAGAAAAAGAAGGACCTCACTGCCAAAAAACTTGACTTCTTAAGGGAAGATGCAGGTTTTATATTCAAACCAAGAAAACCACTCACCAGATTGCAACTTTCCAAAGGTATCAAGTCTGACAAAAAGACTAAAGTGACAGAAAAAGGCAAACAACCTATGGTTGAAGACATCATTGACTTATCTCCAACAAAATAACAAATCATTAAGTGGAGGAAAGGCAAGGAGAAAGTCTTTGAAAAATCTGAAGTTTAGCTTTTATAGGAGCAGTTGAGGGAAGCTAGGGAGGAATTTATTGAAACAAAGTTGGAATCAGAAAAATATAAGCTAGAAATAAAATGGTGGACTTCAAAGAAAAATTCAATGAGCAAATTGATCATTATGATGAGGCTTTAACCAATGCTAAGAAATTGCTGAAGAGAACCCTTCCTCTACGCAGGGTGATGAATCATACAAGGAAAATGAATATTTGGTTGCAGGAAAACAGAGAGAAGCTTAAAAGTCAAGTGAAATATTTGGAAGTACAAATGGAAATGATACAATTAGAGCTCAAGAAAAAGGATTTAAAAATAAGATTCATAGATGAACCTGTGGAGACTGAAGCCTCTGCTTCCATGGGTGAAGCTTCCAATGTTTGAAAAGGAGATAAAATACCTTTTTAATATTTTTTGACCATTTCAGTTCATCACTTATAGATCCATGGGAAAATTTTGAATAAGAAATGCATAATTTTCAAGTTTGTTGTCAATTAGGCAAGTTCGTAGCGTGTCTCAGGCTTGAAGCCCAAAAAACGCTAGGAACTCGCATTAGATTCTTATTGGCTATATATCACAAGTTTGGTCATGAAGGAGGACATATAAAGGCTTGTATTTGATTATTTTAACTCATTAAACAACCTCAAACTGGAAAAGGGAGCAGATAGTTTGCAGGGATGGTCAAAGTTAAAGTGCTACGAACTCTTGACACAAACTTACCTAAAAGTCCCTTGTTTCTACAGTGAAGAGGATTATGAAGATTTTCAAGTATTGATTGTCTTTTTGATACAATTCATCCACATGGAAAGGTCAAAGGTCATCAGTTGAATGTTTTGATGAAGACACACACTTCGATAAAGCTTTTACAATTGCCATCTCATCATGGAAGCTACATCAACAATTATGACACCACCTCCTAAAAGTTTGGAAGACAGGTCTCCTGATTTGGTGGAAGCATTTATGTTCCAATGATGGTTAGTGCCACCTCAGGCACATGACCTTTTCAATGTAAATATGCATCTTTAAAAGTTTTTTAATGTAATAAATATGTTTTAGAGTCCTATTAGTTTTCTAAGTCCTAAAAATAGAAATTGTCTATTTTATCGTCTTGTAATATGCTTTTGGCTAGATTAGGTTTCAACAGAAGTATTTGAAGGTCTAGCCTTGTTGGAAGACTCAATGTAAATATGCCTAAAGTTATAAATAGGAATATTATTGAAGGAGAGATGGTTGATTAATGTTTACTATAGAATACTATTGTAAAAAAATTCATCAGTAATATAGAGTGGAAGCTTACTTCTCTTTACTTGAGATTCATTGATATTGTTAGCATTGGAATCAGCACTTGGATTGCATCAAGAACCTCACCACACACATCTTAAGCTCAAGGGATATTCTTATGATTTGATTGGGTTTTTTGGGAAGTGGTTTGATCTCAAGCACTCTAAATGGAAGTTGAATAGATAAAAGGCTCTGACACATATGAGGGCACTGGTGTATGATGTGGTAGAAAAATTGAGTTTGTAGCCTGAAGGTTAGAAGAATGGAATAAAGGCAGTGGGTCTATAGGACAAAAATCCACCACTGGGAGGAAAAATGACACAAATTCCAGATCTGAAATGTATAGTGAAAGAATGCTTTTAAAATACTTACAAGAATATCACTTTACATTTAAATAATTCCATTACAAGGAATGCTTCTGACTAACATGACCTCATGAATCAAGAATTCTTGGTGAATCAATACTGACAAAAACATATTAACATGAATGCTAGATCAAAAGACTTATAAAAACATGAAACAAGGTTTAATTCCACCTCAAGGAACTCTTATGAACAATCTTCAATTTATACTGAATCAGGAAAGCTTGGAACAAGACTTACAAAAACATATCCATATGACTTGGAGGTTCACAAGACTGATAAAAACATAAGATAGAACTTTATTGATAAACCTAGAAAGGAAAATAAAGTATGTAAAAACAGAAGGGAAAACAACACACACACACCGTATGATTTTGTGAATCCTTAAGAGTGCAACTGGAATATATTATGTGTTCAACAATACACGGCTTTAGGAATATCATGAGGATCAACAAGAGGGCCAGAGCACTAGGCCCTGTGCCACCAACCATCTCCCCTTTTCTACATCTATAAACTGTGTATTTATATATTTACAATGGTTTTCCAAAAAGGCTAGACTCTCGAATATCTCCATAGACATGGATTTTATTACAATCCAAAGGAATAGGGAGTTTATGTTTCTAATTTATTACAATAACAAGAAAACTTTATAGAATACTTGGCTGATATTTATTGATTCTAACAGCATAATGAACATGATAGTTTTTAATCATGAATTGTAGGTGAAGAAATACAGGGACTTCTGATATTATCTTAACTTCCTGAGTAACTGCTTCCGAGGTTCCTGTAATGCTTCCAACTATCTCTTGAATGTTGACTGGTGCCTTGTTAAAGCGTGCTAGTACTGACAGTATTGGTGGTGCGGGTTTAATGGAAATATGTTCTAGAGGAGTTTTGTCATTGTTTTCCTTCTAAATGGTGTAAACCCAAAACATTTTGGATAAAATGGCGGAGAAAAAGGTGGGGCCAGAGTCATTAACGCAAAGTGAAGAATGGTTTTTGGGGGGTATGTAAGTAGTAAGTAGTTTGAATGAATGGCGGTGCGAAATGATGAGAGGAAGACACGTTTTAGTGGGATCAGATCATAATATTACCTATTTTGAACCCCCCACCTATGTTAAATCCAGAATGGGAGAAGGGGGCCGAAATAAAACAAGAGTCGTTGATTAAAGAAGTGGGGAATATCTCAAGGCAGAATAGGCTACGGGATATATCGCAATTCAGGAATCGAAGGAGTTAATCATAAAAAAAAAAATGATAAGTTTTGCAGATTGCGAATTGCAATGGGAGGTGAGATGACGTGGTACGAAGGGGTGGTGGTTTCGACGACATGGAGAAATGTAGCGGGAGTGGTATCAGAGCGAGGGGTAAGGTGTCGGACAGTTAATGCAGATGGGAACAAGCGATGCAATGGCGGGCCCTACAAATATTGCATCGCAACATACAAACCTTAACTTACGACAGTTTAACGATAAACATAAATTTTTTTTATTGCAATGTACGATGGGTGGTGGGGAAAGGGTGACGTGGCAGGAAAAGGTGGGTTCCACTATATTGCATCAGCGAGGCTATGGAGTGGCAAAGGGAGACACAGCGGATCGCAATGTTGAAATTTCACAGATTTACCTTATCGCATCACCCAACTACATCGCATCACAACATAAAATACTTAACTTGCGATATATTTAATAATAAACATAAAAATCACCGGTTGCGATGTGCAATGTGTTGGCAATATGATGCAATGTGTTGTCCTTGATGGCAACCTACTTGATGAATTTGGCCTTGATGGAAACCTACTTGATGAGTTGCCTATGATAAGCAACCTATGTGCTAAAGATGTAAGAATGATGTATCTACAGATCAGTTCAGATGTGACAGAGAAAACAATTCCAGTAAGTGCCAGAAAAATGATAAATATAATATGTCATAGTGTATACGCTAATTTTGTGAAGGCAACCCGCGTATATACTCTAATTTTGTGAAGGGAACCCACGTATACACTCAGGGTTAGCATATACGCAGTTTTTATGAGGCGAAGTCGCGTGTACATGCGGATACACACGCTCAAAATCACGTATGCCTTTTGCGCTCTAAAAACTATGATACCTAGGGGCATTACCATGGTATTGGCCCACTGTATTGAGCACTGGATTATCTATCTGATCCCATCTAGGAATACCATCGGAAGTTGTGTGGTTTTGACTCATGGTATTGATAAAGGCTAAATCTATATAAGGAGAAGAAGATCATTGTGCAAGGGTGTGCATGAGTAAGGGTTGTTGATGAATAAATATCTCTAAGGATTATCTGCATGAATGAAATATGTTCTTAATTGTTAGATCTGAATCTATGATGCACCCATGGATCTGAGGATGGTTCAAGATTTCTAGATCTGATGATGATGATAAATCTCTAGGTTGATCTGCAACAGAAGAAATGGTGAAGATCTGGTGAAAAGTCTGCTGAAGATAATGAAGAAGTCTGGGTAAGTTTATAGATCTGATCTGTTTTGTAAATTTTTCCATTCATAGATCTATACGCTAGTTGGTCTCTGCAAAAGCGCGTGTATACACGGTCTCTATTAATGAAAGGCACGTATAGGGTTTTCTGAAGAATAAAATACACAGAAGTATACGTGGGTTGGTGTGCAGGAAAGCGCGTATGTACACGGCTTCAGTAAAGAAAAGTAGCGTATGATATTTGATTCAATGAATGTTCAGGGTTGAATTTACATTTGCATATCTATTCTGTTATCTCTGATATTCTGGTTACAGTGGTCTCACTGTTCTGTTTCAAGTATTGGGAAAAGTATGTTTGTTGATAAGTGAAGGGTTGTGTTGAAGCTGTTTGATCCAGTATGAAAATTGATGAAATGTGGTTTTCAGTGGTACTGAGGGTCGAAGCCTTCAGTCAGGGGGTAGTAGATCCCTTCCAGTGATAGCTGGTAAATGAGAGCAGGGGTTTGTAGCTCCCTTCTAGGAGAGGCTGGTAAACAAGAGAAGGTTGTAGGCTTCTGCAGGTGGGTGCCTGTGTGCTAGTATGAGTCTGCGCCAGTACATGGTTGTAAGAAGTTTTCTTTATATAGTAAATATTGAAGACTGAGATGATGACAGTGGTGGTTTTCTCCCAAATTGGGTTTCCACCTTAAATCCCGGTGTTCATGTGTGTTGCTTATGTGTGATGATTTATTTTGCTCTTACTGCACCTGTTTACTGTTTACTAAACATCTGATGAATGAATGATGCAATGATATAAGTTAAGAATTAAATGCATAATTAGATCTCTGGATATACGCAAGTTTTCTTAATGATATCCACGTGTATACGCGAGTTGTGTTCAGTAAAGTAGCGTATGGGTTTAAAAGAAAGAAAAGGTAAAAAGTTTTTAGGCAGCACTAAATACTGATTGACCCCCCCTCTCAGTATTTTTCCCAACAATTGGTGTCAGAGCAGGTCCTTCTGAAAAAGCTTATCCGCTAGAAGGAAGATCAAGCAAGATGAGCAATCAAGAAGGAATAACATCTATCAGGCCTCCACTCTTTAACGGAAACAATTTAATCTTCTAGAAAACAAGGATGAGATCCTATCTTTAGTCTCTGGGAGCAGATGTATGGGCCATTGTTGAAGGAGGATATAAATATCCAGCCGCAGTACCAACAAATTCGACGGAAAAGAAGAATTATGAATCAAATGCAAAGGCGGTCAATGCTCTAATGGGAAGTCTAACTGAATCTGAATTTGTCAAAGTCATGCAGCTGAATACTGCAAAGGAAATATGGGACAAAATCATTCTAAGTTATGAAGGTGATGCAAAGGTAAAAAGTGCAAAACTCCAAACTCTCAGAATTGAATATGAAAATTTGAAGATGCATAGTGATGAGTGTATTGCCAGTTTCTTTTTACGTCTTGATGATGTTGTAAATCGTATGAGAAATCTGGGAGAAACAATAACTGAATCTACTTTGGTTGAGAAAAATTTAAGATCTCTAACAGCAAAATTTGAGTCAAAAGTTTCTGCTCTTGAAGAAAAACAGGATCTTCAAAATCTTACTGTGGTGCAACTTCACGGCATACTAACTGCATATGAAATGAGAAGAGGAGGACCATCTGAAGTCAAATAAGCAGTCTTTAGAGCTTCTACAAAAGGGAAAGAAGTACAAGAAGTAGAAGGATCAGGATATATCTCAAAAGAAGATGAGGCAAATTTTGTAAAGAAACTTCAACTTGGCACAGGACGGTTCAGAGGTAAGCTTCCTTTCAAATGTTTTGATTGTGGAAGAATTGGTCATTATGCTGCTAAGTGTCCTCATAAAGAAACATCTGCAAAAGGGAAGGAAGCAGCGAGAAGGAATAAGAATCGGTTTAGCACTAGAAAAAGTTACTACACTCATGAAGACAGTGATGGGTTATCTGATAGTGAGGAAGAATGTGAACAAGATCTTAGACTTCTCATGGCATTTGAAAAATAATCCAGAGAAGAAAAGGATAGTTTTGTGGATGCTCTAGAGGACAATTATTTTCTTGAAGAGAACAATCAACTCAAAATACGCTTAGAAGAAAGTAAAATACACTTAGAAGAAAGTAAAATAACCATAGAGACTCTGGAAAATCAACTTGAAGAAAAGGAGAAACACAATGAGAATTTGGAGTGTGAAGTAGTAAGTCTAAGAAAAGAACTTGAGAAAGTAAAGACTCTGAATCTTAGATTTGCTAAAGGATCTGAAACCTTAGATGAGATTATTAAGGTACAACGTTCTCCTCTCATAAATACAGGTCTTGGATATATCGGAGAATCTTCTCAGGCTTTGGCACCAAATTATCTAAAATCAGCTACAACTGGTTTACAACATTCTACAACTCAGCAAGGGAATAAAGAATCTTTACAGGTAAAGCATGATCATCTCAATTCAAAGAACACTAACAGGAATATCTTTCAAAGAAACACCAATCAACAGGTAAATTCAAGTAGAATATTTCATGATCGCAGAAATTTCTTCTTCAATGGACAATGTTTCTCATGTCACAATTTTGGTCATAAAGCTGTTCAATGTGTTTCATATAAAACCATCATGAAAAGAGAAGCAAGAAAGAAAAGGATTGATATTTAAACAAAGAAGAATACCTATAACAACTTTTCTCCTCTTCTAAATGAAGTTGAATGTGCTTATTGCAATAACTTTTGCCATGAAGAATCTGAATGCAGAAGCAAAGTTCAGCCAAAAAGGCATGTTCCTTCAAGCTCCAAAGTATGGAAAAAGAAGGAATTACAGGTTGAAAATTGTGGCATAGCGTTATTTGCAGAAGGCGAAGAAAATCAATGGTACATTGATAGTGAATGCTCAAGACACATGACAAGTGACAAAAACAAACTTCTTGCATATAGTGCTCTAGAAAAAGAAAAGAAGGTTACATTTGGAAATGATACTCCTGTTGTAATTAAGGGAAAAGGGTCTGTGTTTCTAAAAGAGAAGGTGAAAGCTAATGATGTCATGTATGTGGATGGATTAAGACATAACCTGTTAAGTGTAAGTCAAATGTGTGATCAAGGAACTGAAGTTGTCTTTAGTTCAAAAGAATGTGTGGCACGTGATCTTGATACAGGTAAAACAATTATAAAAGGAAAAAGAACTCCAAGCAATCTGTATGTATTGAAAAACTGCAAAGATCAATGTTACTTGAGTAAATCTTCAGAAAAATAGCTATGTCATAGAAGGTTGGGGCATCTGAGCTTCTCTCAGATCAACAAATCAAGCAGACTTAAAGCAGTTCGTGATCTTCCCAATATTACTCCACCCGAAAATATCATATGCAAATCTTGCCAATTTGGTAAGCAAACCAGAGTATAGTTTAATGCCAAGGAAGGATCATCAAGTAAGCCTCTTGAACTTATTCATACTGACATATGTGGACCTGTGAGGAAAAAGTCACCACGTGGTGAACAATGCTATATCTTATTTATTGATGATTTCTCTAGAATGTGTTGGATTGGGTTGCTTAAACACAAAGATGAAGCATTTGAGAAATTTCATACCTTCAAAGCACTAGTTGAAAATGAATTAGATATGAAAATCAAGTGTCTTAGATCTGATCGAGGAGGAGAATATACATCAAATTAATTTCTTGAATTTTGTGAACAACATGGCATAAAAAGATAGTTTTCTGTAGCTGGCACTCCACAACAAAATGGCGTAGCAGAAAGAATGAATAGAACATTTCAACAAATGGCTAGAGCTATGCTTGATGATTCTGGAACACCTGACACTTTTTGGGGAGAAGTAGCACATACAACGGTAAATATTCTTAAAAAGGCACATGTTCGAGTAAATAGTGATAAAACTCCATATGAACTCTGGTATGGTAATCCTCCCACTGTGAAGCAATTTAGAGTTTTTGGAAGCAGATATTTTATCAAAAATAATGATGAAAAACTTGGCAAGTCTGAATCTAGAGTAGATGAAGGAATACTTATTGGTTACTCCTCTAGGAGTAGAGCATATAAATGTTACAATAAAAGACTTCGCAAGATTGTTGAATGTATTGATGTTGTTATTGATGAGTCTCCTGCAGCCCCAAAAGAAGAAAAACAAACAAAAAATGAAGACGATGGTGACATATGTCCTTCTACATCAAATAGCAATGATATAAACAGTGAACCCAATGAAGAACCTGAAGATGATTTATCTGAAAAAGCTCTATATAGATATGTTCAAAAGAATCATCCAAAATCTCAAATTTTGGGAGATAAGGGATCAGGTGTACAAACAAGAAGGACTCTTGTGGGATCTTCTAGCTATCTGGCATTTCTATCCGCTATTGAACCACACAATGTCAATCAAGCTAGCAAAGATGAATTTTGGATTCAAGCCATGAATGAAGAGCTTGATCAAATTTAAAAGAATCACACTTGGGAATTAGTACCAAGACCTCATGAAAAAAATGTCATTGGAACTAAATGGATATTCAAAAACAAGTTAAATGAGAATGGGGATGTTATAAGAAATAAAGCTAGACTTGTTTGCAAGGGGTATGCTCAACAAGAAGGTATAGACTTTGAAGAAACTTTTGCTCCTGTAGCTAGACTTGAAGCCATAAGAATGTTTCTTGCTTTTTCAAGCTTCCAACAAATCAAAGTTTATCAAATGGATGCTAAATCTTCTTTTCTCAATGGTGATCTAGAAGAAGAAGTCTATATAGAAAAACCAGAAGGGTTCCTTTTGGGAAATGATAAAAATCTTGTTTGCAGACTTAAAAAGGCTCTATATGGTCTCAAACAAGCTCCAAGGGCATGGTATTATCATCTTGACAAATATCTTCATCAACAAGGATTTTCAAAGGGGTCTGCTGATAGAAACTTATACACAAAAACTGAAAATGACAAACTATTGATTGTGGTTGTATATGTTGATGATATCATTTTTGGAAGCAATGAAGAATCTATGAGTCAGAAATTTGCTTCAGCTATGCAACAAGAATTTGAAATGTCTTTACTTGGGGAGCTAACATTCTTTCTTGGCTTACAAGTGCATCAAACTACAGATGGCATATTCTTATCACAAGAAAAATACCTTAAGAAAATTCTGAAGAAGTATGGCATGGAAGAGTGCAAACCTGTAAGTACACCAATGATAACCGGATGTAATCTCAGTTATCATGATGATTCTCCCACGGTGAATCAACCAAAATACAGATCTATGATAGGAAGTCTACTTTATCTCACTGGGACTAGACCAGACATTATGCATGCAGTTGGGATTGTTGGACGATTCCAAGCTAATCCAAAAGAGTCTCACCTTCAGGATGTCAAAAGAATATTCAAATATCTACAAGGAACTCAAGAATTTGGACTATGGTATCCAAATAATGCTGATCTCACACTTCATGCTTACACTGATGCAGATTGGGCTGGAAATATTGATGACCGGAAAAGCACTAGTGGTGGCGCATTCTATATGGGGCCCTGGTTGGTATCTTGGTTCAGAAAGAAGAAAAACTCTATTGCCTTATCTACAGTAGAAGTAGAATATGTGGCTGCCGCATCATGTTGCACTCAACTTCTTTGGATGATGCAAACCTTACAAGACTTTCAAATCAAATGTTCACCTCCTATCTCCATTATGTGTGATAATACAAGTGCCATCGGTATCTCAAAGAATCCTGTTATGCATTCCAAGACCAAGCACATTCCCATCAAGTATCACTTCTTACGTGAACAAGTGCTTGAACAAAAGGTGAAGTTGGAGTATGTTCCCTCCAAAGAACAAGTTGCTGATATATTTACCAAACCTCTACCCAGGGAAGCATTCAAATATCTCAGACAGAAGCTGGGAGTAGTCTCTGCCATGCAGAAGATTAGATCTGCTTAAATTCAGAAGATTAAATTGGATACGCGGGTTTCCTGAAAGATAGTCGCGTATATACGCGAGTTTTTACACATAAAACCGCGTATGGGTGGTTGCTGACAAATTCTTCTGGGTCAGCATTCTTCAGCACAACTGTGGTGCTGTTGGGTATCTCTGGTGATGTTTCAGCTCTCATATTTCTGTTTCTGATATTTGATGCAGATGCCTTGATGATTTGCTGTTGAAAGTGTTCAGGATGCACAAGCTAAGGGGGAGATGAAGGATTGAAATGGCTCAAGAACAGGTGTACAGGTTCAGAAGGAACATTAACCTTGCTGAGAATTATGCATTGTTGGCATTATGATGGTTCTGAAATATGATCTCTCTCTTGAGGTCTTTTTGGTATTTGTTACAAAAGGTCATTGTTGTAATTTGATGAAAAGGTCATGTTGAGACCTATAATGTAAAATTGTAATGTAAGGACTTGATCAAATGTGTAAACCCACTTGGTCAGGTACTTGAGTCATATATGTAAATCCACTTGGTTGGATCTTTGATGAAAGTATGAGTCCTTGGTGATAGGAAAGGTCATAGAGTCATGGAATTCATTGAAAAATATGTTTGAATATTCAGCATGAACTCAGGGGGAGCATGGTAACTTCAGTGCACATCAGATCTATAGAGCTCTTCTTTCTACATGAGAAGAAAAACCTTGTTTTGGTTTTGATCCGCCCTTTGCCCTTTATGTCAAAGGGGGAGAGTATCATGGTGTTTATGCTGTTTGAATAGGGGGAGAGTATCATGGTGGTTGCATAATGGTTATATTCAATGTATCTATCTGTTGTGGTGATCAAACACCATCATGGTTGCCATCAAGTCTAGATGTGCAATGTGTTGACAATATGATGCAATGTGTTGTCCTTGATGGCAACCTACTTGATGAAGTTGGCCTTGATGGAAACATACTTGATGAGTTGCCTATGATAAGAAACCTATGTGCTAAAGATGTATAATGATGTATCTACAGATCAGTTCAGATGTGACAGAGAAAAAAATTCCAGTAAGTGCCAGAAAAATGATAAATATAATATGTCACAATGTATACGCTACTTTTGTGAAGGAAACTCGCTCATATAATCTACTTTTGTGAAGGGAACCCACGTATACACTCAGGGTTAGCATATACTCAGTTTTTATGAGGCGAAGTTGCGTATACACGCAGATACACACGCTCAAAATCGTGTATGACTTTTGCGCTCTAAAAAATATGATACCTAGGGGAATTAACATGGTATTGGCCCACTGTATTGAGCGCTGGATTATCTATCTGATCCCGTCCAGGAATACCATCGGAAGTTGTGTGGTTTTGACTCATGGTATTGATAAAGGCTAAATCTATATAAGGAGAAGAAGATCATTGTGCAAGGGTGTGCATGAGTAAGGGTTGTTGATGAATAAATATCTTTAAGGATTATCTGCATGAATGAACTCTGTTCTTAATTGTTAGATCTGAATCTATGATGCACCCATGGATCTGAGGATGGTTCAAGATTTCTAGATCTGATGATGATGATAAATCTCTAGGTTGATCTGCAGCAGAAGAAATGGTGAAGATCTGGTGCAAATTCTGCTGAAGATAATGAAGAAATCTGGGTAAGTTTATAGATCTGATCTGTTTTGTAAAGTTTCCATTCACAGATCTATACGCTAGTTGGTCTCTGCAAAAGTGCATGTATATGCGGTCTCTATTAATGAAAGGCACGTATAGGGTTTTCTGAAGAATAAAATACATAGAAGTATACGTGGGTTGGTGTGCAGGAAAGCGCATATGTATGCAGCTTCAGTAAAGAAAAGTAACGTATGATATTTGATTCAATGAATGTTCACGGTTGAGTTTACATTTGCATATCTATTCTGTTATCTCTGATATTCTGGTTACAGTGGTCTCACTGTTCTATTTGAAGTATTGGTCAAAGTATGTTTGTTGATAAGTGAAGGGTTGTGTTGAAGCTGTTTGATCTAGTATTAAAATTGATGAAATGTGGTCTGCAGTGGTACTGAGGGTCGAAGCCTTCAGTCAGGGGGTAGTAGCTCCCTTCCAGTGATAGCTGGTAAACGAAAGCAAGGGTTTGTAGCTCCCTTCCAGGAGAGGCTGGTAAACAAGAGAAGGTTGTAGCCTTCTGCAGGTGGGTGCCTGCGTGCTGGTATGAGTCTGCGCCAGTACATGGTTGTAAGAAGTTTTCTTTATATAATAAATATTGAAGACTGAGACGACAACAACGGTGGTTTTCTCCCAAATTGGGTTTCCACCTTAAATCCTAGTGTTCATGTGTGTTGCTTATGTGTGATGATTTATTCTGCTCTTACTGCACCTGTTTACTGCTTACTAAACATCTGATGAATGAATGATGCAATGATCTAAGTTAAGAATTAAATGCATAATTAGATCTCTGGATATACGCAAGTTCTCTTAATGATATCCGCGTGTATACGCGAGTTGTGTTCAGTAAAGCAACGTATGGGTTTAAAAGCAAGAAAAGGTAAAAAGTTTTCAGGAAGCACTAAATACTGATTCACCCCCCCTCTCAGTATTTTTCCCAACACAATGGGCAGTGGAAAAAGGCAGAGGTGAATGGGAAAGGTAAGTAATGTTGAGATCATGCGATGCGAAAAGGTAAGTAACCGCCTGAATCATATTATAAAAAAATTATAACATATATCAAAAGTTTATGAAGCAGACCAAAATGAAATGATGGGTCCCAACAATCCCGAAAATCACATTTCAGAGGGTTTTGTAGGAGACAACAATTGTGATATGTATGAAGTTTGGATCTATGAAATGCCAATTGCGATGAAAGGTAAGGGTTTCCAAATGGTTAAGTGTGGAAAATATATATGATATCATATATGTAATATATGATATATATTAAAGGTTGTTGTGGCATTCAGAGCTGCTTTGTGATGGAATTTAGCATTTGTAAAAATGAAGCATAAGGAGCTAGAGCCCAAATAAAATGACGGAGAGGGAAATTTTCAAAGAAATCAAAACCAGTGCTAACAATATCTCTAATTGGGGATGATATGCCCCCTTCGGGCTATCAAGAACCATAGTTCCAGTGCCTTATCTAGCTCTTATTTCTCCAACCAGCGATCCTACTCATTAACTCAAAAAAACCAACATGCCTAGCCATTGGGTAATGGAGTCAAAAGCATCATTTCAATTCAGCAAATTATTTCTCCAAACTGAAGCTAGATTCGAACTAAAAATTGAAATATATATTTCTGAAAAAAATGCTCAAAACAACGAGCTTATTCATTCTTCTACTTCTACTCTGATTTGAATGGAAATCTTCATGCAGTATGGAACTTAACGTATAACCATTCAAATAGCTGAAAAAACATCATATGGATTTTGAATCTTTAAGAGTAAAACTGAAAGAATCCATATCATAACAAAGTGCAACTCATGATGAAAATAATAACGTGGGATACTCTTAAAGCATTGAATGTCTAAACTATAAGAAGACTCCAAATCATCAGCTACTGAATGAGGAAAAACATTAAATTCTACCTCTACAATGATGTCCCTTTCAGAATTCCGAAAGTTGTAGGTGTTTCTCCAAAAATTCCACTCAAAATATGATCTCTGCATCCCTATGAAGTTTCCATTGGATCCAGAAAAATGGAGTCGCCGCATGAAAAACTGCAGTCCTCTTCAAGTTATCAATTCTTTTTCACCTTCAAGAATCACTCTTCAACAATTAAAACAAGAGAATCGGGATAATACTTTGTTTCAAGGCCTTCATCTCCCAGAAGGGGCACCGAAATATTTTAGCACTAGAATGAACACTTGGACTGAATCAAGAGCTTCACTAGACACATCTTAAGCTCAAGGGCTATTCTTATGATTTGATTGGGTTTTTTGGAAAGTGGTTGGATCTCAAGCACTCTGAAAGGAATTTTGAACAGATAAAAATCTGTGACACATATGAGGGCACTGGTGTATGATGTGGTAGAAAAATTGAGTTTGTAGCCTAATGGTTTGAAGAGTGGAAGAAAGACAGTGGGTATGTAGGACATAAATCTACTGCTGGGAGGAAAAATGACACAAATTCCAGATCTGAAATGTATAATGAAAGAATGATTTTAAAAGACTTACAAGAATCTCACTTTACATTTAAAGAATCCCATTACAAGGAATTCTTCTGACTAACATGACCTCATGAATCAGGAATGCTTGGTGAATCAAGACTAACAAAAACAGATTAACATGCATGCTAGATAAAAATACTTACAAAAACATGAAACAAGGTTTAATTCCACCTCAAGAAATGATTATGAACAATATTCAATTTATATTGAATTAGGAAATCTTGGAATAAGACTTACAAAAACATATCCATATAACTTGGAGGTTCACAAGACTGATAAAAACATAAGATAGAACTTTATTGATAAAATTGGAAAGACAGATAAAGTATGTAAAAGAAGAAGGGAAAACAATACACACACCATATGATTTTGTGAACCCTCAAGAGTGTAACTAGAATATAGTATGTCTTCAACAATACATAACTTTAGGAATAGCATGAGGATCAACAACAGGGCTAGAGCACTAGGCCCTGTGCCATCAACCATATCCGATTTTCTACATCTATAAATTGTGTCTTTATAAGTTTACAATGGTCTGCCAGAAAGGCTGGACTCTCGAATATCTCCATAGACATGGATTTTATTACAATCCAAAGGAATAGGGAGTTTATGTTTCTAATTTATTACAATAACAAGAAAAATTTACAGAATACTCTGCTGATATTTATTGATTCTAATAGCATTATGAACGTGGTAGTTTTTAATCCTAAACTGTAGGTGAAGAAGTATAGGGTCCATTGATATTATCTTAACTATCTAAGTAATTGCTTCTGAGGTTCCTGTAATGTTTCCAATTGTCTCTTGAATGTTGTCTAGTGCCTTGTTGAAACATGCTAGTACTGAGAGTAATGGTGGCACAAGTTTAATGGAAATATGTTCTAGAGGATTTTTGCCGTTGTTTTTCTTCTAAATAGTGGAAACCCAAAACCTTTTGGATAAAATGGCAGAGAAAAAAGTGGGGTTGGTGTCATTAACGCAAAGCAAAGAATGTTCTTCGGGGGGGGGGTATGTAAGCGGTAAGTAGTTTTAATGAAGGTGGGTGCGAAATGATGAGAGGAAGACACGTTGCAGTGGGGTCGGATCATAATACTGCTTATTTCAGACCCCCCAGCTATGTTAAATCCATAATGGGAGAAGGGGACGAAATAAAACAAGAGTCGTTGATTAAAGAAGTGGGGAAGATATCGAGGCGGAATAGGCTACGAGATATATCGCAATTCAGGAATCAAAGGAGTTAATCATAAAAAAGGTAAGTTTTGCGGATTTTGAATTGCAATGGGAGGTGAGATGATGTGGCAGGAAGGGGTGGTGGTTTTGACAATGTGGAGCAATGGAGCAGGGGTGGTATCGGAGAAGGGGGTAAGGTGTCGGACAGTTAACACAGATGGGAACAACTGATGCAACAGCGGGCCCTACAAATATCGCATCGCAACATACAAACCTTAACTTATGACATCTTAATGAGAAACATAAAAATTTTCAATTGCGATGTGTGATGGGTGGTGGGGAAAGGGTGAAGTGGCGGGGAAAGGTGGGTCCCACTATATCGCATCAGCGTGGTTATGGAGTGGAAAAGGGAGACATAGCGGATCACAATGTTGCAATTTCACAGATTTACCTTATCACATTTCCCAAGTACATCACATCGCAACATAAAATACTTAACTTGCGATATATTTAATAATAAACATAAAATTTCTGATTTTGATGTGCAATGGGCTGTGGTAAAAGGTTGACATGGCAGGGAAAAGGTCCCACTTTATATCGCAATTGGAAAAAAGGAAAAGGCAGAGGTGAATGGGAAAGGTGAGTAATGTTGTGATCATGCGATGCGAAAAGGTAAGTAACCACCCGAATCATATTATAAAGAAATTATAACATATATTAAAAGTTTATAAAGTGGACCAAAAGGAAATGATGGGTCCCAAAAATCCCACAAATCACATTTCGAAGGGTTTTGTAGGAGATGGCAATTGTGATATGTACGAAGTTTGGATCTGTGAAATGCCAATTGTGATGAAAGGTAAGGGTTTCCAAATGGTAAAGTGCAAAAAATATATATGATATCATATATGTAATATATAATATATATTAAAGGTTGTCTATGGGGGTCGGAGCTTCTTTGTGTTGGAATTTAGCATTTGGAAAAATAAGAATAAGGAGCTAGAGGCCAAATAAAATGACGAAGAGGGCAATTTTAAAAGAAATCAAAACCAATGCTAACAGTGGCTCTAATTGGGTATGACATGCCCCCTACGGGCTATCAATAAACATAGTTCCAGTGCATTATCCAACTTTTATTTCTCCAACCAGCAATCCTGCTCATTAACTCAAAAAACCAACATGCCTAGCCATTGGGTAATGGAGTCAAAAGCATCATTGCAATTCAGCAACTTATTTCTCCAAACTGAAGCTGGATTCAAACTAAAAATTGAAATCTATATTTCTGAAAACAATACTCAAAAAATTAACTTATTCATTCTTCTACTTCTAATCTGATTTGAATGGAAATCTTCATTATGTATGGATCTTAACGTACAACCATTCAAATAGCTGAAAAAGCCTCATATGGATTCTGAATCTTTAAGAGTAAAACTGAAAGAATCCATATTGTAACATAGTGCAGCTCAAGATGAAAATAACTACAACGCGAGATACTAATAAAGCATTGAATGTCTGCACTATAATAAGACTCCAAATCATCATCTATTGAATCAAGAAAAACATTAAATTCTACCTCTGCAATTATGTCCCTTTCATAATTTCGAAAGGTGTAGTTGTTTCGCCAAAATTTCCACTAAAAATATGATCTCTGAATCTCCGTGAAGTCGCCACTTGATCCAGAACAATGGAGTCGCTAGGTTGCAAACTTCAGTCCTCTTCAAGTTATCAATTCCTATTCACCTTCAAGAATCGATCTTCAACAATTAAAACAAGAGACTCAGGAGAATACTTCGTTTCAAGGCCTTCGTCTCCTGGCAGATGCACCAAAATATGTTAGCACTGGAATCAACACTTGGACTACATCAAGTGCCTCACCAGACACATCTTAAGCTCGAGGGATATTCTTATGATTTTATTGGGCTTTTTGGAAAGTGGTTGGATCTCAAGCACTCTAAAAGGAATGTTGAATAGATAAAAGGCTCTGACACATATGAGGGCACTGGTGTATGATGTGGTAGAAAAATTGAGTTTGTAACCTGATGGTTAGAAGAATGGAATAAATCTGGTGGGTATGTAGGACATAAATCCACTGATGGGAGGAAAAATGACATAAATTCCAGATCTAAAATTGACAAGAATCTCACTTTACATTTAAAGAATCCCATTACGAGGAATGCTTCTGACTAACATGACCTCATGAATTAGGAATTCTTGGTGAATCAAGACTGACAAAAATAGGTTAACATGCATGCTAGAAAAAAAGAATTACAAAAACATGAAACAAGGTTTAATTCCACCTCAAGGAATGCTTATGAACAATCTTCAATTTATACTGAATCAGGAAAGCCTAGAACAAGACTTACAAAACATATCCATATGACTTGGAGGTTCACAAGACTGATAAAAACATAAGATAGAACTTTATTGATAAACCTGGAAAGATAGATAAATTATGTAAAAATAGAAGGGAAAACCATACACACACCATATGATTTTGTGAGTCCTCAAGAGTGTAACTGGAATATATTATGTGTTCAACAATACACAGCTTTAGGAATAGCATGAGGATAAATAACAGGGTGAGAGCACTAGGCCCTGTGCCACCAACCATCTTCCCTTTTCTACATCTATAAATTGTGTATTTATATATTTACAATGGTCTGCTAGAAAGGCTAGACTCTCAAATATCTCCATAGACAGGGATTTTATTATGATTCAAAGGAATAGGGAGCTTTTGTTTCTAATTTATTACAATAAAAAGAAAAATTTACAGAATACTCAGCTGATATTTATTGATTCTAATAGCATTATGTACATGGTAGTTTTTAATCCTGAACTGTAGGTGAAGAAGTACAGGGTCTGCTAATATTATCTTAACTGCCTGAGTAACTACTTCTGAGGTTCCTGTAATGCTTCCAACTGTCTCTTGAATGTTGTTTGGTGCCTTGTTGAAACGTGCTAGTACTAAGGGTAATGGTGGTGCAAGAAATATGTTTTGGAGATGTTATGTCATTGTTTTCCTTCTAAATGGTGGAAACCCAAAACATTTTGGATAAAATGGCGGAGAATAAGTTGGGTTCGGTTTCATTAACACAAAGCGAAGAATGGTTTTCGGGGGGGTATGTAAGCGGTAAGTAGTTTGAATGAAGGGAGGTGCGAAATGATGAGAGGAAGGCACGTTGCAGCGGGGTCGGATCATAAAACTGCCTATTTTGGACCCCCCAACTATGTTAAATCCAGAATGGGAGAAGGGGACCGAAATAAAACAAGAGTCGTTGATTAAAGAAGTGGGGAATATCTCGAGTCGGAATAGGCTATGGGATATATCGCAACTCGGGAATTGGAGGAGTTAATCATAAAACAAAAAAGGTGAGTTTTGGGGATTGTGAATTGCAATGGGAGGTGAGATGATGTAGCAGGAAGGGGTGGTGGTTTCTACGACGTGGAGCAATGGAGTGGGAGTGGTATTAGAGTGGGGGGTAAGGTGTTAGATATTTAACGCAGAAGGGAACAAGCGATGCAACGACGAGCCCTACAAATGTGGGATCGCAACATACAAACCTTAAATTATGAAAGCTTAATGATAAACATAAAAATTGCTGATTGTGATGTGCGATGGGTGGTGGGGAAAGGGTGACATGGCGGGGAAAGGTGGGTCCCACTATATCGCATCGGCGGGGTTATGGAGTGGCAAAGGGAGACACAGTGGATTGCAATGTCGCAATTTCATAGATTTACCTTATCGCATCACCCAACTACATCGCATCGCAACATAAAATACTTAAATTGTGATATATTTAATAATAAGCATAAAAAATTGCCAATTGCAATGTGCGATGGCTGGTGGGAAAAGGTTGATGTGGCAGGGAAAAGGTCCCACTTTATATCGCAATCAAAAAAAAGGAAAAGGCAGAGGTGAATGGGAAAGATAAGTAATGTTGTGATCATGCGATGCGAAAAGGTAAGTAACCGCCCAAATCATATTATAAAGAAACTATAACATATATTGAAATTTTATGAAGCAGAGAAAAAGGAAATGATGGGTCCCAGAAATCTTGCAATTCAAAATTCGGAGGGTTTTGTAGGAGAAGAAAATTGTGATATGTATGAAGTTTGGATCTACGAAACACCGATTGTGATGAAAGGTAAGGGTTTCCAAATAGTTAAGTGCATGAAATATATATGATATCATATATGTAATATATGATATATATTAAAGGCTAGATGTTGGGGGTGGAGCTACTTTGTGTTGGAATTTAGCATTTGGAAAAATGAACCATAAGGAGCTAGAGGCCAAATAAAATGATGGAGAGGGAAATTTTCAAAGAAATCAAAACTAGTGCTAACAGATATTATGATGAGTATTTCTCTTTTATTTTTTGCAATTTTATCTTCAGTGTCCTAGTGTTTTATTACTTAGAATTCATGGCTTACATGATCTAACTTCCTTCAAACACTTAGTCTTATGTGAATGTTATCTTTTCATCAGAATATATATATGCCTCAACTTCCATGAGAGGAGTTTCACATGTCATTGAGTTATTTACACTAACTCCATATGCCCAATGGTAGTAATTTGTCCACATATTTCACCTACATAAAAAACACACTTAAAGCCACATTTCATAGTTAGCCATCTGTTGAGATTTATTTAGATAATATCAATTGATATCCTTGAGAGAGCCCTCTCAGGCTAGAAAGGCTAATTTTCAACTAAAAGTAGGTTTGAAATAGTTACTCTAGGTTGACTGTTGAAGCAGCCCATCAGTATTCAATTTAGTGGTAACATTTTGGTGCATTTTTTGGGAATGTGAAGACATATTTCTTGAATTTTTGAGCTCAAGCAGAAATACTAAACTCTTGGAGGTAGCAGGAGCTCAGAAGCTTTCGAGGTGTTATCACTCGGATTGATCCTTAGGCTGAAGAAGGCAATCCTTAGGTAACCTCAAACCATGCTTAGCCAAGTAGCTAGCCCTACTAAGCCAGGAGAGGGCTCTCTCCGTATAGAACACATTCAAGATGACTAAGGAAAGAATATTTTAGGCTAGGTATAGTAGCTCAGGGTTTTGATTTTGATTTTAGGGTTGGGCTCACTGAACCAGAATTAGGTCAAGAGGATAGATCAGGGCCAGAAGGATGAAATTGAAGTCTTCTTAATGGGGAAAGGTAGGTAAAAGGTTTAAAAATTCAAAGAGGATTAAATGAGGTGAATTTACTAGTGAGGAGCTAAGGAAAGCATTTGAAATGTATTTTCCTTAAAATGAAGAAAATGAACACATTATACTGAATTTCCCAAAACATAGCATAACTAAATATTAATTTTGTCTTTCAAACTTGAAATTAATTATATTATAGATTTGAAATAGCTTATGAATTAACAATAAATTCTAACAAATCAATCGCACAGAAGAAACAATGTTTAAAACTCATACCATAGGGATCCCAAGAAAATAGCTGCAATTTTCCATTAATGTCCAAGCCAGAATGATACTTGATCAATACAATCTCTTCAACTAATGCCAACAATTTCAAAGACTAAAAAAGTACAACTTATAGACTTAAAAACCACTTCCTCTCATCCTTAGGGGTTGAATCCATGAGGTGAAGGAGTTGTTACACCAAAAGCTGAACTGAATGCTAAAGCATAGGATGAGGAAAGTGACGTATCCCTATCTTTTAGAACAGATACATTTGACTTCAACTAATGATTTAACTAATGTATCTACCTTAGGTAAAAGTAAAACATGATATTTAAATTGGTAACTTATCATTTACCCAAAATAAAAAGTGAGACAGAGGTGAAACTTCAAAATTTGAGTAATCTAGTAAAGTTGTAAATTTCTTGGTAAACGCGTAGCGCCATGACAGAAAATTTGACTTGTTTTGTAAGACAATTTTGGAGGGCTTCCCATTGTCCAAATACGCTCCATGATAGCTCATTGGAAAGGTCTCTGAATCTAGTTTGTATATATGCTTTAACTTTCCAAAATGGTGTCCATATTTCCTATCAAAAACCTGTTCTCCCAAGACTAGTAAACGGGCAGCGCTAAGGTCAAAAAGAGGGCAGAAACATGATTTTTTGATGGTTTTTGGCCTCTTTGAGGGACCATTTTTGCTCCAAATCTCCTGAAACGTTCTGAGGTTTATTTAATTGGCATTAAGAACATTATTATTCTAACCATTTTCCATTTGTATTGCCCCAAAAAGAGCGCAGCGCCATTGGTGTTGCGTGTTTAGCACAATTTCTGCATTCTAAATTGTCCCAAAAATAAAAATTTGCACAAAAGTGCCAAAATTGGAATTTCCTTTCTAATCAAGGGTTGGAGGCCTAGAAAGACACCTCAATAAGAATATTTAGCTTTTCCTTCTCCTTTTACTCGGTCAAAACCCAAATCTTTGCATGGGCACATTTGATTTTGGCCCTTGCAATCATGTTTCTCATGGCATAATGCTTCACCATCTTCCTCTAAATATCAGTCTCTTTATTGGCTTTCTCTAATAGTCTCTCTAGATGAAAATTGGCTCTCTCAATCTAAGACTCTCTATCTCCGTCAATCTCAATGGAAAGCAACTCATTTGGAGTAAGCTACTCTGCCAATTCTGCCTCTTTCTGTCTTTCCCGGGCTAAAGCCCTCTTTAGTCCAATGGTCCTCAGTCTCTGTATAGGAAGCTGATCTTCCTCATCATCACTGTCATCAAAAATTCCCAAGGCCTCATCCAGCAAGGCCTTGGCCTTTCCGGCCTCTCTCCGAGTTTTGATTTCCCTGACCTCACTAATGGTCTGCTTTGTCTTCAGCTGCTGATTCTCTAGCTCATGAAATTCAATCACAGTCCTTGCTCTACCATGATTAGATTGAAACTCACTAATCTTGGCATCCTTTTCTTTGATCAATGCATTGGTGATTCTAACCTCATCCTCATCATCAAGTTCAATCAACTGAAACTCTTGCTCAGTTTCATGTTTTTCCTCTTCCTCAATAGTGATAGGCTTTGTAGCCTTTTCCTTGCCCTTGTATACCTATTTTGCTGATGAAGAAAGCATGGCCCCTTTCACACCATATGAAGCAAACACATGCCTGTGGCCTCTTTGATATGTCAAGGAAAATGGCTCAATATTAGTCATTTTAGTGCCGGCTACCCCAATGTCCCTTTCACTTCTTGATGCTTTGGTATTGTTGTAGATCATATCTGCATATCCTTTTCAATTTTTATTTTTGAATATCAAAAATACAAAAAAATAGAAAATCAAAAAATCATATGTTATAGTATAAATTTTTATACTATATCATAAAACAAGCATTTCAAAGCTCGATGAATATTGACCTTATTGAAATGTATGTTTTGATTTAAGCTTAAGCTCCGAGCAATTTCTTGAGCGGAGGTGGAGATCGTGGAAAAGTGCTTTCAGATAAGTTATTGCGGGGGGAGAAGTAGCTCGTAGTTTATCAAATCCTGACCCCCCGTAGTTGACTGGTCAGATCACGGGTGAGCCGTGATCGACGACTGTGAATAACGGGGGTTGCCGGTCGAAGTTCGCTACCGTACTCCAGGATCCCTCGCAGTGACGTCATCAGGCGAAGTGGAGAACAATTTTCATCCGCCCTCAATGGTTTTTCCACATCATGTTGGCATTTATTACGGATTCCCGTAGCTTATTAAAGAGTTCTTTAGTCCCGTTTTGTCCATGTGCGACTGTTTTTCCCCTTTTGAACCGTGTTCTTGCCACCTTTGCATTTCCCATTACCCCGCGAATTGTTTTTAGTTCCTGTTAGTCATGGCAAACGAATATCCTTGTCTGGTTCTTCAAACCTCAGTCCCCTCTTGGATAGTGAAAAGGACATCCATGATACCGCGTCGTCCGTCAATCATCCCCTATTGCATTACCAAGTAACCCTAAACACTGATAAATCCCCTGTATTATCTGCTATGAAAAGTTCAGGTGTGTTGTCCGCCTGTGTTCCGAAAACTCACTTCTTCCCCGAGTTCATCTCATGGTTAGTCTCATCAATGTACCCTGGTAAATGTTTCGTCATGAATTCTCAGGGGGGAAATGTCCTGCAGGTATCAAAACAATTAATTCGCCAAGCATTGTGCTTTCCAGAAGATGAGTCTCCATTAAAATTCTTCGAAGATTCATTGGTTCAGTATTTTGAAGACCTTTCAAACAAAGAGTTCAGTCGTTGTATGTCATTTTTGAAATCAAGTCCAGAAAAAACTCAATTTGAAGGAGAAAAGTTCAGTTTGGAGGCGTTCAATGTTCAATATAGGCCAGTTCTTAGATGCATTATGGAGATTTTGGGAAAAGACGATGACCACAAAATTGATAAATCAGTCTTGGGGATGTTTGCACTGATGATGAAACCAGGGGTGGTCCTTGACATTCCGTCTTTTTGGCAGGAAATAGTAAATTCCCAATTGATAGCTTTTCCTCTAACAGGTTTCTTCATATTTCCATCATTGGTTGTTTACTTATTTTTGTATCAAAATGTTGAAGAGTTCATGAGTTTGGGTTTAAATATAGTTGATAGTAATAAAAATAAGCAATCAGTTTTATTCTAGACCGATATGGTTAGAAAAGAAGAGAATGAAGCAGGGCTATTTGAATTTTCTGACCATTTCATGTCTATTGCTTATAAAGTTTTGAATGGAACTCTTCCTCCATGCTTTCTACCAAAAGCCCGGGAGTTCCTACAGTTAGGACCCAATTGCAAATTTGGAGATTGGTTTGTATTCGAAGAATACTCAGAGATAAGGCTATATGGAGTTAGCATTGAGCCATATAGGCTCCCAACCTTTGTACCCATGCGACTTTTCGCCTTGGAATTCATAAGGCAAAGTCTTAATGTAGACCAAGTTCACTTTCTTCCCATGAAGAAAGGTTTGATGTACAAATTTCCTATGAGTGTGGGACCTTTTGTGGTCAACACGAGACAAGCTTTTGATGAAGTATCAAAAATGTTGGAAGGGACACAGTTGTTGTTGGGAGAAAAATGGCCTTATGATCCGCATGGAATAATTTCTCAGAAAAGGGTTGAGAATGGGTATGCTGCATTTTCCCATGTAAGTAAACCTGATCTGGAGAAACTGGCTAATCCAGGTGAGTCAAGTTCATCAAAGACCAGCATTCAAACACCTACAATTTTGGAAAGGGCGAGCAAAAGAGGTAGAGAAGATGTTATTGAAATAGATGATGAGGAGCCCCGAGAGGAAAAAAGAACCAAACTAGAAGAAGACCATTCTTCCAAATCACCTGGTTTTACTCTCCAGGTCAATGAAGAACAAGATCTCCCCTCATCTCCTAGAAGACAGGAACTTTATTTGGAAAAGGCTCCTTCAGTAAAGCAAATGTTCACACAGATTGAGGAAAGAAACCAGAGGATAAAAGCCAATATAGAAGCACAATCAGAGCACCACATAGCTGCTGACCAGACCAAATTATTGACTGTGATGGATCTTGAAAAATATCAGTTTAAGATGGCTCTGTCACATTCGACAGGAATGTCCCTTGGATCTTCGAGCAGCTTTAAGGAGGTAAACATAATCATGGATGTTAAAAAGATCCCATTGTGGGACAAAATGAATCTTCATATGCAGACCGGGCAGTTGATTGTAAATGATTTGAGCAAGACCAATGCCACAGCAGTCAAGACTGAAAACATGCTTGCAAAGGTCATCAGACAATGCAAAATGGAGAAAGATAATTCAAGGGCATTAACAACTCAAAATGAAGAGTTGAAGAAGATCATTATGAAAATTGGTGTGGATCCAAATGATAAAGCTGCAATTCAAAAACTCATGAAAAGTGCAGAAGTAGAAATATCCTCACTAAGGAAAAATTTAAAATTACCAGCTACAGAGCACTCAATGGCTGTAGAAGTAGCTGAGGTAGAAAAAGAAAAGGAAGAGTTACGTTTGCAATTGTTACAAAAAGATGAAGAGTTGTCCAAAGTGAAGCAGACTGCTATATCTCTGCAGAATCATATTGAAAACCACACTTGCACTTTTATTTCGCCTACAGGTGGTGCTGATTCTGATCCTCAAGCCCAAATTGTTCAGCTCAGCACAAAACTGAAGATAGCTGAAGGTGATCTTAAACGGGTTCAGTTAGATTTGGAAATAGCTACTAAGATTATGAGAGGATGGGAAAATAAAGCAAATGAAAATAAGCAGCAATTACAAAAGGCTGAGGATGAAATTAAGGAGCTCAAGGAGAAGCTAAAAGGTAACATCTCACTTTTAAGAGCTAAAGATATTATTTGGACTGAAATTATATCTGAAATGAAGTCAAATTGGGATTCCCTAAGTATAATTGCTACAGAGAAACGCCTCATCTCAGACCATGAAGAGGAGATATCATCAGAAAAACAAACGCTCATTAAAAGGGCAAATTGGGCTAGGAGGTTTTTAAATTTTATCAATTCCAAATCAGATGAAGAGCTAGAAGAAATTGATATACAAGACAAATACTTCTATATTGAAGAAGTTAATAAAATGATAATTAAGAATGATCTACGAAAAGTTGCAGAGAAAAGGTTACTGAGAATTAAAGAGGTGGTAAAGAAGTTTGATATAACTTTTGATAAATTGATCCGAACAGGTTTTCCTTCATGCTGGACAGAAAAGGGAAATATTTTGACATGGAAGTTTTATGAAGATGCATTAACACTGGCAAAGAGCAGAGCAGATGGCAGAAACGAAAAGACACAAGTTTTGAAGGGAGAGATAGTGTTTAGCTTTTTACAGAGGCACTTCAATTTGCTATGGATGGTAAAGGCACTCTTCACAGAAAGGCTCACTCACAATCAGGCGGTTGCATTTAGATTGGAATACCTCAGCTACAGGAATGCTCCTACAACTCAAAGTGAACTTTGGAAAAAATGCAAAATCTTCTCCATTGACACAGCAAAGAAGATTCCAATGGATAAATCAAAAGTAGCTGTTGATTCCGCAGCCACTTGAGGACCAGTTGTTCCTTTAGATTAGAATTTTTAAAAATCCTCATTATGTCATTTCTCAGGATTATGTAAATGTAATAAGACTTTTTCGAGGCATGTACCTCCATGACAGTTAACAGTTTAGGCAGTTAAAGTTGGTTAGAGTAGTTAGAATCAGTTTCATTACTGGAAACTATTTTGTCATAATGTATTTAAAGAAAATTTGAAGAAAGAGAAAGGTTCCGAGTTTTGGACCTTGAAGCCTAATTTTGTATTGAAAAATATTGAATCAATGAACAGTCTTGCAAGTTTCCTTCATTCTATCTATGTTGAATAGTTTTCCAGTTTTCATTTCGTTTCCATATCTATGAATAAAATAGAGTGATTTGAGCTGCAGGTCTCTTGATATCTATGTATCTAAGAGTTAAACATCCTTAATGGGCACTCCTCTATTTTAACTTTATTGTTGCTCACTTCTTCAGGGTTTTATGACGGTAGATTCTGTTTTAAGCAGCATATCAAATTGAAATCATTTTCTTTCTTTTTCTTCTATTCATTCACTTCCGCATAAAGAGAACATGGCATTGCAGAACTTGTAGGGGTTTGATATTTGGAGATTCTATTATTAATATTTGAAGGTTTAATAAGCAGAGAAAAATATACACTTGTTTGTGACATAATATTTAATGTCTTGAGCACGGATTCCTTTACATAGCAAGGAATTGTTTCTCAAGGAACAACAGGTATCATGATGTGATGGTGAAGGGTTGTAGAAAGGTGATGCAGAAGGACCAACATGAGGTGAATGGATGTGAGTGGATGGTGATGTATGAGCTGCAGGATGTGATGGAGAAGGGGATATGGGAAGATGAGATGATGAAGGAATATCTTGCTCATGATGAATAGTTGCGATTGTGAAAACCTCATTTGCAATTAATGCATCCCATGAAATGTTTTGTTGCTGAAGTTGATGCATGACCACCATCTTGATGAGTGAATGATGAAAAAATCTCTGCATTTTCTGATTGTAATCCCTCTTTTGCACAATGTAAGCCATCTTGTCAATGCTATGGAAAAGATAATAAGGAAAATTCAACATTCTAACTATAGTGAAATGCATGAGGAGACGGATATGGTATGAGTAGAGGCGGGAAAACCTTCCCTCACAAGTGAAGTATTTAATTTTTATCCTCATCATGGGAACATACTAGTCAAGAAGATGAGAACAAGGGAAAATGGACTTGTTGTGATCTTTATACCTAGGTTTGAGGTATGGTTCAAAACAACTCATGTCCAGGTTTGCTTGTTTAAACCACCTCTCTCCCACACTAGGTATCCCTGTAGCAGTGACAATGGAATTGGTGGACATCTCAAAAGTAACCCCAGCAATATTGACCTTCTTATCATGTAGATTGATGATGAACAATATTGTTAACTCCGGGTCATTTTGGACTTGCTGCACTCTCTCACAAAACTCCAAGCAGCCCACATGTTTAAAGTAAGGAATAGTGAGAGGAGAGGCCATGATTTCCCTTATGGTGATGGGTTCAAATCTGTTTATTTTCCCTCCCTTGTGATCATTTCTCTTTGGCATTTGTTCCTCACCAACAATGCCATTGTCTTCTTCTTTTGAAATCTCTAAACTCGGATTTATGAAACCCTAGGGTGCAAGTGAAATGAATGAAGGCTAAGAGGATGAGATGACTAACTTGAAAGGTGAAGGGAATGAGTGTAGGAAATGAGTGAAAGGGAATGGATATAGGGAATGAGTGAAGGGACAAACTAGATCAATAAAAACCCTAGATCAATGAAATTACACTATCTATGACTGATTTTCTTTTAGGAGGATGAAACAAGTGTAAAAATTGTGATCAAAAACTTGTAATTAGGGTTTCCATTTTAATTCATTTAGGAATGACCAAATAGCTTAAAATCAAGGTTAAAATATGTACTTACTGCATTGAGGTTTGTTTGGAGAACTTTGGAAAAGTTTGGAGAAGTTTTGAAGTGATTTGGGTTGCTAGATGATTCAGCAACCTTCCTTGGATAGGCGCGCAACGCTTTTGCAAACGTGTAACGCCAATCTACAAGCATGAAACACCTTCACAAAATGCATGGTGATCTTCTGGAAAGGGCGCAACTCCAGTGAAAACGCGCAGCACCAAGTGCTGAACGTGTAGCGCCGAGAAACTTAGCACAATTTCGCTCAAAAACTCACATTTTTTCCTTTGTTGAATTATCTTAATGTTTTGAAAGGAAATAATGATTCTTTTGAAATGTTAAATAGGCTTTATAGGCATGTGGAATTTTGATTTAACTTTGAATATCCACTTTTCTAATTTTTGAAGTCTTCTTCCTTTGATCACTGATACTCTTTGACAGTTTTTGCATTGCAGGTTGGATCAATCTGGAGCTGGATTTTCTTTTACTCATTGAGGCTTGAAATTTTCCCTTTGACAGCTTGGGATTAAATTACTACATATAGTAGCATAAAATTACATTTGAAAATATCAAATAAATTACATAATTGACTTTTTTATCAAAATGGCATTTTGATAAAAGGTCCTGAAATTGAAACTACAACCTTTGAATTAAAATGAAACCATCATGATGATATTGTTTCAATCCCTCTCATATATGTGTGCTGACCTCATCAGAATGAAGGAGTGACCTTGAAAAATGCAAAACCCTAGTGACCTAATGAAATTGCTTTTTTTACCTAATTTTTTAATGAAATTTTGACTTAAAATCTTCCAAGTGAACAGAGAATTTCCATAGGTGTTATTATGCTCAAGAGATCATGGGAATGAGTTAGAAATATGAACCTTGGAGGGAGAAAAAGTTTATTTGACAATGAAAACCACCAGCAGAGAAAATTTATGTCATGACCTAACAGAATGATAAAAAATTTATTCGGTATGAGACACCAAAGATGCACATGCAAATGTGTTTTGATCCCTGGTGGAAGTATACCAATACTGACACTAACGCGAGGCTGCATTCTACCTTGGTGACTCCCCTAAAAAAATTTCATGTTTAAAGGTGACTTCGAAAAAGATACACACAAGGTGAAATCGAGATCCTAACCCACCTGCAATTGGGGATAATCCAGACAGGATTCTCAGAGGCATTGGAGGCAACTCCTCAAAATCAGGTATTCCATCACATTCAAGAGTTTTTTCCTCTGAGTTTATTCGAATTCTTGAATATAAATAGTTTTATGAAAGTATAGAAGAGGTGTTTTTTAGGTCTAAGACTGAAAATGAATTGTCCAATATAATACTATAACTACAAAGACTAGGAATTTATACTTCTTCCTTAGTGTCAAAAGAAGAAAAAGAAGATTTTTGGAAGACTGTCACATCAGAGTTGTTATTGGAAAACGAGTCTTTTGAAATATCAAAAGAGTTAGACCCTTTTTATTATTTGATAAAGAGAAAGTCTGGTATACCCTTGTCTGAATGGAGTTCCTTTGTCTCTAGACTCCAAATTCCCTTTACATCACCTCCTAACATTTCACCCTCATTCACTGTTTTTTCCCAAAGTCAAAATTTGAGTTCATCCACTACTTTTCCAAGTACCATAGTCCCTGTCATTATTTTTGGAGTTTCTCCTCCTGTGGGACCTACAAGATATGCTCCTCTTGTACTTCATGCTCTTCTTCATGAACTTCTAAATGGATGTTCCACTAGGATTAAACCCTTTGGGAGTGAAGAAGAAATAATAGTTTAACAACATGTAGATCAATTTAATGACTTCATTGACCGAGAGGAGGTGGATGATGAGGATGTGAAAATGAGGTTGTTTGCTCAAATTTTCATAGGTGAAGTAAGAAAATGGCTTAAATCTTTAGCCCTGGCTAGTTTACAAAATTGGGACCAGTTGGAAGATAGTTTTTTGACAAAGTGGGGGAGTAAAGTGAATCATGTTCAAGATTTAACTAAGTATAAAAATTTTAAACAAGCCTTAGATGAATCATTCCAAGACTTTTCTAAGAGGTTTAACAACGTTTACAACTCCATGCCTGCTCATATAAAGCCTCCCCCAGGAGCTGCTCAATTGAACTATGTTGAAGCTTTATTATGAGTTTTACATCTTGTTAAGGGAAAGTGAATCTTCTTCTTTCGTTGACATGTAGAATGATGCAGTCAAATTTGAGGTGAACATGGCTACATCTAAGAGGTATAAGATGGGTAAAACTAAATTAAAAGAAGAAGAGAATCCTTCTTCATCCTCAGATGTGAAGTTTGACACCATTATGAAGACCATGGAGAAGCTTATGGATATACTTGCTCTTGGTGCCACTCATTTGCCTCATGCTCAACAAAAGACACATATCAGAAATCCTCAATTTAGGAGGCCTCAAAATCAACAAAGACCGAAAGACAATAGAAACTAGCCTAATCCATGGGTAAGACCTCCTTTTCAGAAAAAAATTATTAGTTGAAGAGGAAACACAACCTAAATTCCAAGAAGATATTATTCATTGCTTAGATGAAGATGTGTCTGGAATGTTTCTAACTAAAGAGGAACATGATGAGTGTAGTCATGATATGGGGGGAAATGAGGGACAATATGATTACTTGAGGGTTACCATCATGGTATATTTGAAATGCAGAAACAATATAATTTGAGGTATAGAAATGTTCCCATTATAACCAATAAAGCTCAGCCAAATAAATATGCTCCTAAACCAGCTGAATGAAAGAAAGATGCACCATCACTACCTCATGGCCAAGAAATTGAAAAAAATTCATCTACTTTCAATTTATAGAATGAGATTTCCAAAATAAAAATTCATGTTCCCTTTGGTGAAATCATTAAATTCGCTGAGTATAGAAGCCAAATTGTCAAGATGCTAAATACTCAACTCGAGCCTTCAGACATCCTAAATCTGCAAGAATACCATCCTACCATTTTCCTGGGGCCAAGGGTAGAAGATGAACAGAATGAAGAAGTTCCTCCTTTTTATGTAAGTCTGAATATTCATGATATGACTTTGCATAATTCCATGTTAGACTCAGGAGCTTCTCATGGTTTAATGCCTAAGGTGATAATGGAAAGAATGGGTTTAGACATTACTATACCTTATAAAGATTTTTTTTCTTTTGACTCCAAGAGATTTCAGTGCATTGGTCTCATTAAAGATATGGTTGTTGGCCTAACTCAAGTGCCTGCTAAGATAATGGTGATGGAAATAGTGGTAGTTGACATTCCTCAGAAGTTTTCTATGCTTTTATCTAGATCTTGGGTAGCCAAAATTAAAGGAACTATGCATATGGATATGACTTATGCCACCATCCCAGTCTTTGGTGAGAAGAGGAGGTTTTATAGAGAAAGTAGGATGGCTTAGATGGTAAGTAGCAAAGAAAAACCACAAAATTTTACTATTTATGTAGTAGATACTGAACTGGTATCTTCATTTCTGTAATGAACTCACTGTTGAGACAGAAAATGAGAAAAAGACAAAAAATCAAAGAATTATGGAGGAAAATGCAGAAGGTTGGTGGAATTTACATTTTGATGGCAGTGCTAGAAGAGAGGGAGTTGGAGAAGGGATATGCATTACCACTCCTAATGATGAAATTAAGTTTTTCTCTTACAAATTAAACTTTGATTTTACAAACAACATAGCAGAATATGAGTCATTGTTTTTGGGTCTAGAAACTTTGAAGAGTTTAGGCGCCAAGAAGATATCATTTTATGGTTATTCTAAATTAGTAACCAATAAGGTATAAGGATCCTATCATACCAAATATGTCAGGATGAGGGATTATAGAAATTTAATCCTTGAAATTATTAATAATTTTAAAGAATATAGGTTCACTTTCAAAACTAGAGACCATAATTCAGTGGTTGATTCTTTGGCTGTCTCTGCTAGTTTTTTCGTCATTCCTACTCATTCCAATGAGAGATATGAAGTTGAGTTCAGACATAGACTAGATATCCCTGATAACATCATTCATTTGCATGTGTTTGATAGTGATCAGAATCCAAAATTTCCTTGAGCTGAAAGAAGAGTTTGAGAATATTCAAGTAGATCAGTAGAATATGTTTTCTGAAACCAAAGTCAATCCAAAAGTCCTATAGCTAAAAATAATTGTATTCCCAAAGGCCTTATTCCCCTTGATAAATTATTTGATCAGAATTATTTTTTCAAGTCTCCCAAGATGAAGGCTGATGATGAAGAGGTGGAAACTTGCAATCTTGGAACTACAGAAATTCCAAAAATGGTTAAGTTGTCTAGATTTCTCTCCTAAAAAATGAGACAGAGGTATGTGGATATGATGAAGAATTATATTGACATATTTGCATGGAGTTATGCTGATTTGAAAAGGTATGACCCTAGTATTATCCAACATACTATCCCCATCAAAGAGAATGAAAGGCCTTTCAAGCACAAGTTGAGAAGAATTAATCCTTTGTTCATGCCACTGATTGAGAAAGAGATTATGAAATTATTTGATGCAAAATTCATTGTCCCTTCGAGGTTTTCAAGATGGATTGTTAATCTGGTACCTTTAAGGAAGAAGAATGGTGAGATTAGAATTTGTATTGATTTCATAAATTTAAATAAAGCATATCTCAAAGACAATTACCCTCTTCCCAAGATGGATCAAATTCTACGAAATATTTTTGGCTCTCAAATAATGTCCATGCTTGATGGTTTCTCAGGTTACAACCAAATATTAGTACATCTGGAGGATCAAGAGAAAATTTCTTTTACTACGCCATAGGGAACATTTATGTGTGGCAAAATTCCTTTTTGTCTCATGAATGCAAGGGATACTTTCCAAATGGTAATGGATATTGCATTTTCTAAGGAGAAAGATAAATTAGTGGTGGTATATTTGGATGAAATCGCTATATTTTCAAAGAAGGAGTAATAACACCTTAAACACTTGGAGAAAATTCTACATAAATGAAGAAAAATTGGTATATCTCTCAATCCTACTAAAAGTTTATTTGATTTAACTACTGGGAAATTTTTAGGACACATTATATCAAAGGAAGGAAAAAGAATTGATCCAAATAGGGTCAGTTCCATTTAGAAAATATACCTTCCAAGGAATAGGAAATAAATTCAATCCTTTCTTAGAAAGGTAAATTTTGTTAGAAGGTGTATTCCTAATTTTGTTGAGATTTTCAAACACATTACTAAGATGTTAAGGAAGGATTCTGATGTTAAATGGGTAGTAGAGGCAAAGAAATAATTTTAATACATAAATAACGCCCTCACTCAAGCTCCAGTGCTCATAAGTCCTGAATTTTAAAGTGATTTTCTGGTTTTTACCTTCACCTTTGAACACACAATTACTGGAGTGTTATTGTAGAAATGGCAACAAGGTGGTGACCAGCCTATTTATTTTTTCAGTAGGACTCTTGAGAACTCTGAATTGAAGTATAATATCATGGAGAAAGAGGAATATGCTTTAATAAAAGCTCTTAAATATTTTAGAATTTACATTCTGCATTCTCATATTATAGAATTTGTGCCTAATATTGTGGTGAAAGACATTATGACCCAAGTTGATCTTGATGGAAAAAGAGGTAAGTGGATCACCACCTTATGGGAATATGATATATAAATTAAGCCTGCCAAGTTGGTAAAGGGTCAAGAGCTAGAAAAACGGATGGCATAGCCAAATTCTGAGTGTCTAGAGATGAATTTCATTTCAAAAATTTCAGAAGGGGTAGAAGAAGAATAATTTGTTCCTATTGAAGAGAAATTCACTTTGTCTAAATGGTAAAATGATGTGATTTTTATCTACGTCATCATAAAGCCCCTCCTCAATTGACTAAATCCAAGTCAAGGTTTGTGAAGCTGAAATCTTTGAGATACTTCATTTTGAACAAAAACTTGTATTGGAGGGACACTGGTGGTATTCTTTTGAATTTATTATTGGAAGAAGAAGTTGAAAAGGTCATTGAAGAATTTCATACGGAAGATTGTGGAGGACACTATTAGTCCCCTAAATTGCATTCTTTTTTACCATTCTTCCCTTCCCAAATCGTAATCATTTACCTTGTTTTACCTATCTTATGCGCCCTCATCCCGCACTAGTGCGAGAACGATGACACATTTTGCATTAAATTCATATTTTACATTTTTAACTTAACTTAGCATTTATTAACTATCTATTATGTGATTTCTTACTTAGAATTACTTTTGTAACTTATCATTACCTCCTATGCTATTTAATAGATAATCACTTATCTTGATCGCTGATTTTTAGTGTAGAACAGATCCCGCACCAGCACCAACGCCGTGAATCTTGGTAGCAAATCCAGATCACTTGGCTTGCCACCTATTTTGTACTGCCTTAGCTACGATCAATGAAGATATATCTGAAGGCAGCCAAGTCCCAGCTATGCCAGCAGTTAAATCGAGAGTAGCTGAGATCGGACTTAAGAGAGACGAACAACTGGAGATATTCGCGGCCTATTCTATTAAAAGCGATTTAATTTTTAAGGCCGAAAGCTTATTCTACAATCGGTTATGTAATTTGTTATAACGATTTTTGTAAATGGCTATGTAATGGTAAACGATCCTTTTGGCCTGCGTCCAAAAGGATCTATATAAGCAGAAATGTAAATAGGACAAGATGTTCATTGTTTTGATAGAATTGAATAGATCAGAGAATAGAATCAGCAAGGCGGTAATAGGTCTATCTTGTGTTATCACCAAAATCTGGGCTAGATATGTAATCGCACATGTAATTTCTTTAAGGATATAATAATAATAGCTCCGCCTCATGCTTTGTACATTTCATCATTTGGCTTAAATTGTTGATGAGTTAATATTGAGTAGCGTTTTCATTTGAAATGGAAACGCACTGGTTGGCTAAGGGCCTAGCCAACCCAGCACGTTATCCCTCCTTGTTGTTCTTGTAATTTATGTTTTAAATTGTCAAGTGTGATTTAATTTACGGCATTTGAATTTTTGTTTGAGTGGAAGCAGATCTGCTGCATGAAATAGTTAAGTTAATTTCTGCACGGTTGATTTATTTTCCTTGCCTGAATCAAGCAGGAGGAGTTACCTACCCCAATGCATGTTGGTGTGCTATTCACTTTCTGCACGATTTGGTTTATTTCCTCTGGCTGGTTCGTTCCTGCACCAGTGCATGTTGGTGTGCTATTTACTTTCTGCATGTTGGTTTGGTTTCTCCCTGGTGCAAGCAGGAGAACTGTTCTTGCACCAGCACTAGATAATATGATGCAGCAAGCCTTTCTAGTTTACTTCTAACAGCTTTCTTGCTTTCAGTCATATCTTAATTAGAAAGACTGTTTTCTTAATTTCTACAGATATTCATCTTTACTGGTATATGATTTGGTTTTATAACACTGCAATAATGAATCATTGATTTCAATAATCAAAAGTTAAAGTGTAAGAAGCTCCAATCGAGTACAAGAACCGGTTTCTTGGTATTGGATCTAAGTGATGCAGACTTGAGAAAGTTCAAAGCCCTTGCACGAAGAAAATCAATTCTTTAGTAAATACATTACTTTACACTTTCTGCATAAATCGTTGTTCCTGCACTAGTGCAAGAAGACTACACTAGTGCAAGATCGATTTTCGCGAGAAGGATATCTTTACATAAGCAGGATTGAAGGGGCCCATTTGTTGAAAACTACTAAGGTGTCTTTGCTGAAGGAAACACATTCTCAATAGCTAATCAATATTTAGCTAGAGTGATTTCTCCTCTTTATTTTTTGAATCTCTTTTGCAAGTACGTTTCTTCTTGTTCTAGCCTCAGATTGTTTTGATGGTTCAAGTTTCCTTTCTTCTCTAAAGTTTTATTCTGCAATAATTTTTTTCAAAAGTAGGAGTTGATATTAGAAATATTCATACCATCTCTGGCATTTCCTATGCTTTGTCTCTAATTTTACGAATCCCCCGGGTTGACAATTTAAGTGTTGAGGATTTTTACTTAAGTGTAATTCCTGCACCCAACATTTTGGCGCCATTGCCGAGGAGGTGATTTGATTTGGTAAGAATTTTCTGATTGTATAATGGAGGTAAGTTTCCTTTATTTTTGCAAGTATTTTTGAAGGAGTTTTTACTGGTTTTGATTGATTTCTGACAGCATTTTTACTATAAATTGTTTTGATATTTTTCTTTCTTTCTTGAGATGAATGCCTAGGAAAGGTAAGGGTTCGAATCCCACTAAGGGCCAAAAGAATTTTTCTCACATTGGGTCTCCTTCTGCAAGTAGGAAGCCCAATTAAATTGAAACCCATCACGCAGGAACAATCTACCTAGATTCTGGTAATAACAGCTCAGGTGTGGATCAGCCTGTGGAAAGCAGTACAAGCAAGAAGGGAACAATGACAGACCAAGGAGATCATTTGGAAGGAACTGGTGACAACCAGGTAAATGAAGGACAATCTACTTTTGTGTTTCCAATTTTGGATCCTGATATTGTGTCACAGATGAAGAATATTCCACCATCAACTCTCCCTCATTTCCATCGTAAAGTTCATAAAGATCCTGACTCTTTTCTATTTGAGTTTGATATTTTGTGTAGAAGTTATGATTATGCAACTGAGGCTCAGAAATTAAGATTATTTCCTGTTACCCTCAAAGACTCAACTTTACACTGGTTTATGGGGTTAGGAGGAAACACCATAACTTCTTGGGATCAGATGAGGAGGGTATTTTTGTCTAAATATCAGGAATATTGTAAAACTCGGGACATGCAGGATGAAATTTTTACAATCATAAAAGATGATGATGAAATGCTTGAAGATTATTTGGAAAGATTTATGTATATTTTACAAAGGTAAAAACTTAGGCTTGATCCCAACACTATTATAACCTTGTTCTTAAGAGTACTTACTGATAATGCTAGAAAAAATTTGAATCTGTTAGGACAAGGCGATATTTCTCAACAAACTTTTGATCAAATTTGTGAATTATGCTAGAAATTTTCAAGAAATTAGTATAGATCCAGTAGAGGAACTCGAAATAAAAATAGAAAGACTGAATCTACTGATTCTATGATTATTGGACTAGAAAATAAAATGGAAAACATGAAAATTGACATAATGAACACTGTTACTAAACAATTAGACTCTTTAAAATTTCAACAAAAACTTATGAAGGAACAAGAGTCATTGTGTCTTTTTTTTCCTAAATGCAGAGACAAGCATCCCCTTAAAGAATGTCCTCTTAACTTGAAAGAAACTAATAAGTGTGCTATTTGTGCAGAAGACCATATCACAAAAAAATGTCCCTCTATACATTGACTTAAAGCAGTATTTACAGGGGGGCAGCCTGAAGCTGAACAATTGTATGCTATGGGAGCAAGAAGAAATTGGCCTCAGGTAGGTGTAGGTATGGCTCCTGAATTTCCTCCACACTATTTTGGTTATAACCCACATGCATATTCATATCCTAACTCTCATCAGCAGTGGCAGTATGGAAATTAGTATCAGCATGGGCAACCTTCCCAACCATGGCAACAGGGTTGGAAAGACCAACTTATTCTCCATTTTCCTACCAGCCACCTATGCAACCATATCCATCTACACATGTACCTTATCCGATGCCTCAAATTCTGAGTCAGACCACCCCATTACCTTTACCTCCACCCTTTCGACCTCCTCAGTTTCTTTCTCAATCTACGCCCAAACCTAATAATAATAATAATAATAAAGCAGTGAAAATGATCCATGTAAAAAACCCGCCATTTCCATTCGAATACTAGTCTATTCCAGTTGGAGTTCATGATATTCAATTAAGATCTGGAAGGACTGTAATGCCAGAAAATCAGAAACAACTTATGGTGATTGTTGAAGAGAAAGGAGAAGAGGAAACTATTAACCATTCTCCAAAAGTTGTCACTAAGTAGCCCTTACCCTTTGAGTCCTTGCCATCTTCTTCCAACCAACCTCCCTTTCTAGAGAGGCTAGTAATGGAAAGAAGACAGCGTATTTCTGAGACTAGTTTGGCATTAGAACTTTGGAATCTTTTCATTAAGATACCTTTTCTCCAAGCCATTAAAGAGATCCCCATTTGTACCAAGATTATTAGGGAACTCTGTCTCAAGAAAAATGGGAGGAAGAGATTGGAACCCAAAACTCTTCAATTTGGTGGTAGGGCAGCAGATTTGATGACGGGATGTGTGTCTGTGGAAAAATATACTGATTTCGGAAACCCTGTTATCACAGTTCAGATTGGTAATGTCCTTGTCTCTAATTTTATTATAGACCTGGGAGTAGTCATTAATGTAATGACTAAGCAAACCATGGATCAACTTCGGTTATCTCATCTTCGCCCTACTCCTATTGTGCTTGAATTAGCAGATAGATCCAAAATTAAGCCTGAAGGAGTATTGGACGATGTGATCATCTCATTAGATTCTTGGGAATATCCTGCTGATTTCATTGTGCTTTAGCCAAAGAACCCGGTAGGAGGACATCCCTTGATCTTGGGTCGACCATGGCTTGCTACAGCCGATGCATATATTGGATGTCGTTCCGAAGATATGTATATTTCACTTGGTGATTCTAGGAAGAAAGTTACCTTATACCCTCCTGCCAGATCCATTCAGGACCTTCGAGACACTTTATGGTTGGACCAAAGCAGTGATGAGGAGACTCAATCTATTTCTCTTATTTATCATTATGCTGGGACTTCACAAGAAGATGAGATTCAAGATTTCCTGAACAATCTAGACACCATGCCTAACTTTGAGCCTTTGAGCCAGATTTTTAGCCTAGATTTCCAAGAAAACCATGATTCTCATTCTTCTATACCGATGTCTTTGACCACTCCTTTGAGTACTCCGGAGCCTGATACTATTCTTTTTGAGATTAGCTTTGGTAAGTCCTTGCATATCAGTTTAGATTTAGACCCATCTCAGCAACAACAACCTATGAATTTGTTGCAAAACCATCTTAGTGCATTTGCTTGGGGCTATGAAGACATGAAAGGTATCCCTCCTGAAACTTGTATACATCATATCTATATTCAGGAAGGAACCCGACCTATCCGAAAACCCCAAAGATGAATGAATCCAGCTCTAAGAGATGTTGTGAAAGAAGAAATAAAGAAACTTTTAGATGCTGGTTTTATCTATACTATTTCTGATAGTTAGTGTTGAGTCTCAAATCTGCATCTTTTCCATACATCTTCCTAGACCTTTTTCATCCTCCTGAACCTTCCAAGTTGTCAATATCATTGTATATTAATTACAAAAGAGCATCTAACATGGTTTTTAATTATATTTTTGTGTTTTCTGTTTGATTTAGATTTTTCTCATTTAGCTGCGGAATCTTGCCACTTTCTGCAGCTACTGCAACTTTCCGCAGCCATTTTGTGAAACTCTATGTTACAGGTGTCCTCAGGTAAAACGAGCCACATGGGCAAGTCAGAAATGATGTGGACATGGATCGTGTCCTATTGGCTCGAGCAAATTCATCTAAGGAGGCTACGGTCAAAGGTGGCCAAGTGGAAGTCAACCGTAGAGTCCCACGGTGACAGGACTCTGTTTCTCGTCACGTGGAGATTTCTATGGCCGATTTTGAATTGCGGGAGACAAATCAACATCTGTACATGGCTCCATAAGCCAAATTCAAACATCCACTCTTCATAAATTTACTCCTCAACGCGGCCATGATCCTAGATCTCTGGACGTAATGGTTTACGTGTTTTGTATCAGCATAAACTTTAGGAAATTAGTTACATCAGCTTCAGTTATAAATAACGCGTTTTCATACGCATAAGAGTTAGTTTTTATTAGTCTCCATTAGCCTCCAGATAGCTCTGTAATGTAATTACGTTGCCACTGTGCCGTAATATCACCTTTCTGTTATGACTGCATTTTAATATATAAGAAGACTCTGTTTCCAAGCATAATTCGTACTTGAAGTCTGTTGCCAAGGCTGGTGTAGAGGGCCCCTGCACACGCTGAGGTTTTGTGCATTATTGTATAGTTTCTTGTTTTATTTCTTTAAGCTCATTGTGCCATAATCATTCACATGTTTATACATTGCATCTTTCATGGTATATATGCTTCATCTCCGTTTATAATCTTTCATGCTTTACATTTTACTTATGTCTTTCATGTTTTATGTTATTGTTAACTGATCAGTGTTCTTGTTTCAGGTTATAAATAGGCAGCCCGGGCATTTGCATAACTTTTTGACTAATGACATGGAATTAATATTGTTCTGCTGCTAATTTGCTTTTCTTAGTTTCTATTTAATTTCAGTACTGCTTTGTTTATTTCAGTTTTGCTCATTTGCTTCAGTAGTTAGATTTAGATATATTAAATTGCTCATAACATTTTCAGTTGCCTCCGAAAGCCACAGCTGGACTGATGGTGAGGGATTGAATTATGAATGTGTAGTTTGATATTAGTTTCCTTTTGGCAAGTTAGATATATTAAATTTCTCATGACATCTTCAGTTACCTCCGAAAGCCACAGCTGGACTAATGGTGAGGGATTGAATTAGGAATGTGTAGTTTGATATTAGTTTACTTTCTGCAAGTTAGATATCGGGTTACTCAAGTTGTTTATGGTTACCTCCGAAAATCATAGCTGGACTAATGATGAGGGATCAGAAGATAAGTTGATGTAATTTGATTTAGATTTACTTTGTTGCAACTTTTGGATTTCTTTCAGCATAGTTTCTTTTGTGTTTAGACAGCAGCAAGAATAGTTTGGTTTTCATGCTCAATAGTTCGCTGTTTTGATTTATTAGACTAGCAGCACATTTTCATTTCCTTTCAAGTTTTGTCATTGTATGTTTCAAATTCTTTTTTTTTTTTTTTAAGTTTCAAGTTGGTAAATCATTATAGAGGATATCATTTCCTTGAACAATCATAACCATACTTGTTTTTATTTCCATCTCACATTAGAAAACCAAAAACGACAAAAAGTTAAGAAATAGGTTATCTTGCACATATAGTGCACCGCACTTCATCAGCTTACGAATCCTGGATTGATAAATTAATGTAGCAATTTAGGAAACACTAAATTGACCAAACATTTTGGCGCCGTTGCCAGGGAAGTGTAAATAGGTAGCCAATTTCTTAAAAATAATAATAATAATAATAAAAGAAGGGAAAACTTGATAACTTCTTGAAGTATGCTCTCCTCTTGCACCTAGTGTGATTTGGAGGATCAGAAAAGAGAGTTATTGGTTCAGTAATTTCTTAAGTATGCTCTCTTCTTGCACCTAGTGTGACCTGGAAGATCAGAAAGAGAATTATTAGCCCAACTTTTAAAAAATAAAAAAAAATAAAAATGACATGCATAGAGCAAGAGATTCTAGGGGAAGGTTTATAGCCAAAGCCAAGAGTTCGATTTTCACAACTCCATCTTCTTCAAGGCATAGAAAAGAATCACCACCATCTACCCCTAGCCTTAAGATTTTTGGAATACAAGGAACAACTGAATTAGAGGATTCTCCTATACCACCTACTAAATCTCATTTAGAAAAGGAAGAGACTCTCTCTCATCCTCCCTTGATAGAAGAACCAGAGGACTTTAAGGACTCTAAAGAAAATATCATGGCAGAGGAAATAATAGATGGATTTGCAGGTAGAGGTATAAGAGGAGGAAACAATGGAGACAACAATGGTGAAGGAAATAATGAAAGAAATAGGGAAGGAGACAACTTGTTTGGATTCCATATAGTTGATGAGGAAACTCATACAACAATGAAAAATATCTCACCATCTGTCCTCCCTAACTTTTATGGATTGCGAAGTGAGGATCCTGAAACATTTTTGTTTGAGTTTGAAGTTGTGTGTCGAACTTATGACTATATGGAAGACTCTCAAAAACTCAAACTATTTCCTTCAACTTTGAAGGGAGCTGCTTTGAAATGGTTCATGGGATTAGCCACTCAATCTATTAGGACTTGGAATGATATGAAACAAACATTTTTGGATAGATACTTGGACTATTGTATGCCTACCAATCACAAGGATGAGGTATTCAAAATGATGCAAAAAGAAGACGAAAATTTGGAAGATTTACTTGAAAGATTTCAATACAACTTGAAAAGAGAAAAGATGAGCAACTTAGATAATGAAACCTTGAAAGCCCTCATATTAAAAGCCATTAGAGATGAATGGATAGATATTTTAAACATGATGGGAAAATGAGACATTTCTCAACTTCCACTTCGTGACATAACAGAACTATGTGTCCATCTCTCAAGAGGAAAATCTAAAACAGGAAAAGGGCCTAGGGATCCTTCTCTTATTAGGGCTAACAAATCTGCAACTGGATCAGTAAGTAGGGTAGAGATTGGTAACATATGAATTCGAAACTGATATCTTAGGGAACCTTAGTGAACAACTAGACACCCTTAAAATCCAAAACAAGAAAAAAGCAGAAACAGATGCTTTAGCCATTTTTTGTCCAAAATGTAGGAAGAAACATGCTTTAAGGGAATGTCCCTTGGATGCAAAAATTGTAGAAACATGTATGATTTTCTCAAAGAATCATGAGATCAAGGATTGTCCTTCAATTCCTGGACTCAAAGCTGTTTTTCAAGAAGACCCAAATTCAGTAGAATCTCTCTGCTTTGTTGTAAGAAGACCTTGGCAGGGACAACAAAATCAAGGGTTTAACAACCCTATGAATTTTTAAACCCCACCAAATTGGAATCCTTGGCAACAACCTTGGCCCCAACATCAAAATCCATATCAGCCATGGGTACAAGGGATGCAAAATCCTTATGGGAGATTTGCTCAATTTTATCAATATCCTCCATCTTTTCAAAATCAACAAGCTCCACAACTTCCAAATTCAAATCCACAACTTTCATTTCCATTTCCACAACAACAACCTTCTCAACAAAATCCAAATCCTCAACTCATGCTCCCATACCAACAAAAGACAAATCAACTTCCAGCTCAGCCATTTCCAAATCCTAATAATAAAAATCCTAAGAATACTTACATGGTAGAAGGACAACAATTTCATACCTATATGATTGTTCCTCTCAATGATGTACAACTCAGATCTGGTAGAGTTTTAGAAAAACCTTCTATAGATATTCAAGAACAAGATACCTCTGAGGAGGATTCTCTTCAAGTCAATAAGGATTCTGAGGAAGCATCTCTTCAAAATTCAAACATTCAAAAAGAAAAAGAAAATTTAACACCCACAACTCCTATAGTTGAGCAACCTGCATCTTCATCTACACCTCCTTTTCCCGAAAGACTACAAATTGACAAGGGGGTGGAAAAACAAATTTTGTTGCCTAACTATGACTTTCTAGATGAATTGAAGAATGTTTGTATCAAGATTCCCTTGCTACAAGCCATTCGAGAGATTCCTATTCTAGCAAAAACAATAAAGGAGTTAAGTTTCAAAAGACCAGGAGGGAAATTAAAAGACACAAGAAGAATCCACCTGGTAGGAAAAGTTGCAGATATCATGATGGGAAAAATTACCATGCAAAAGTATGTAGATCCAGGAAGTCAAATTGTCAAGACACATATAAATGGGATAGAAATTCCAAACACATTGATTGACTTAGGGGCAGCTATCAACATTATGAGTAGACAGACTATGGACCAGCTAAAACTTCCTAACCTTCTTTTTACACCTACTTTACTGCAACTTGCAGATCGATCAATTATTAAACCAGATGGTGTATTAGAAGATATTTCAATCTCCTTAGATTCTTGGGAATATCAAGTAGATTTTATGATTTTGACTCCCAAGAGTAATCTAGGAGGGCACCCAGTTCTTTTAGGAAGACCTTGGCTAGCCACAGCTGGTGCTTTTATTAGTTGTAGATCTGGGGACATGTACATTTCTAATGGTAATTTGACAAAGAAATTCAATTTGTATCCTCCAGCAAAAGAAATCACAGAAGTAGGAGATAATGAATGGGTTGATGATGAGGACACTATACAACCTGTCTTTACCATTTCTGAAATCAGTGAGGATAGTCAAATTCTGAACACATTAGAAAATTTTGAGACATCTTCAGAATATGACCCCACACAATTTCGGTTGGAATCTGACATAGAATATTTATCATCAAGACAAATGTCTCTTTACTCTATGGAAGAGTTTGGTAGTTCTACTATTGAGATTTTTCCAGGAAAAACATTGAATATCAACAAACATTTGGAAAAATCACAACAAGAAGAACTAACCAAAATCTTGCAAAAAAATTCTACTGCATTTGCATGGGAGTATACTGACATGAAAGGTATTGATCCTAAGACTTGCATCCATCATATCTATATTGAGGAAAACAGTAGACCAATCAGACAACCTCAAAGAAGGATGAATCCAAATCTTAGGGAGATAGTGAAAGAAGAGGTCCAAAAACTACTCAATGTAAACTTCATTTATCCAATTTCAGATAGCCAATGGGTTTCTCCTCTGGTTATAGTACCTAAAAAGAATCGTAAATGGAGGGTGTGCATTGATTACAGGGAATTGAACAAAGCAACTTTAAAGGATCACTTTCCTTTGCCTTTTATCGATCAGGTATTAGATACATTAGCAGGTAAAAAGTACTTTTCATTTTTGGATGGTTTTAGTGGCTATAATCAAATTCAGGTAGCACCTGAAGATCAAGATAAGACCACATTTACTTGTCCATGGGGAACTTTTGCCTACCAAGTACTTCCTTTTGGGTTATGTAATGCACCTGCAACATTCCAAAGAGTAGTACTAGGAATTTTTTCTGATCTAATCCATGATTGTGTAGAGGTTTATATGGATGATTTTACAGTTTATGGTAATTCATTTGAAGAGGCATTAGAAAATTTGGAAAATGTTCTTATAATATGTAAAGAAACAAACCTTTCATTAAGCCATGAAAAATGATTTATGATGTTTACTGAAGGGATTGTTTTAGGACATCATATTTCAGGGGATGGGATTAAGGTTGATAGATCAAAAGTTGAAGTCATCTCCAAGTTACCTATTCCAAATTGTCAAAGAGATGTTAGAAGTTTTCTAGGATTCACTGGTTACTATAGAAGATTTATAGAAAACTTCACTAAAATAGCATCTCCACTCTTCAAATTTCTTACAAAAGACTGTGAATTTAAATGGGATCGTGATTGTCAATCAGCCTTTGAAACTTTGAAAACAAGAATATCTGAAGCACCTATCTTGAGAGGGCCAAATTGGAAACTCCCTTTCCATATTTCTACGGATGCTTCAGATACAGCTCTAGGAGCTGTGTTGGGTCAAAAATATTTAGTTCCTTATGCCATTTATTATACCAGTAAAAATTTGACTCCCACAGAGTTGAACTATACTGTGACTGAAAAAGAGTTTTTAGCCGTTGTTCATGCAATTAATAAGTTTAGACATTACATAACAGGCTATGAAACTTTTATTCATACTGACCATTCTGCAATTAGATATTTAATGAACAAACCCGTTACTAATGGCAGAGTGACAAGATGGCTCTTACTTTTGCAAGAATTCAATATTACTGTGTTGGATAGACCAGGAAAACAAAATACAGTAGCTGATTTCTTGTCTAGGATTCAGAATACTAAAGAAGATTCTCCCGTAGAGGATAAGTTTCCTGATGAATACTTGTTTGCAGTAACTATTAAGACTCCTTGGTATGCAGATATTGCTAACTATTTGGTTACAGGGAAACTTCCTTCACATTTATTTCCAAGTGAAAAATGAAAAATTATTCAGGAGAGTTCAAAATATTCATGGATTTCCAACGAATTGTTTAAAACAGAGCCAGATCTTGTGATCAGAAGATGTGTCAGGGAAGATGAAATGCCTGATATTCTTAAGGCATGTCATGATGAACCATGCGGCGGACACTTTGCAGAAAAAAGGACGGCCTATAAAATCCTCTCTTTAGGATATTATTGGCCTTCCCTCTTCAAATATGCAAAACAATATGTCAAAAGGTGTGACAGCTGCCAAAGTGTAGGGAAACCTACCCTTTCAAATGAAATGCCATTGCAAACACAGGTACTCATTGAACCCTTTGAAAAATGGGCTTTAGATTTCATTGGACCTATTAATCCACCATCTAAGCAAAAGAAGTATATATTGGTTTGTAATGATTATGTTACTAAATGGGTAGAAGCTAAAGCATTAGTATCTGCTACTGAAAATTCAATTGTTCATTTTCTTTATGAGGATATTTTTACTCACTTTGGTGTTCCAAGAGAAATTGTGACAGATCAGGGGAGCCAATTCACATCCAATTTGGTGGAAAAGTTGATGGAAGAATACAAAATCAAGCACAGAAGATCTACTCCTTACCATCCACAAGAAAATGGTCAAGTGGAGTCCACAAACAAATTTCTTGAAAGTATCATCACCAAAACTGTTCATCTACATAGAAGAGATTGGGCAGAAAGGCTTCCTGAAGCCTTGTGGGCCTACAGAACTACATGGAGAAATACAACAGGAAATTCTCCCTATGAACTTGTTTATGGGAAGGAAGTCCTGCTCCCCATTGAGTTCCAAGTCAAGACCTTCAAGATAGCAGTTCAGTTGGGGATGGATCTATCAGAAGCCCAAAAGCATAGAATGGAGCAGTTGAACGAGCTAGATGAGATCAGACAAGAGGCAATTTTAAGAACCGATCTAGTTCAATATCAAAGAGCTAAATGGCATGACAAGTACATCAAAGAGAAGAAGTTTCAAGAAGGAGATTGGGCATTGTTATTTGATTCCAAGTTTAAAGATTTTCAAGGAAAATTTCAGACTCATTGGCTTGGGCCATATGAGATTGATAAGATCTTTAGCAATGGAGCGGTAAGAATCAAGACCATTGATGAGTTTCAAACTCCTCTTATTGTGAATGGCCACAGATTGAAAGTTTATCATAAGCCACTCTCAAGAGAGGATTTTGTCAAAATGTTTCAAGAAAATTCTGCAATCAGGCTGGTACAGGAGAATTCTTCTTCTCCACCAGCCTAGCTTTTGTTCTTTTCAGTTAAAAAAAAAAAAAAAAAAAAAAAAAATTGTATAAGCCCGAAAACCAATCACTGATTGGCAGTCTTATACAGAAAATATATGGTGAAAATCAGGAACACCTGACACTATATTTTCCAAAAAAAAAAAAAAAAATCTCTTTCATTTCACAAGTTTTGTGACCACTCACTCCATTCCATTCCACTTCATTCCATTTCATTTCACTTAATTTCACTCCATTCCACTTCATTTTATCTGTTTCATTCCATTTCATCAATAAAATTCTTTTTCATGACCATTTCCATCTAGTCATTTGTCATCCGTTCATGTTCATTCATCCAAATAATAGCTGTGTCAGTTTCCGCAGCTGACATCTGTTTCCGCAGCTGACACCAGTTTCCGCAGCCAGAAGCAGATTCCGCAGCTACAACTCTGTTTTCAAAAGAATGTACAGCCAGATGTTATTTTCATAATCATGAAATAAAATTCAGATATGAGGACCAAAAATGAAGACATGGAGCATTCAAGATACCAATGAAGAGCAACTAATTGAAGACCAAGGAAAAGGCAAAGATTCCAAGGTATGAGTAAAATTCATTTCAAATAGCATTGAAAACACATTTTTATATAGTTCTAAACCATAAGCTCCATCCACTATGTGCAATGATTATATTGACAAATTCCGAACGATTCCATAATTAAACCCCCGATCTTCACTCATACTCTGATATTCCACCGGTGACAATGAGACGTAGTTGATTTGACCACGGACTCTTACAGCCGCATAAATCCATAGCCGTTGTTTAAACGTGCTCACATTTATTGTGCAGCCACCAAATTTCAAAACACTGTCGGATGTGTTATACTCCTCCTATTGTTCTGTTAATCTCACAGCCGTATCTCTGCCATGCTCACGAAACCCCTCTCTGTTTTGTCTCATTCCACTTCGTTCTCTATTACGCTACAGCCTATATATCCACTCTTTGATATCTACCTACAGTCATTGTGCTCATCTCCGCGCATTCAGCCGTTCTATTTCCATTGAACCCTCACGCAGGAAAATTTTTGAAGAGCAGAAAGAAGGATGGGTAAATTGCTAAGAGCAGAACCAGAAGGTCCTAAATTCATGGAGGGATATCCGCAAGTAAGGGATGTATTGAAGAAAGCAAAGTGGCTGCGGTTTATCCAAAATTTCAGAGGTTATCATAAAGAAGTGACAAAAGCATTTGCAAGGTCGTTCAATGGCCTAGAAGTAGAGATTGGAGACCTTAAGTTTGCAGTGAACGAGGCATCTGTAGCAACTGCCACAGAACTTCCTCAAGAGGGTGAGCGTTGGTTTAAAAATAAAAGCATTAGTGATGAAGCCTGGAGAACAATCTTACGAAACCAAGGTATGGACATAACTATTTTTAAAAGAGGAATTCCTGTTCATGCATTGAAAGAGGAATGGGCTAGTTTGCTGCTAGTTGTTCAAAAATTCATTACCTATGAAGGCCGTTTTGGGTCCATGTATATGTACCATACCAGATTGCTGATGAATTTTCTAGATAATCAAGCTCTCAATCTCCCATATTTTCTATTAAATAGTTTGAAGAAAATGTCTGTGACTGTTTAGAAGCATTTAGGAGATGTAGAACCACATCTATATCACCACGGTCTTGTAAAAATTTTGATTGAAAAAGAGTTAAAGGAGAAGAAAGACACATGGGAACAATTTTTGATTAGAAATTTCTTTGAGGAACCTCAGGAAATTCCTGAAGGTATCACATCAAGAAGGAGTAGGATAAAAATAATAAATGATGAAACTCAAAGTACTCCTACTCAAGAAATTCCTGAAGGTAACACATCAAGAAGGAGTAGGAGAAAGAGAAAAAATGATGAAATTCAAAATACTCCTACTACTACAATTGAAAGAACTGATAGGGAAGAGAGACTATCAAAGAGGAATAAGAAAGAAACCAAGGGTAAGAAGCCAATAACACCAAAAGAGAGAAAAAGTATCGAGGCTATACATCAAACCCCTTCTTCCGAAGAAGAAGATCATCAAGTGTTATCTGAAAGATTAATTTATCTTCAAAAACAGTCATCTATGGCCAAGAAGATAGAGAAAGGAAAAAAAAAGCAAAAGGACAGTGGTCCACAGCGTGTGAGAAGAAGTTCCAGACTTAAGGGGAAATTGAGGAAAACGCAAATGAAGGGACCCCATTTCATTAATTTGGGAGAAGAAACATCTAAACAGTCCCCAGCTGACCATAGTCCATCTCACTCTCAGTCAGTTAGTGAACCTGGTTCATTTCAGTCTCAGTCAGACATTGAACATAGTCCATCCCATTCTCAGCAAGATGTTGATGTGAGCCCTTCTCAGCCAGATTTTGAAGATAACTCTCCTTCACGGCATTTTGAGGACAGCCCAATAAAAATGACACCTGAAATAGACCCCAAGTAGCAAGAAGTATATGATTATATAGAATCTTTGGAAAAATCAGCTACAGGTCCCAGTACTTCGTCCATTCAGCCTCACACAGTACAGGATGATTTAGTCCAATCACTAAAACATGAAGTCTTTGAGCTAGAGCTTTTAAATAGACACATCAAAAATGAAAATGAGACATTGAAGGAACAAAGTAAATTGGATAAAATCATTCATGATAATACCATGCTACATCTGGGAATATGGCAGAAGAAGAACAAGAAATTGAAAAGGAAATGCCAGAAGTTAAGCAGAGCACTAGTTAATATCAAATTTAGATGCTTAATGAAGAAGCCCAGAATGTTGGCAGCACCAAGGAAGAAAAGGAGAGGGCTGGATGTACTGGCTGAAGTGTCAAGGCATATGAACTGAAGAAGGATTATCAAAATTTTGGTTGCATGAGGACATGCAACACCTTCACAGTGGGGGTATGTTGAGTCTCAAATCTGCATCTTTTCCATACATCTTCCTAGACCTTTTTCATCCACCTGAACCTTCCAAGTTGTCAATATCATTGTATATTAATTACAAAAGAGCATCTAACATGGTTTTTAATTATATTTTTGTGTCTGATGTTTGATTTAGATTTTGCTCATTTAGCTGCGGAATCTTGCCACTTTCCGCAGCTGCTGCAACTTTCCGCAGCCATTTTGTGAAACTCTATGTTACAGGTGTCTTAAGGAAAAACGAGCCACATGGGCAAGTCAGAAATGATGTGGACATGGATCGTGTCCTATTGGCTCGAGAAAATTCACCTAAGGAGGCTACGGTCAAAGGTGGCCAAGTGGAAGTCAACCGTAGAGTCCCACGGTGACAGGACTCTGTTTCTCATCACGTGGAGATGGATATGGCCGTTTCTGAATTGCGGAAGGAAAATCAACACCTGTACATGGCTCCATAAGCCGAATTCAAACATCCACTCTTCATAAATTTACTCCTCAACGCGGCCATGATCCTAGATCCTTGGACGTAATGGTTGACGTGTTTGGTATCAACATAAACTTTAGGAAATTAGTTACATCACCTTCAGTTATAAATAGCGCATTTGCATATGAATATTAGATTAGTCTCTGTTAGTTTTTATTAGTCTGCTCTGTAATGCAATTACATTGCCACTGTGTCGTAATATCACCTTTCTGTTATGACTGCATTTTAATATATAAGAAGACTCTGTTTCCAAGCGTAATTCGTACTTGAAATCTGTTGCCAAGGCTGGTGTAGAGGGCCCCTGCACACGCTGAGGTTTTGTGCATTATTGTATAGTTCTTGTTTTATTTCTTTAAGCTCATTGTGTCATAATTCATTCATGTGTTTATACATTGCATCTTTCATGGTATATATGCTTCATTTCTGTTTATAATCTTTCATGCTTTACATTTTACTTCTGTCTTTCATGTTTTATGTTATTGTTAACTGATCAGTGTTCTTGTTTCAGGTTATAAATAGGCAGCCCGGGCATTTTCATAACTTTTTGACTAATGACATGGAATTAATATTGTTCTGCTGCTAATTTTCTTTTCTTAGTTTCTGTTTAACTTCAGTACTGCTTTGTTTATTTCAGTTTTGCTCATTTGATTCAGTAGTTAGATTTAGATATATTAAATTGCTCATAACATTTTCAGTTGCCTTCGAAAGCCACAGCTGGACTGATGGTGAGGGATTGAATTATGAATGTGTAGTTTGATATTAGTTTCCTTTCTGCAAGTTAGATATATTAAATTGCTCATGACATCTTCAGTTACCTCCGAAAGCCACAGCTGGACTGATGGTGAGGGATTTAATTATGAATGTGTAGTTTGATATTAGTTTACTTTCTGCAAGTTAGATATTAGGTTACTCAAGTTGTTTATGGTTACCTCCGAAAATAATAGCTGGACTAATGATGAGGGATCAGAAGATAGGTTGATGTAATTTGATTTAGATTTACTTTGTTGCAACTTTTGGATTTCTTTAAGCATAGTTTCTTTTGTGTTTAGACAGCAACAAGAATAGTTTGGTTTTCATGCTCAATAGTTCATTGTTTTGATTTATTAGACTAGCAGCACACTTTCATTTCAATAGCACATTTTCATTTCCCTTCAAGTTTTGTCATTGAATGTTTCAAATTCCTTTTTAAGTTTCAAGTTGGTAAATCATTATAGAGGATATCATTTCCTTGAACAATCATAACCATACCTGTTTTTATTTCCATCTCATATTAGAAAACTAAAAACGACAAAAAGTTAAGAAATAGGTTATCTTGCACATATAGTGCGCCGCACTTCATCAGCTTATGAATCCCGGATTGATAAATTAATGTAGCAATTTAGGACACACTAAATTGACCAAACAGTTAGTGGGTCTCTCCATTAGTGCTAGTACCTAAGAAAGATGGAAGATGATGTATTTGTATTCATTACCATGAATTAAACAAAGCCACTCTCAAATATTACTTCCCTCTGCCTTTCATTGACCAGGTGCTTGATACCCTTGTAGGAAATAAATATTTCTCCTTTTTGGATGGTTTCAGTGGCTATAATCAGATACAAATTGCACTAGAAGATTAGGATAAAACTACCTTTACATGCCCATGGGGTACCTTTGCTTATAAAGTGCTTCCCTTTGGATTATGTAATGCTCCGGCTACCTTTTAAAGGGAAGTCTTGGCTATTTTTGCTAATCTTGAATTTGTAGAAATTTATATGGATGAATTTTCTGTGTTTAGTAATTCTTTTCAGGAAGCTCTCAAAAATTTGGAGAAAGTACTTCTTCATTTCCAAGAATCCCACCTTTATTTGAGTGACAAGAAATGCAGATTAATGTGAAAAGCAGGAGTGGTACTTGGCCATCTGATTTCTGACAAAGGTATCGAGGTTGATCCGGCGAAGATCGAAATCATTCTGCATCTTCCTACACCCAAAACTCAAAGGGAAGTAAGAGGTTTTTTAGGGCATGCTGGTTACTATAGAAGATTCATTGAAATTTTTTCTAAGATAGCTGCTCCTCTTTTCCGACTTCTAGCTAAGGATAGTGAGTTTTCTTAGACCATAGCTTGCCAATAGTCTTTTGAAACATTGAAGGAAAAGTTGGTACAGGTGCCAGTTTTGAGAGGTCCAAACTAGTCCCTGCCCTTTCATATTTCCTCCAATGCCTCAGACCTCGATGTTGGCATAGATTTGGGACAAGAGGAAGACAAGAAATCCTATGCTATTTATTATATTAGTAAGAATTTCTCTTTCGCTGAATTAAACTATACAGTTACAGAGAAAGAGTTTTTAGTTGTAATCTTTGCAATTAATAAGTTTAGACACTATATCACAGGATATGAAGTATTTGTTCATACTGATCATTCCACGATTAAATATTAGATGACCAAACCATTGACTAGCGGTAGAGTGACTAGGTGGTTGCTATTGTTACAGGAGTTCAATATTACTATTGTTGATAGACCAGGAAAATCAAATGTTGTAGCAGATTTTCTTTCTAGACTAGATAATCTTGGTGACATAACTCCTGTTAATGATGATTTTCCAGATGAACATTTTTTTGATGTTTCTACAGATTCTCCGTGGTTTTCTGACATCACCAATTATTTGGTTACTGGAAAAATACCACCGCACTTCCCTGCCCATGAAAAGCGGAACATTATTCAGAAAAGTGTTGCATACTCCTGGATTCAAGGAGACCTCTTTTACACTAGTCCAGATTTGATTATCCGCAAATGTGTAAGAGAAGAGGAGGTGTTTGACATATTTAAATATTCTCATGATGAACCTTGTGGAGTCCACTTCGCTGACAAATGAACTGCATATAAAATATTACGTTCTTGCTACTTTTGGCCTTCCTTGTTGAAGGATGCCAAGCGGTATGTCAGGCGATGTGATAATTGTCAACGAATGGGCCAACCTAACCAAACCAATGAAATGCCTTTATGCCCTCAAGTTATGATTGAACCATTTGAAAAATGGGCTATTGATTTTGTAGAGCCAATAAATCCAACATCATCAAGTAAAAAGCATATTTTGGTTTGTACAGATTTTGTTACAAAATGGGTGGAAGCTAAAGCTGTTTCTTTTGCTACGGAAAAAGTTGTTGTTGATTTTCTCTTTTTTGAAATCTTTACTAGATTTGGTGTGCTTAGAGAAATTGTTTCTGACAATGGTCCGCAGTTTATTTCAAATCTGATACAAGGAGTGATGGAGCAATACAAGATCCAACACCGAAAATCTACCCCATATCACCCGCAAGAAAATGGCCAAGTGGAATCTACAAATAAGGTGATCGAGTCCATTCTTACAAACACAATGAATATGCACCGAAAAGATTAGGCTGAAAGATTACAAGAAGCTTTGTGGGCATACAGAACCACATGGAGAAATAGTACGGGGCACACACCATATGAGCTGGTATATGGCAAACAGGTTCTGTTACCGATTGAGTTCCAGATCAAAACTTTCAGAATTATAGTTCAGCTAGGACTCGATCTCTCTGAGGCAAAAAAAAAACATCTTCTTTAGTTAAATGAGTTAGATGAATTTCATAGAGAAGTTTTTCAGAAAAACATATTAATCCAATAGAAACAGAAATGGTGGCATGACAAGTCCATTTAGATAAAGAAGTTCCAACTAGGTGATTGGGTACTCCATTATGATTCTAGATTTTAAAATTTTTAAAGGGAAATTCTATACACGTTGGATGGGACCATATGAAGTAATATGAGTATTTGAGAATGGAGCTGTAGAAGTCAAAACTATTGATGGACAGGATACAATATTCTTGGTAAATGGACATAGATTAAAAAAATATGTTCAACCACTTGCCAAGAAAGATTTTACATAGCAAGTTCAGCAGAAATTTGGAACGGTAGTGGTAAATGGTAATACCAACCTCTTGAAAATTTGAATCCCTCTTCTTCAAGAAAAATTAACAAAAATAAAAAAATAAAAGAAAAAATAATTTCCTGTAATTATGAAAATCAATCCGCTGACATGATTGTAGAAGGATCAACCTAAAAACCAGCTTGCTGGCGGGAAGATTAGAAATTTCTAATAAAAAGAGAATTTTGCTTGATCTTTAGATATGCTAGTAACCATCAAAGTAAAAGCAGGTTCAACAGAGCCAACCTTTATAAAATTGGGGTAATTAGCATGGATATTTTTTTTCCAAGTAACGCTTAATTCTCGCTGCAGTTATTTTTTTTGCACCAGTGCAGGCAGACCTTGCAGAAAATTTTCTGCCTTTCTTCATATCCCATTTCGTAATTTTCCTCAGCTTTATTCTCAGAATCCTAGTATAATTAACCTTCCCATATTCTTCTAAATTCACCCTATCCGCTTCGAATAAATCCCAATTTAACCGTAAATTTTTTTTCCTATCCCACTTCTATTTTCCCTCTTTTGGTACTTTCCTGGAATCCCTGTGACAAAATTCCTTCCCATTCTAAAATTTCCTTTTCCCGCTCCTTTATTAACTCATGAAGTTCATTGCAGGATCTTGCATATAAAGAGCAGAAGGTTGTGCTCTGAAGCATCAAAGGGCGAAGCAAAATTAAAAATAAGTTGAAGAAATCGTGTGAAATCCAGCCTATATTTTAATTCTTTGTCCTAACATTATGCTTGCACTAGTGCAAGCATATTGTCCTATACGATACGAGCAGAAAAGTACCAGCAGAATGATGTGATTTACGCGGTGCAAAGATCAATACAAGCATACACCTTATCAGCAGCAGTACAAGTTATTATATGACATAAGAAAGTATTCATGATGAAAATTTATATGATGTTCTTCATATCATTGAAAAGCGGTCACGCTATTATATTACTTAGGAGGAAATTAGTTGAAAGTACAAAGTTTTTTAAGTAGGAATCATGATCTTTTTAAATGAATGCTAAGTATTTTTTTTGTAATTATGAAGGAATGTGAAATCGTGTAATATTTATTTGCATATAATTCACCCCATTCCGCCATAATGTGAAATGTCCTTCACTCATAACTCCCCTCGGTCCTACCTTCATTCCAAACATCCCGTCATTGCTGTACCTAACTGTTCAACTATCGTCGCACGTACCAATTGAGCTTGACTAGAAATGACGAGTACCTACGGTAAGTAAATCGGAGACACGATGGACGAACATTTAAATCCTTATTTATGAAAGTTGATCCCCCGGTGTTGCATGCAAGCCTCAGAACTCATCGTTCATAGCCAATAGCAGCAATGCTGCCTGTCCGAAATGAACCCCTATCTCTCAGCAAGATTGAGAAAACTGCTGAATTTTTCAACTATCTTCCATTGTTGTGGGAGTCAGTATTTCTACAGTTCCTATAGAAGTTCAATGGGTATGACAGGGACGTCGCCTTACAATTTTCAAGAAGCTTTAAAAATGACCAAGTGAGAATTGGGCCGCTCAAATTCAAAGTCACAAAGAAATTTGTAGCAGCAGCAACAGGTCTGGAGAATACGGGAGTGGAATGGTTCAAGAACCAGAAGCTGGAAGGTAAACGCTGGTAGCGTTTTGTCACGGATAAGAAGATGGAGGTCAATTGGAAACGCGGAGTTCCGCGCAAAGCCCTGCTAGGTCAATGGCAGGATCTCTTGTTTGTTTTGCAGACATTTGTGACCTATGAAGGGAGATAAACCTGCACCCTGGTGTATCATTTTAGACTGATACAACATTTTGAAGGAGGCCGACACATTCGTTGGAGGATGAACTTCCCCTAATTTTTGCTCAAAATTTTGGAGGAAATTACTAGAAGCGTACATGATGGAAGGGAGGACCAGGCTGATGCACGATTATACCATCATGGCCTGATAAAAATCCTGGTCTTAAAACATATAGAAATAAAAGGTATGACATGGGAAGAGTTGTTAAAACAGCTGCACGGGAAGTCGGCTGAGGAAGAGAAGACACAGGCCCCTAGTGCGAAAAGGAAGCAGACAGAGAAATCGATAGAAGGGAAGGCTTTGTATTCCACTAAAGAAATAGCCGATGCACTTGATGGAGAAACACCTTCTACATAGGCACATGCCTCTGAACACGACAGGCTGTCAGTTCTTGCAGATGCGGCGAATATTGCACAAATTGGGGACAATATTCCACTGGAAAATCTTATCAGAAAGCCCCAAAAGAAGAGGAAAATTTCGGATGTAGGAAAAGAACCACAACCCCCACAGGGTATGGAACCCCATCCTGCACCAGTATAAGAAGAAGCTGCGGCCCGAGAAGAAGAACTAGAAATTGAAGGAGGAGCTGAAGAAAAGGAGGACGCGGAAGCACCTGAGGAAGAAGAACTTGAGGAAGAAGAATCAGAGGAAGAAGAACCTGAGGAAGAAGAACTGGAAGAGGAAGAGGAACCAAAAGAAGAGGAACCAGAGGAAGAAGAATCAGAGGAAGAAGAACCTGAGGAAGAAGAACTGGAAGAGGAAGAGGAACCAAAAGAAGAGGAACTAGAGGAAGAAGAGGAACCTGAGGAAGAAAAATTAGACGAGGAACTGGATGAAGATGAACCAGAAGAAGAACCTAAGAAAGAGGAACCAGAGAAAGAAGGACTGTAGGAAGAAGAGTTCCTTGATGCGACCATGGTAGATATAGAAGTTTCGGAGCCAGTGACAGCCCTTGCTGAGATAGAGGAAGGAAAAGAATTGGCGACTCCTGTTTCCCTCATAGAAGAATTAGAACTCCAAGTACAAAACTTGGAGCAACTTGTGACCAAAGCACAAGAGGAGAAGGAACAAAGCAAAGGAAAATTGATGGCAGAGCTCAAAAAAAAGAAAAGAAAAGTTAAGGTTTGGAAATATCGAGCTGGATGTTGTTTCAGGTGGTTGAAAAAGGTTTCAAAGAAGTTAAGGCACATCAAGAGGAAGAAGGCTGAAATAGTGCAGCCTGAGGACAACATGCCGGAACAGGATTGAGTTGGAGTATTCAAAAATTTTGGTTTTTTCAAAGGTAAAAAATTTGTGTGAGGACACACAATAGTTTAGGGATGGGAGGATGTTAGTCTCATAAATTTCATTCTTTTTTACCATTCTTCCCTTCCCAAATCATAATCATTTACCCTGTTTTACCTATCTTATGTGCCCTCATCGTGCATTAGTGCGAGAACGATGACACATTTTGCATTAACTTCATATTTTACATTTTAAACTTAACTTAGCATTTATTAAATATATATTACATGATTTATTACTTAGAATTACTTTTTTAACTTATCATTACCTCCTATGCTATTTAATAAATAATCACTTATCTTGATCGCTGATTTTTAGTGTAGAACAGATCCCGCACCAGCACCAGCGTCGTGAATCTTGGCAGCAAATCTATATCACTTGGGTTGCCACCTGTTTTGTACTACCTTAGCTATGATCAATGAAGATATATCTAAGGCAGCCGAGTCCCAACTATGACAACATTTAAATCGAGAGTAGCTGAGATCGGACTTAAGAGAGATGAATAGCTGGAGATAGTTGCGGCCTATTCTGTTAAAAGTGATTTAATTTTGAAGGCCGAAAGCTTATTCTGCAATCGGTTATGTAATTTTTTATAACGATTTTTGTAATTGGCTATGTAATGGTAAACGATGTGTTAGAGTTGGACTTTGCAGCCCTCCGTCCGATATCATTTCTCTATTTGCATTTCATTGTTTAGGTGTCTCGTTCCGTTCTTTCATCTGCATTTCGTTAGAAGCATGCCACTGACTGACGGAAGGGTTTGGTTTTCTTGTTTTCCCTCATGCTTGTACCTTCTAGGTTGGTTAAAACTCCTCAAGATCAATCAAAGTTCAGTTCATGTCATTCACAGTCATAAATGGTTCTTTTGGTCAAAAGAGTCTTTTAGTTTTGAGTCTAGGGGTCAGTATATTGACATGTTTAATAAATGCCCGCAGGCCATGAGGATGGTTTTCAAAGAAGTTCTCATTCCAGATTTCATCATTAAACATATTCGAAGACATTTCTTGTTCAAAACTCTGTTTTGAATAAGAAATTGTCGAATTCATGTTTTTTAATAATCATGTATTTTTCATTTTGAAGATTTCAAAGCAGGCTCTGGTTTTCCTTTGCCAAACATTAACGCCAATATCCCTGCAAAAATCAAATAATTTCATCAGTCCAAACTCAGAAATTCAGTGAAAAAGCAGAAGACAGAGGTTTCATTAAATGACAAAGTGCCAAAATAGAAAAACATTACAAAGTGGGTTTTTGGAGGAAGCAAAAATGAAAGCCATCACTTGCAAGATATTTCTCGAAGACCTATAAACCATTTTCATCAAGAAAAATTCATAAATCTTCATAGCAAAGTTGAAATTTGAGGTTGAAGAGAAAATTGGCATTTGAAGAGACCGTGACTATGTGTTATCATTGTGCGCGGCGCATACAAAGGAGGCGTGGCGCACCAAACCAGTGCAGCGCATACAAAGGAGGCGAAGTTTGGCAGTGCATTTTTGTAAAGGCGCGACGCACCAAACCAGTGCGGTGCACTGGGTGTGCATGCGGGGCATTGAGCCATCAAGCTCGAAATTCATCCAAACTCTGCAATTTTCCAAAATCAAACAATTTTTTCCGCTCCAAGTAAGTTTGTCCACGTTTTCTCAATGATTTTTGACTATGGTGCTGTGGTTTAGAAGAAAAGAGGTCAGTGTTTGAATGGTGAAAGATTTAACCCTATAACCACATCCAAATTCGCTCCAAGGGTTAAAGGGAGGTGTTTCAAAACGTGAAATATGGTGCTTCAAATTCTCATTTCATTGATATATATGCTCTTTCCATTTACTGTCATTGGTGTCACTGTTAGTTTTTTCACATTATACACCACAGTCTCACGGTATCTCTCCTCAATCCATCACTGCTGTCACTGTTATTATCATTGTCTCACTGCTATTATTATGGTTTTTATAGCACAGTCCCATTGTTATTCCTCTATCCCATATCCCTGTATCCTTTGATCCCCATGTGAAATCCCAAACCCTATCACTTGTTACCTCCTTCCCTTAATTGATTTAAATTTAAATTTCCACAAGTTTTAATGGTTGTTTTCATGTCTTTGACTGTACTTTTGCCATTTGAATAAATCTTGTTTCTATCCCATCACAAGTCCCATCACTATCACCTATTCCCATACCATTTGTAAAGGTGTGTCATCTCAAAATTTTCCAAAGTAGTGAGTAAATGTTTGTCCTTTCCAAATTCACTTGACAGTCCATTGTGTTCACTTTGACATTTCCTTGCAGCCTCTTCATTTTGTGTGACACATTTGGGTGTTGAAACAAATACACCAATTTGCTCATTTTCTAAACAACCAAGCATACAGTTGACAAACACATTTCAGCATCATGTCAGAGACAGATTCTCCATATGAGTAGGGGTATGCACAAGACAGTGACTCTACAGTAGAACTTAATGCGCCAAGGAGATCTCACAAAAGTGGCCGGCATATCAGGGAAGAACCCACTTCTTTGACACAATTGCAGGCTTCCCCGCTTGCAATGGATTGTTTTCAGCGTCAGTCATGTTTCCAGTATTGTGAGATGATTGCCCAAACTTAGCATCATCATGAGTTAGCTCGCCTATTTGTCCTTCATTTTCATAATGGTATTGTAAGCCTTGCTGGAGTGAATTTCACTCTGTCACCAGAGACTATTTCTGAGGCGACCAGGATACCAAACATCGGGGAAGAGTGGAATAAGCGACAGCAGTTGGAGAGGGCATATTATGAGCCTTACATCAGACTCAGATATCTGAGGCAGCTGAGCATGGTATTTCCTTTCTGCTTTCTGAAATATGAGTACGCACCATTGATGAAACTTATCATTAGGTACTTCAGTTGTGAAGGGTGTTTTTCACGCTTGTATGCATATCACATCCGGCTGTTGATGCATTTCACGAGAGTGTGCATGATGAGCATTCCATACTTTATGTACCATAACATAGAGCGGATGATATTCCTTGTATAGAAGAAGACCCCAGTGCAGCAGCATAACAACATTTACCATTACGCGCTTATCAAAATCATGGTGATACATCAGCTCACACAATAGGGAATCGCATGGGATGAGTTCATTTCCCGTGATTTCTTTGCAGTGCCACAGCCTCCCGAGGTTGTTCATGATGAGGGAGAGCCTTCACACCAGTTTTATGTTCCCGAGTTTGAGCCTATCAGTGCTCCGGCGTATGTGATATATCAGAGAGGCCATCGAGCCTTATTTGCAGCATCGCGATGAGTACTATCTCCACTTGATGTGGAAGGGGTCTTGCCTTCGTCATCAGCACAGGTACAGGTTCAGGACAGAGGCAAGAGGCCTATGCACGATGAGGGCCCTTCAGGAGGCCAAGACACTGATTTTATACACATCGATGTTGATGCGAGCTCTCCTAGCTCAAAGCTCAAAGAGATCATCCAGGAACAAAAGGTGGAGATTGATACTTTTACCGTGAAGTTGCAAAGATCTCAGTGGGTTATACATTATTTGGAGTAGCGCAATAAACAACTGGAAGATCAGCATACACTTGTAGAGTTGTGGCAAATTCGGGAAGACCGTGCATTGGCCCGGAAGAGACCAGGTGACATGACACCGGTTGAGCGAGAGACCTGCCTCACGCATGTTAAAATTCATTTGGAAAAGCTCTTGGTGAAGGAAAATAGGGACAAAGACATGCTCAAACATATGAAGAATCATTATTGGGCCCGCATGCACGTTTCCAGAGCAAAAATGAAGATCCTGAAGGCAAGGTTGAGCAAGGCACTGAAACGTCGAAAGAGGATGGATTCACTCCGAATATTGCTTGAGGCTTCCTTGGCTGAGCATGAGACATGATGGGAGACCTTCACTCCAAATTTCAACAAATTTGGAGAAGTTTTTGTCATTTTGAAAATTTTGGTTACAAAACAGGTTTTTCCGCCCAACGCGTCGCGCCACCCGACGCACGCTTATGATTGGGACATCTTCTGGAGGGAAGCTTTACATTTTTGGAATTTTCATGATATATTATGTATTTTCAGGAATGGCCGAAGCATTTCATCACATTCTGGGTTGCCTAAAGGGCCAAAAACACCATAAAAATCACCTTTCTGCCACCTTTTGCACCAGCAGGAAGTACTCTTGGGAGAATGAAGTTTTGGAGGGGAAAATGAGCTCCAAATTGATACATTCCACTTGAGTTGGATAGAAAAAATCTAGGGCTTTCCAACGAGCTATCATGAGCTCAATTTGGACTTCAGGAAGTGCTCCAAAAGCAGGTCCAAAGTAGCATGGCGCATAGAGCTTTGGAGCGCGACGCATAGAGGAATTCAACCTATTTTTCACCTTCCAGCTCAGAAATTCGGCCAGTATTGATTAGTTTCACCTCTTGATGTAATTTTTGATATATCTTGATGTAATTTGGTAACCATGATGTAATTTTGGCATGTATTTACTTGTTCTAGATGATTCATTCACAAAAAGTGAAAATCAAGTGAATGGATCAGTTTCCTAACTTATAGAGGCAAGTTGTTTGGCTGCCTAGATTTTAGCTCTTTGTTTAGAATTGGTTCAAACTGCTCCTAGAAGCATGAGCTCGACCCCTAGAGGCATGGGAAGGGGTTAGAATTGTCTATTTATTTTATTTTCTGAGACATTTTCAGGGTTGGACTCTTGGGAAAAGTTTGGCACTCCATTGTACATCCATATTTCAGTTTTGGCAAAGGAAAGACCAGAGTTTTGCAACACTTGTTGGGATCCTTGTTGCTTCTGAGTTTTGATGATGTTCTTCTCAAGTTTTTTGTAAGTTTAATTAATGTTATATGTATGCCATTTCCCTTCTCTATGCTTCTTAATTAAACAAATGAGTAGTTGAGGTAGAATTCATTGATTTGTTGGTGCTCTACCTTAGACTTTTGTTTAATTTTACATGTTTTCGTCAGTTTGAAGAGGATCCTTGTAAACTATTGCCCTCTTTAGCTCCTCAGTAGTATTTTCCATCCATACACTCAATCTAAGACATCAAAGCCATTGCCTACCCTGCCCCAACTTGAACTCTGCAAGATCTGGCCTCATCCCCAAGCCCAAAATTGTTTTTCCCTTTTTTTCAACAAAACCCCTAAAAATCAAAATAAAACCCTCCTATTTGTTTATCTAGCCTAAGATAAATTGTTATTATCCTCATCTCAAGCCCCTTTGAACATTTTTCCTTGAGATTGACCAGGAGAGAGCCCTCTTCTGTCCTCGTAGGGCTAGCTACGAGGCTGACCATGGTTTGGTGTTGTCCTTCTTCTGCCTTATTTCAGCCTAAGGTGGATTTGGGAACTAACATAGTGGCGACCATACTGGGGAGAAAATGGTTTGATTGTTGATGTTATTTGTTTCATAAGTTACATACGGAGTCTGGAGTCACGCCAGGTAGCTTTCGAAACGCTTTTGCTTTGCATTAGCGGAAGTAGATAAATGCTGCTTCAGTCGATCTCCGGTTTAGCTTGTGAACGTGAAATTTCTATTGTGTTATACCCTAGTACATTATATTGTTCTGGACTTTTGGATGATTGATTCTAGAATTTGATAGGCTGAATAGATCATTTTGCCCTTTGATTTTTGAGTAGATCAATACACTGGCTTCCAAAAGACATGCTAGATCAAATCCTGATCCTAATCCGCCTCCAGTATATGAGAATCCCAACCTGATTCCAAGAATTTTCTGTCGAGAAGCTCCCGTGTTTCCTCTATTTAAATCTCATTCATACCCTACTGTATTTGAATACATCGAAGACATGGAGTTTGATGATCAGTTTGAGTTATCCTTGTTCGAAACCAAATCTGAAAGTGCTACTAGTTCTACCGTCATAAATCCCGAGTTCATTAAGTATCTTGAGGTTGAACAAGCTAATCGATCCATTGATAATTATATTATGAATCTTCAGAACTCTATTGTTGCATCAAATATTCCTGAGTTTATTGAATCTACTTCTGAAACCCTTGGTCCATTAGTAATTACTTATGATTCACAAGTTCAGGCTGAGTCTTCTTTTATTCCTACCATTCCAGTGCAACCATTGATATCTGATCAGCAATCGGCAGTATTTCCTCCTCCATCTCCACCGCATACTCCTTGAACACCTACTACTCCTACTCTACCCGTTTCTCCAAGACAGATCATAAATTCACCAAGAGCCATGGCTGCTAGATTCGCACCTCTTGTTTTGCCTACAAATTTGGATCCTATGTCTGCTAATTATCAGAGTAAAATCCCTTTGTTTGATGGTACTCCTCAAAGTGTGCCCGCTCAGCAGCATATTGTTAGAATGACAGAATTTTTGGACCTGCATGAAATTGATGAAGAGAATGTCTCTATGAGGTTGTTTGTCCAAAATTTTGGAGGTGAGGTATGCAAGTGGTTCAGAGCTTTACAACTTGGAAGTATTAATACATTAGAATACCTTCAGAGACAGTTTCTAGATTGGTGGGAGATGAAGAAAGATCTGCTGCAAATCACTTCTGAGTATACTAGCATCAATTGTAATCCTGGTGAGTCCGTCCAAGATTATATTATCAGATTTAATGTGGTTTATAATGCAATTCCTGATGACTTGAGGCCTTCTAAGAAATCAGCTTTGTTAAAATTCCTGGATGGTTTTGATCAGGAGATGGCCTATTCATTACGAGACAGAGATCCGCCTACTTTAGAGGACATGCAGAAGATTGCCGTGAGTGTTGAGGAAAAATTGAATGATAAGAGAGCTAGAATGAAAGCAGAGAAGAAAGTTGTGATAAAAGAAGAAGCTTCTACATCCACAGATAAGATACTTCGCGAGATGGGAAAGATGTTCGAAAGGCTCACTATTGATAAGCCTGAACCACAAGTTCAGAATCCTAATTTCCGTGGTCAGCAACAACCCCAATTCAAGATTAAACAACGAGAACAACGAGCACTAGAGCCACCAGTCCAGCAGCAAGTAAAGACGCCTCTTCAGCAGAATTTTTTTGGTCAGGATTCAGACGATGAAGATGATATAGTAGGAGAGAAAAATAATTTCTTTACTCCTGATTATTTGCCCATTTATATCACCGAAGATGATGAGTATGCAGAAAGTTCAGCGGTACAAAGAGATGAAGATTTTATCCTAGCTAATGATGCAGCCCTTGAGGAAGAGTCGGATGAATATCAAAGAGGTTACATGAATGCATTGTCAGCTCAACAGAAGCAATACTCTCTTAGAAATAGAGATGTACCAGTCAATCCAATTCAGAAAAGGAAGGAAGTTTTAGCGCCCAAGAATGATTCACCTGTTGCACAAAAGAAAGCAAAAGAGGTAGTTGATCCTGTTGCCAATAAGTCATCATCAGCAGAAAAATCAAATCAGCCAATCGCATCGAAAGAGAAGGTTGAAAAGAAAGATGTTCTAGCCAAAGAGATCGAAAATACTTCAGCTTTTAGTTTGGAGAATGAAATTTCGAAATTGAAGGTATCTATTCCCTTGATTGAACTAATGAGGAACATCAGTTATAAAGGTCAGGTTTCTAGAATTTTGAATTTTGATCCTATGTTTGACATGGTGAATATTGAAGATGATCAACCAGAATTGATATTTGGACCAGCTTTAGATGGTGAGTCTCCGGACAGCGAAGTACCTCCTTTTTATATCAGTCTTCGGTTGCATGAATTTGTGTTGCATAATGCCATGTTCGATTCTGGTGCTTCCCATAAACTTATGCTGAAAGAAATCATGGAGAAGTTGGGTTTAGACATTACCAGGAAGTACCATGATCTTTATTCATTTTATTCTAGCAGAGTGATATGTATTGGGCTCATTAAAGATTTGGTTGTAAGTTTGGATCAGATTCCTACAAAGAATGTTTTGATGGACGTTGTTGTAGCAGAAATTCCTCCGAGATTTGGTATGTTGCTTTCCAGATCTTGGGGAGAAAAATTGAAAGGGACACTACAGTTAGATTTCTCCTATGCGACGATTCGCGTGTTTGGCCAAATGAGAAAGTTGTACCGGGAACAAAAAATGAAGTATATGATTACCACTAAGGAGAAACCGGTTAATCATCCACTTAATTATGTACATACAGATCTAGAGTCTTTTGTTTTGTTTGCTAATAGTTTTAATGATGTAGATAGTCAGTTGGTTCAAGCAGAAGATATCCCAGAGATTACCGAGAATTTCAGAGAATTTTTGCAGAAAGAAAGGCAGCTACCGGAAAACACAGTTGAGCAATCAGCTAAAGATAGTGGACAGTAAGCAGAAAAAATAGAGCTATCACGGTTTCAACACTTAGAGGATGATGAAGAGGGTCTATGGACCATAGATTTCGATGGTGCAGTGGGAAATGATGGTGTTGGGATTGGTATTTGGGTACGCAGCCCTTTTTCAGCTCCTAATAAGGTACCGAGCAATGTACGGGTATGTTCTTACAAGTTGGCATTTGATTGTTCGAAAAATGAGGCTGAGTATGAAGCTCTGATTGCTGGCTTAAAGATTCTTAGAAAGCTGAATGCTTAGAGAATTGCGGTCTATGGCGACTCCGAATTGGTGATTAAGCAGGTAAAGGGTGAGTATCAAACGAAACATCCCCGGATGCGGGCTTACCGGAACGCTGTCCTTGATATTTTGAAGCAATTTTCAGATTATACCTTGACTTGTATTCCTCACATTCAAAATGGAATTGCTGATGCGCTTGCCAAGGCAGCTAGTAACTTGAAGATCCCAATGAATTCAAGAAATAAATTCGAGATTCATGTGAAGCACCGTCCTACCGTACCGGATAATCAAAGATGTTGGCAAGTTTTCCAAGATGATGATGAGATTAATAATTTTCTGCAGAGTAAAAGTAATTTCAAAGATACCTCAATTGATGTAGAATTTGATGATGGTGATGATGTTCAAGTTAACCAAATGGAAGTGTTACAGCTGAAAGATAACATTATTCCTAAAGGTTTGATACCTTTAGAAGAACTCTTCGATCAGGATGATGTGGCCAAGAAACCAAATTTACGACTGACTGAAAAAGGAGTAGAGGATGTAAATATTGGGACAGCTGAAAATCCCAAAATGGTGAAGTTATCCAAGCCATTGTCACCGGAGGTAAGGGCTGAATATGTGAATTTTTTGTCTTCATTTTCTGATGCTTTCGCTTGGGATTACTCAGATCTGAAGACATATGACACTAATATCATCCATCATACTATCCCAATTAAGCGTAATCAGAAACCTTTCAGAAAAAAGCTAAGAAGAATCAATCCGAAATTGCTGCCATCGATTGAGAAGGAGGTAAACAGGTTGTACAAAGCAGGAATCATTGTTCCTATCAGATTTTCTGATTGGATTTCCAACTTAGTTCCAGTGCGGAAAAAGACAGGTGAGATCTAGTTGTGTATTGATTTCCGAAATCTGAACAAGGTGTCACTGAAGGACAATTATCCATTGCCTAAGATGGATCATATATTGCAGCGAGTAGTGGGTGCATCTCGGATGTCACTTCTTGACGGTTATTCTGGATATAACCAAATCTTGGTTCATGAGGATGACCGCGACAAAACAACCTCCACTACTCCGTGGGGGACATTTCACTATGCCAAGATGCCATTTGGTTTGAAGAATGCTGGTGCAACTTTCTAGGGGTGATGGACATGGCTTTTGCGAATGAAAAAGATGTTTTTCTTGTTATTTACCTTGATGATTTGACTGTTTTCTCAAATTCAGATGAAGAGCATATGCATCACTTGAAAGTTGTTTTTCAGAAGTGAAGAAAATATGGTGTCTCGCTTAATCCTAAAAAGAGCTTATTCGCCATGGATGAAGGTAAGTTACTTGGTCACATTATTTCCAAAGATGGCATTTGTATTGACCCGGCACGTGTTGAAGCAATCCAGCAAATTGACCCTCCCAGGAACAAGAAAGAGATTCAGTCTTTTAACGGTAAGATGAACTTTTTGCTTCGTTTTTTCCCTAACCTTGCTGAGCATTTGAGAGAAATAACAAATATGTTGAAAAAGGACAGCCAAGTAAAGTGGACGGAAGATGCAGTAAAGTCCTTTGATTTGGTGAAGTTGGCACTATCTTCAGCCCCAGTGTTAATCAGCCCGGATTACACCCAAGATTTCATTTTGTTTTCCTTTGCTTCAGAACATACCATGGCAGCCGTGTTATTGCAGAAGAGAGATGGACATGAGAAGCCCATAGCATTTTTCAGTCGAACTATTAGAGACGCAGCCCTGAAATACAACATCATTGAGAAACAGGCTCTGGCACTGGTAAAGGCATTAAAGGATTTCCGGGTATACATTTTGCATTCCCATATTTAGCTTATGTTCCTAATGCTGCTGTGAAAGATGTGTTAGTACAGACTGATCTGGAAGGAAGACGTGGTAAGTGGATCGCAGCTTTGCTGGAATATGATGTGGAAATAAGGCCCACAAAGCTGATCAAGGGACAGGGGCTGGCGAAACTTATGGCTGAATCCAATTTGCACTTATTAGACATAAATCTGATTGCTGCTATGTCTGATGAAGATGAGGAGAATGCGCCACTTCAGGTATCGGAAATGTTTGTTGATTCCCCATGGTATTCAGATACCATCTATGTTCTTCAAAATTTGTCATCACTGCCCGGCATGAATCGAAACAAAGGTAGGACTTTGAAACTGAAGGCTGCAAAATTTTTTATTTTAAATTCTGCACTTTATTGGAAGGATCCAGGTGGTGTGTTATTGAATTTTTTGGTGGAGGAAGAAGCGGAGAAGGTAATGGAAGATTTTCACAAAGGATATTGTGGTGGTCATCATTTTTGGAAGACAACTGTTAATAAGATTTTGAGAGCTGGGTACTATTGGCCCTCGTTGTTTGCTGATGTCTATAAAATAGTCAAAGGCTGCCATGAGTGCCAGATTTTCGAAGGAAGATAGAAATTACAGCCATTTCCACTCAAGCCTGTTGAGGTAAGTGCCCCTTTCCAGCAATGGGGTTTGGATTTCATCGGGGAAATCCATCCTCCTTCTTCAGGACAACATAGATGGATTCTAACAGCCATCGATTACTTTACAAAATGGATCGAAGCAGTGCCCACATGACAAGCCACTGATTCGGTAATTATTTCTTTCCTTGAGAACAACATTTTGTCCCATTTTGGTTGCCCGAGTAAATTGATGACAGATAATGCAGTGGCTTTTAAGTCAAGAAAAATGATTGAGTTTTGTGCAAAGTATAAAATCATTTTGGGGCATTCAACCACCTATCATCCGCAAGGTAATGGTTTGGCAGAATCTTCCAATAAGTCTCTAGTCAATATCATTAAAAAGTTGCTAGACATTAATAAGAAGAGTTGGCATAAGAAGCTGGTGAATGCGTTATGGGCTGATCGGGTAAGTCAAAAGAAGTCAATTGGTATGTCTCCTTTCGAGTTGGTTTATGGAGTAGATACAGTTTTTCCAACTTCACTTGCTGTTCCGGTAGTCAAGCTTCTTCAGGAGGCTGATAGTGAAGAAAGCCATATGCAAAGAAGGATAAACCAGATGATTCATTTACAGCAAACGAGGGAAGAGGTCTTCCAAAACACATTCAAGTTGCAGGAAAGAATAAAAAAGATCTATGACAGGAAATCGAAGGCAGATAAATTCCAGTTGGAGGAAGTGGTACTGAAGTGGGACGCTAGGAATGAAGATAAAGGTAAACATGGTAAGTTTGAAAACCTTTGGAAGGGTCCTTTCAAGATCGCAGCATATCGAGGTTAGAACGCCTTTCTGTTGAAGGAAATGAATGGTGAAGACTATCCAGGAGGGCCGGTCAATGGCCGGCTGCTCAAGCGCTACCATTTCTAAGATGTTTTCTACTGATCATTGCCATTGTACATATCATGTTTTTCAATTTAGTTTTAAGTGTGCACTGTAGTCTTTTATTCAGTATGGGGCCCGAGGCGAAGGCTATAATCCTGAAGAGGGATTTCAGTTTTCATTTGAGTCTGTTTAGTTGGTTTGTTTCAGTCATTTCTGTTTCAAGAGTTGAGTCAGTTTAAGTTAAAGTTTCAATCAAATAAATTCAATCAATGGTTTTGAGTTGTTTTGTCAATAATGGATTCCATGGCCCAATGGAAAAAGGCACTGGTCTACTCCCCCAAAGATCTTTCATTCTTGGCACCTCCAAGGAGCTACCATCCCCATTGGAGCCAATGTTAGAGTCGGACTTTGCAGCCCTCCGTCAAAGATCATTTCTCTATTTTCATTTCATTGTTTAGGTGTCTCATTCCGTTCTTTCATCTGCATTTCGTTAGAAGCATGCCACTGACTGACGGAAGGGTTTGGTTTTCTTGTTTTCCCTCATGCTTGTACCTGCTGGGTTGGTTAAAAATCCTCAAGATCAATCAAAGTTCAGTTCATGTCATTCACAATCATAAATGGTTCTTTTGGTCAAAATAGTCTTTTAGTTTTGAGTCTAGGGGTCAGTATATTGACATGTTTAATAAATGCCCGCATGCCATGAGGATGGTTTTCAAAGAAGTTCTCATTCCAGATTTCATCATTAAACATATTCGAAGACATTTCTTGTTCAAAACTCTATTTTGAATAAGAAATTGTCGAATTCATGTTTTGTAATAATCATGTATTTTTCGTTTTGAATATTTCAAAGCAGGCTCTGGTTTTCCTTTGCCAAACATTAACGCCAATATCCCTGCAAAAATAAAATAATTTCATCAGTCCAAACTCAGAAATTCAGTGAAAATGCAGAAGACAGAGGTTTCATTAAATGACAAAGTGCCAAAATAGAAAAACATTACAAAGTGGGTTTTTGGAGGAAGCAAAAATGAAAGCCATCACTTGCAAGATATTTCTCGAAGACCTATAAACCATTTTCATCAAGAAGCATTCATAAATCTTCATAGCAAACTCGAAATTTGAGGTTGAAGAGCAAACTGGAATTTGAAGAGGCCGTGACTGTGTGTTATCATTGTGCATGGATGGGCAAAGTTTGGCAGTGCATTTTTGTAAAGGCACGGCGCACCAAACTAGCGCGGCGCACTGGGTGTGCGTGCGGCGCATTGAGCCATCAAGCTAGAAATTCGTCCAAACTCTGCAATTTTCCAAAATCAAACAATTTTTTCCGCTCCAAGTAAGTTTGTCCACGTTTTCTCAATGATTTTTGACTATGGTGCTGTGGTTTAGAAGCAAAGAGGTCAGTGTTTGAATGGTGAAAGATTTAACCCTATAACCACATCCAAATTCGCTCCAAGGGTTAAAGGGAGGTGTTTCAAAACGTGAAATTTGGTGCTTCAAATTCTCATTTCATTGATATATATGCTCTTGCCATTTACTGTCATTGGTGTCACTGTTAGTTTTGTCACATTATACACCACAGTCTTACAGTCTCTCTCCTAAATCCATCACTGCTGTCACTGTTATTATCATTGTATCACTGCTATTATTATGGTTGTTATAGCACAGTCCCATTGTTATTCCTCTATCCCATATCCCTGTATCCTTTGATCCCCATGTGAAATCCCAAAACCTATCACTTGTTACCTCCTTCCCTTCATTGATTTAAATTTAAATTTCCACAAGTTTTAATGGCTGTTTTCATGTCTTTGATTGTACTTTTTCCATTTGAATAAATCTTGTTTCTATCCCATCACAATTCCCATCACTATCACCTATTCGCATACCATTTGTAAAGGTGTGTCATCTCAACATTTTCCAAAGCAGTGAGTAAATGTTTGTCCTTTCCAAAGTCACTTGACAGTCCATTGTGTTCACTTTGACATTTCCTTGCAGCCTCTTCATTTTGTGTGACACATTTGGGCATTGAAACAAATACACCAATTTGCTCATTTTCTAAACAACCAAGCATACAGTTGACAAACACATTTCAGCATCATGTCAGAGATAGATTCTCCATATGAGCAGGGGTACGAGCAAGACAGTGACTCTACAACAGAACTTAATGTGCCAAGGAGATCTCACAAAAGTGGCAGGCATGTCAGGGAAGAACCCAGTTCTTTGACACAATTGCAGGCTTTCCCACTTGCAATGGATTGTTTTTAGCGTCAGTCATGTTTCCAGTATTGTGAGATGATTGCTCGAACTCAGCATCATCATGAGTTAGCTCGCCTATTTGTCCTTCATTTGCATAATGGTCGTGTAAGCCTTGCTGGAGTGAATTTCACTCTATTACTAGAGACTATTTATGAGGCGACCGGGATACCAAACATCGGGGAAGAGTGGAATAAACGACAGTAGTTGGAGAGGGCATATTATGAGCCTTACATCAGACTCGGATATCTGAGGCAGCTGACCAGGGTATTTCCTTTCCAGTTTCTGAAAGATGAGTACGCACCATTGATGAAACTTATCATTAGGTACTTCAGTTGTGAAGGGCGTTTTTCACGCTTGTATGCATATCACATCCGGCTGTTGATGCATTTCACGAGAGTGCGCATGATGAGAATTCCATACTTCATGTACCGTAACATAGAGCGGATGACATTCCTTGTACAGAAGAAGACCCCAGCGCAGCAGCATAACAGCATTTACGATTATGCGCTTATCAAAATCATGGTGATACATCAGCTCGCACAGCAGGACATCGCATGGGATGAGTTCATTTCCCGTGATTTCTTTGCAGCGCCACAGCCTCCCGAGGTTGTTCATGATGAGGGAGAGCCTTCACACCAGTTTTATGTTCCCGAGTTTGAGCCTATCAGTGCTCCGTCGTATGTGACATATCAGAGAGGCCATCGAGCCTTATTTGCAGCATCGCGATGAGTACTATCTCCACCCGGGGTGGAAGGGGTCTCGTTGACTTCATCAGCAGCGCGAGTACTATCTCCACTTGATGTGGAAGGGGTCTCGCCTTCGTCATAAGCATAGGTATAGGTTCAAGACAGAGGCAAGAGGCCTATGCATGATGAGGGCCCTTCAGGAGGCCAAGACACTGATTTTATGCTCATCGATGTTGATGCGAGCTCTCCTAGCTCAAAGCTCAAAAAGATCATCCAGGAAAAAAAGGCGAAGATTGATAATTTGACCGTGAATTTGTATAGATCTCATCGGGTTATAAATTATTTGGAGCAGCGCAATAAACAGCTGGAGGATCAGCATACACTTGTAGAGTTGCGGCAAATTCGGGAAGACCGTGCATTGGCCCGGAAGAGACCAGGTTACATGACACCGGTTGAGCGAGAGACCTGCCTCATGCATGTTAAAATTAATTTGGAGAAGCTCTTGGCAAAGGCCAACAGGGACAAAGACATGCTCAGACATATGAAGAATCATTATTGGGCCCACACGCACGTTTACAGAGCAAAAATGAAGATCCTGAAGGCAAGGTTGAGCAAGGCACTGAAACGTCGAAAGAGGCCAGATTCACTCCAAATCTTGGCCTAGGCTTCCTTGGCTGAGCATGAGACATGATGGGAGACCTTCACTCCAAATTTCAGCAAATTTGGAGAAGTTTTTGTCATTTTGAAAATTTTGGTTACAAAACAGGTTTTTCCGCCCAACGCGTCGCGCCACCCGACGCGCGCTTATGATTGGGACATCTTCTGGAGGGAAGCTTTACATTTTTGGATTTTTCATGATATATATTATGTATTTTTAGGAATGGCCGAAGCATTTCATCACATTCTGGGTTGCCTAAAGGGCCAAAAACACCATGAAAATCACCTTTCTGCCACCTTTTGCACCAGCAGGAAGTACTCTTGGGAGAATGAATTTTTGGAGGGGAAAGTGACCTCCAAATTAAACAAATTCCGCTTGTGTTGGATAGCATACAACCAGGGCTTTCCAACGAGCTATCATGAGCTCAATTTTTACTTCGGGAAGTGCTCCAAAAACAGGTCCAAAATAGCGCAGTGCATAAAGCTTTGGAGCACGGCGCAGAGAGGAATTCAGCCTATTTTTCACCTTCCAGCTCAGAAATTCGGCCAGTATTGACTAGTTTCACCTCTTGATGTAATTTTTGATCTAGCTTGATGTAATTTGGTAACCATGATGTAATTTTGGCATGTATTTAATTTTTCTAGATGATTCATTCACAAAAAGTGAAAATCAAGTGAATGGATCAGTTTCCTAGCTTATAGGCAAGTTGTTTGGCTGCCTAGATTTTAGCTCTTTGTTTAGAATTGGTTCAAACTGCTCCTAGAAGCATGAGCTCGACCCATAGAGGCATGGGAAGGGGTTATACTTGTCTATTTATTTTATTTTCTAAGACATTTTCAGGGTTGGACTCTTGGGAAAATTTTGGCACTCCATTGTACATCCATATTTCAGTTTTGGCAAAGGAAAGACCAGAGTTTTGCAGCATTTGTTGGGATCCTTGTGGCTTCTGAGTTTTGATGATGTTCTTCTAAATTTTGTTGTAAGTTTCATTAATGTTATATGTATGCCATTTCCCTTCTCTATGCTTCTTAATTAAACAAATGAGTAGTTGAGGTAGAATTCATTGATTTGCTGGTGCTCTGCCTTAGACTTTTGTTTAATTTTACATGTTTTCGTCAGTTTGAAGAGGATCCTTGTACACTCTTGCCCTCTTCAGCTCCTCAGCAGTATTTTCCCTCCATACACTCGATCTAAGACATCAAAGCCATTGCCTACCCTGCCCCAACTTGAACTCTGCAAGATCTGGCCTCATCCCCAAGCCCAAAATTGTTTTTCCCTTTTTTTCAACAAAAACCCCTAAAAATCAAAATCAAACCCTCCTATTTGTTTATCTAGCCTAAGATCAGTTGTTATTATCCTCATCTCAAGCCCCTTTGAACATTTTTCCTTGATATTGACCCGGAGAGAGCCCTCTCCTGTCCTCGTAGGGCTAGCTATGAGGCTGAGCGTGGTTTGGTGTTGTCCTTCTTCTGCCTTATTTCAGCCTAAGGTGGATTTGGGAACTAACACAATCCTTTTGGCCTGTGGCCAAAAGGATCTATATAAGCAGAAATGTAAATAGGACAAGATGTTCACTGTTTTTATAGAATTGAATAGATCATAGAATAGAACCAGCAAGGCGGTAACAGGTATGTCTTATGTTATTGCCCAAATCTGGGCTAGATATGTAATTATGCATGTAATTGATTTAAGGATCTAATAAGAAGAGCTCCGCCTCATGCTTCGTACATTTCATCATTTTTCTTAAATAGTTGATGAGTTAATACTGAGTAGTGCTTTCATTTGAAAGGGAAACACGTTGGTTGGCTAAGGGCCCAGCCAACCCAGCACGTTCTCCCTCCTTGTTGTTCTTCTAATTTATGTTTTAAACTGTCAAGTGTGATTTAATTTACATCATTTGAATTTACGTTTGAGTGGAAGCGGACCTGCTACGTGAAATAGTTAAGTTACTTTCTGCACAGTTGATTTATTTTCCTTGTCTGGTTCGAGCAGGAGGGGTTACCTGCCCCAGTGCATGTTGGTGTGCTATTCACTTTCTGCAAAATTTGGTTTATTTCCTCTGCCCGGTTCATTCCTGCACCATTGCATGTTGGTGTGCTATTTACTTTCTGCACGTTGGTTTGGTTTCTCCCTGGTGCAAGCAGGAGAATTGTTCTTGCACTAGCACTAGATAATATGATGCAACAAACCTTTCTAGTTTAATTCTAACAACTTTATTTCTTTCAGTCGTATCTTAATTAAAAAGACTGTTTTCTTACTTTCTACAGATATTCATCTTTACTGGTATATGATTTGGTGTTATAACACTGCAGTAATGAATCATTGATTTCAACAAAAGTTAAAGTGTAAGAAGCTCTGATCGAGTACAAGAACCAGTTTCTTGGTATAGGATCTGAGTGCTGCGGACTTGAGAAAGTTCAAAGCCCTTGCACGAAGAAAATAAATTCTTTAGTAAAGACATTACTTTACACTTTCTACATAAATCGTTGTTCCTGCAATAGTGCAAGATCAATTTTCGTGAGAAGGATATCTTTACATACGAAGGATTGAAGGGGCCCATTTGTTGAAAACTGCTAAGGTGTCCTTGCTGAAGGAAACACATTCTCAGTAGCTAATCAATATTTAGCTAAAGTGATTTCTCCTCTTTATTTTTTGAATATATTTTGCAAGTACATTTCTTCTTGTTCTAGCCTCAGATTGTTTTGATGGTTTTAGTTTCCTTTCTTCTCTAAATTTTGATTCTGAAATTCTTATTTTCAAAAGTAGGAGTTGATATTAGAAATATTCATACCATCTCTGGCATTTCCTGTGCTTTGTCTCTAAGTTTACGAATCCCCCGGGTTGAAAATTTAAGTGTTGAGGATTTTTACTTAAGTGTAATTCCTGCACCCAACAGACACCATTATTGGAAGGCCACAACAAATAAGATACTCAGAGCAGGATATTATTGGCCTTCCATGTTTATGTATATCTACAAGAAGATTGATGTAGGCCATGAATGCCAAATTTTTTATGGAAAGAAGAAGTTGACTCCTTTACCGCTCAAACCAATATATGTTGAAACTCCCTCGAGAAATGGGGATTGGATTTCATAGGCGAAATACACCCTGCATCCTCAGGACATCATCGCTAGATTTTGACAACCACTGAATATTTCACCAAGTGGATTGAAGCGGTCCCTACAAGGTAGGCTACTGACTCAGTTATCGTTCAATTTATGGAAAAAAACATTTTTTCCAGGTTTGGATATCTTATGAATATTATTACTGATAATTCACAAGCTTTAAAATCAAAAAAATTTATTAGTTTTGGTCATCAATATTATATCACTCTTGGCCATTCCACATCCTATTACCCTTAAGGTAATGGCTTAACTGAATAATCGAAATAAAAGCATAGTCAGGATCATCAAGAAAGTTCTGCAAGAAACTAAAAGATCATTGCATTTGAAATTAAAGTTTTCTTTGTGGGATGATAGATTTTTTACTAAGAGATTCATAGGTACATCTCCTTATGAACTAGTATATGGAGCTGAAACAATTTTTCCAACTTATTTGGGGGTTCAGGTAATGAAATTTCTACAAGGGCTTGAAGAAGAACCTAATGCTATACAAAGGAGGATAAATTAGCTCATATTTGTGGAGGAGAAAAGAGAAGAATTATATGATAATCATCAAAAATCACAAAACATAGTAAAGAAGACTTTTGACAGAAAAATTAAAGAAGCAAACTTCAAGATTCAAGATGTAGTTCTAAAATGGGAAACCAAAATTGAAGAAAAGGGGAAGCATGGAAAGTTTGAGATCATCTGGAAGGAGCCATTTCTGATATTTGCATACCATGGAAACAACACATTTTTTCTTCGGGAGATGGATGGACAGTTGTGTGGAGGACCTATCAAAGGAAGGTTTCTAAAACACTACTCCTCCTAGTTTCTTTTGTTGAATTACATTCCATTGTACATATTTCATTTTCTATTATGATGTTTTGCAAATAAAAATGAGTTCATCATCAAGATTTAGCCCGAGGAGAAGGCCATAAGAGTTTGGTGAAGTCTTCATCAATTTTAGAAAATTTCAATTTTTCAAGAAAGGCACTGGAACTACAAGTTCTTTAATGTACCACACGGGCACGCCATCCCTAGTGGAGCCACTGTTATCACTAATAAAATTTAATTTTTGATTAGGAAGGTCATTTGGCATAAGTTTTATTGTCTTGGTAAATTAATTCATGAAATTGATAAAATTTTGTGTATTGGTCATAATCCTAAGTTCTTAGAGTCCTACATGTCATGTCATCATGGTCAAATCCATAAAAATCCATCAAACATCTCCATGCATTGGTTCAAAATTCGGTTTTAGCCACCTATCTACTTTTTCCTGAGTCTGCAGCAAAGTCAATGGAAAATAGGTTTTTTTCACTACGGACTCAACTGACAAGTCTATAGCAAATCTGCCAAAATTATAACGGAAAATGCTACGAACTCATGTTTTTCTGCATCTATAAAGAAAAGGGTGAGGTGTCAAGTTTTAAGAGGTTAGATGTCAGCTCGAGGTCATGTGATTAGTTATTTGGAGTCATGCAACATGTGTGATCATTATTTTTCAGCCATTATTTCATTTAACCTCCCATATTTGTCTTCATCCCTCTCATATTTGAAACTTACCTTTTAAATTTATACTTGAGAGTTGATGTTTGTCACCTTTCCTTGTTTCCTTTGAGTATAGTTGTTGCTATCATCTTTAGAAAGGTCCAACCTTGTTTGCAAGCACCTTGTTGGTCAAAATTATTCTTTGCAGGTGTCATACTATCAAGGAGGCCAGTGTTGTGTTAAGAGATATGGCCATGCATAAAAATATTGTTGGCTTGAGGGGTCCTAACCCAGGTTCGGAGGTTAAGGTTTTCCAACAAACCCCTATACTATTGGCCCTTTCAGAAATGACCTACTTGCACAAGCCAAGGTCTCACCCAAAGTAGTACGGGAGGGTGTTGGAACTAGGTTTCCGCACCCTAGGAGAGAGTAGGTAATTTGAGGCAGATATGTGTTACAACTTACTAGGTTTGCACAAAATGAGCCTATTCGTAGCTCTTTTAACAACATAATCATCACATAACCATAACAAATATATTATCATCAACAGATCTAATCAATACATTTGCATCCATGTGCGCATTACCAAATACCATCACAGAGTATTATAATCGCAGCTACTTTCAGATCACAGATATAATTGTGCTAGTTTCAGATCACAGATACATTCACAGCTTAAATACAGATTGCAGATACATTCACAACTTAAATAAGTATCACATATGCGCTTCAGCAGTAAACACAATCAATCCAGATAGCACAAAGGTACTTCAACTATACTTCGCATTCATTAATATCAAATATCCACTTACAACCCAAACACAGCCTACACACACAGCCTAGCGGGGTCTGCATACAGTAATACTGAAGATCTCCGCACAAACAGCCAACATGATTCCTTACCCAAAACAACCCAAATAGATCCCAACAGTTCGCACGTGGCATCAATCTTATGACTTTCTTACTTACTAGACCCAACTATCTATCTATTTATACTATCATAGCCTTCTCTATTCTATGGTCCACAAACCATGGTTTGCGAACCCTAGAGCTACCCTTTAACCAATTAAAAAATATTAGGGGCTTTGACCCACCCCAAAACCCCTATGCAGGACCAACTATTACAAAATTATACAAAAACGCAGGTTAGCAAACCCTGTTCCAATAGGCCCCCAACACAATCTTGTGACTCGTCTCGAGTCACTGCAGCCGTGGGGTATACATCTTCACCCGAATCTGCTTGATCGTATCAACCAGCGGGGGCAGTACTCCTTCGCTCTGCACAATATCATTCTGAGAAATCTCCACCAACTTCAAGGGTGACTTCCAGTGCTTCCTTAGATTCTTTCGTCGTCGAGGCCACATTCATCAAGTAAATGATAAAAAATATTCAGAATTCACCTCATTAATTTCCAGCTACCCACTCCTTTCAATAGTAAAATTTTCTTTTTACCCAGTTTTACTGTTCCAAGGGCTATTTTTCGCAACTGTATATTACCCCTATGCTTCTAGCGCACCTTATTCACTCCCAACGCAGCCCCGTGCTCACAGCACACTTCTCCAGGTTGTGATCGACCCCTACGCGCCCAGTGCACCTCCCTGGGCTTCCAGACCTGCAAATGAGCCCTGCACGTACCACGGTTCTACCTGCGTTTGTCCCCCTACCTGCGAATAGTTCACCCCATACAGCTACTCCGGCCAAATAGTCATTTGATCTAGTATGTTTTGAGCTGGCTTCCATTGACATATCCTAGTACCATATCACTATGCAGGGTGGCTAACCAGAACACTCCAATGTTAGTAATTTCCTTTACCATATAGGGACCTAGCTAGTACTGAAGGAAATTCCCCGGGTGTTTCGCAAATTGGATATTGTATAGCAGGACCAATTCTCCCTCCACAAATGTCTTTTTCCGAATATGTCGATCATGCCATGCCTTATCTCGGGCCTTCTGAAATTGCTGATGGAAATTAGCAATGAAATGATCTTCCTCCAAGCTCATGAGCTATGCTAACTGCTCCTCCATGATATCGGGCTCCGCCATGTTGGTAAAGGCTGAGATGCACAGGCTAGGAACAATATACTCCATGGGCATAATGGCCTCCTTTCCATAAACTATCCAAAATGGTGTTTTCCTAGTCAGCTTCTTACAGGTGGTTCGATAGGCCCAAAGGACTGACGAGATGCACACGTCCTAGTCACTGCGATCGACATTACAGACCTTGGTCAGTGCCTACTCCAAGATTTTATTAAAAGCTTCTACAGATCCATTTTCATATGGATGATACAAGGTGCTTTTTCGCGTGGTGAATCCAAAATTATTTAGTCAAGGCATGTATTGTTTCATTAAAAAAATGCGTACCTCTTTCTCTCATAAACATCTTTGGACAGCCAAACCTGGTTAGAATATGTTCGAAAATGAAGTGCTCAATGGTATTGGTAGTGCAATCCTTCACAGCTTGCACTTCGGCCCATCTGGTTACATAATCAGTCAAAGTGATGATATAGCGTGCACATGTCTTCTTCCCTGGTAGGTTGATGGGCCCAACGAAATCTATGGCCCATTTATCAAACGCCTACAGGGCCATCTGCAGTTGCAGGGGCATTTCATCTTTGCGCAAAAGTCTTCCTGTCCTTTGGCAAGTGTCACAGGCTTTGCAATAATCGTGAGAGTCGCTATGCAGTGTGGGCCACCATAGCCTAGCTCTCAAGATCTTCTACGTCGTTGCCTTCCCTGCGTAGTGAACTCTTGATATGCCCCCGTGAGCTTCTGCTAAGATGGCATGTATTTCATGCTCCAACACATATCTTCACAGCACCTCATTCACTCCTAGCTTATATAGGTGACCCGCTATGGTGGTAAAATCCGTTGCGCGGGTGACCAACTCTTTCTTCTGTTGTACCGAATATCTGCAGGTGCCATCCCCGTAGTTAAGAAGTGAATGATGTCGGCGAAGTGTGCATCAACTACCTTAATAGAAAACAGCTATGCATCATGCAGTCCTTCGTATAAGTTGGTCGGTTATTTTCCATTTTCGATTTGGGACAAGTGGTCTAGCCCGACATTCAGTTTCCCTGGTTTCACGATAATCTCAAAGTCATATTCTTGAAATAGCAGCAACCATCAGCAAATATTCCCTCCCAACACAGGCTTATTCACTAGGTACTTCAAAGCCGAGTGATCTGTAAACATCTTGAAGTGCCCTCCTAACATATAATGTCGGTATTTTTGCAGGGCGTATACCATGGCCAACCCATCGCGCTCAGTAGTGGAGTAGTTGCGCTCCGCACTAGAGAGTTTTATACTATAAAATGCAACTGGATAGTCGATATCACCGTCCCCAGGTTGTGTAAGGACAGCTCCTAGGCCGATCCCTGATGCATCTACGTGAACATGGAAAGCCTTCGCCCAGTCAGGAAATATGAGGATAGGCGTAGAGACCATCTTCTCCTTGAGTAGTTCAAAGCTCTTCTGACACTCCTAGTCCCAAAAAAATGAAACGTCCTTCTTTAGCAACTTGTCCATAGGTGTTTTTATCAGCGTGTACCCTTGAATGAACTTCCTGTAGTAGCTTGTATGTCTGAGGATAGAGTGCAACTGTTTCTTAGTTGTAGGGATTGTTAGGTTGATAATAAATGCGACCTTAGCGGGGTCAAACATCAATCCTTGTCGACAGACTATGTGGCCTAGCAAGATCCTGAAGGGTACGTAAAATATACACTTCTTGATGTTCATGGAAATTTGGTGTTTTCTACAAGCATCCAACATCATGTGCAAGTTTGAGACGTGCTTATTTACCAACCCGAATACGGTCTAGTCATCAAAATATACGTCCAAAAACTTGTGGATGAACTCCTTGAATACTATGACCACCACTCACAAAAATATGGCAGGGGCATTCTTGAGCCCAAATGGCATGACAGTGTACTAGAAGGATCCCCATTCAGTGGCGAACGTATTTTTACTACGATCTTCAGGTGCGATCCTGATCTGATTGTAGCCCAAGAACCCATCTGTGAATGAGTACGCTTCCTGCCCCCCCATGCTATCAAGGATTTCATTTGAGAAGGGTGTAGGAAAGGCATCATGTATGCATGCATCATTCAATTTATGCATGTTAACACAGATCTATTTTTATCCTTTAGTATTTTTCTCCTGAACCACCATAGGACTACCCAATCTAACTGTTCGAATGTTTCAATGATACCTACATCTATCATTTTTTCAAATTCTTCCCTAACTTTCTGCTTATATTTTGGGTTCAATCGATAAGGGCGCTACTTCACATGGCGCACATTTGGTTTTAGAGTGATGTGCATGATACCTAGGTCCCCTATAATCCCTTTGAGTTCCTAGAATTTCATCAGAAATAGGTCCTGGTATTCGGTGAGGAGTTCCGTAAATATTCCAACAGTATCATCATCCCAGTAGTCCCCAATTTTAGCTAGCTTAGGTTGCTCCTTCGTTCCAATGTTGACTTCTCGCAGCTTAAGAGGTTTAGTGACATCGACGATCTGCAATGGGAGTCCCATAATTGCATGCTCTCCCTCCGACTTTGGGATAGAGATATTTCATGGGTCTTTATCACATTCTTCCATTGACAGATTGCGATAGTTGACAATATCCTTCATCTGCGTCTCCCACGTTGGTGCCCCATATGTTGCTCGAGGGTGTGATTCATCAAATAATAAGGCATATATATCCTGCAAAGCTTTGTCAAGTGCCTCTAGTCCACCTATCAAGCCAAATGTCCCTACAAACTCGTCCTTCAGTGTTTCCCAGTGGCAGGTGCACTAGTGTAGTTTTGCATCTAAATACCATGCAGTGGGGATTGGCCCCAAGGCATGAATGAACAGGTGGACTCATTCGTCCTTAGTTATTTCGCACCATTCCTCCATCCACGTAGACAATTTCTCATGCGATTCTCCTGGGCCAAGGAAAGTTTTACACACAGGTGAGCCGGGGGTTCAATCCGTAGGACCATCATTTCGTGAAATTCCTCCCAATATTGGAACGTCCCCTTATGAGTTTCCCACCACCGTGATGGGAATGTGTGCATGGCTAGACTAAGGGCCCACATCCTTTACTATCTTGGGAATTTAGCTTGAAATGTTCGAAAAAACTCCCTAATACTACAAGAACCATAAAATTAGGGAAGTTCTCTTACCTCTGAGGAGATACACTGGAAGCTCTTCGTGATTCTAAGACATTGCAGCACGGATACATCATGTAACCGATTCTGCCAGTTTTCTATCTCCCCATCTGAGTCAGAGAGGCATTCACTATCGTTCTCCCAGCAAAGCACACCATCAGCTATAGGATTGATCCAATCCTTGTACCGAGCAGTCAATTTATAAATGTGATCCACATCCTCTTCTTTTCACACCGATTCTGTATATTGCTCTCCTTCCGCAGGGTCTAGTGGGACTATCACCCTCATGCCCTCATTCTCAAAGTCAATTATTCTTTTCTTTAGGTTGGTAATGCCTCCCATGTCTATTTCCCAATCTAGTCCTAGGAGCATAGGATAAGGGTATGCATCTTCCACAATCTGAATTACCTTAAAGTCGGCACGTACCTTAACTCCTGCGATATCTACCATAATTTTTGACAAACTCCCTAATGGTATGATCTTATGTTGGTTAGCCATGCACAGCTGTATAGTACACCATTCAAGCTTAGGCTCTCCCATCTGCTGCCAAGTTTTCTTGGGTAGTACGTTCACATCTGACCTAGGTCCAAGATAACCTAATCCATTTCATAGTCACCAATCTGCGTTGTTAGCCGCATTTCCCAATCAATGTGTTTCTTATGCTTGTAAAGTTTGTGCACATCCTTAACTTCCATGGGAGGGTTATTTCTTTCTGCGCAACTGTCTGTTAGTTCTTGAATATTTTCTACTACAATATGGTTGCGTAGCAGCTTCATACATGCTTGTAGAAATGGTTTAACTTCGTCATCTGTTCTTAGGTTTGCTGGAGCCTTGGAAGTAGACACCTCATCCTTAGTAAAGTCTTTGCGAGTTGCAATGAAGGTTTCCTTCTCCTTCTGTAGGTCTAATATTTCCTGCTTGAAAATTTCTTTCTGGATAAGAGGTTTAGCCGCGACTTTATCCTCAGCTCCTCCAGTAGCCATGCTACTATGCGTTATGACATTAATACTTGGTCCTTCATCACACGATTCCACCTTAACCCTCTGCACTTTTTGCATAGGTGTCTGTTATTTTTCTTTCATTTTTTCTATTAGGACTGGACAGTCTTCAATCACATGGTCCAATTGTCAACAATATCAACAAGATTATCTCGCAGTGTTTGGACAGTCCCTTACAAAGTGCCCTTTTTCCGCACAGTTGTAACAGATCAATTGCCCTCTTCCTCGACCTATGCCTCCACCCCTTCCCCCTCCCCTACCTCTTGCTAGGGAGCCTCTTCTGCTTGAGGGAGATAGTGGTGAAGAAGGGTCAGCCTGTACCCTGTATAGGTTTCCTCGATCTATCATCAAGTCATAGGTCCGATAGTTATGCTCATCATGTCCCACAGAGGAGTAGAATTGACACCATTATTGCTTCAATCTTGGAACATAAGCACCAAGACGGGACAGTGGTTGGTATCATGTAGTCCAACTATGCGGTAATCAACACACCATAACGTCAAACCATTTGGTCCCGTAGCTTCTTTGGGATGCAACGAGTTGGGCCCCCTAGCATGCATGTAGTCCGCTAGCAGGGGACACTGATCCTTGGTGTGGTTGGACACCCTGAATCTTATGCACCATATCTTTGGGCTAGTCTCTTTCCCTCGTTCTTTTCATAGATTCTATATTTCAAGGTGCATTGCCTCCAACTATCCCTGGATCTACTTCACCCCAAACTAGGCATCGTCTCTTAGCGCAACTTCTAGTTTCATAGAAATTTCTAAGGCTTTATCTTGCGTCTCAATCTCCTGTTGACCCATAGGTCCGCACAGGTGAGGTATAAGCATAACAATAAACCATTCCTTGTGTTGTCTATCATCATAATGAAATTATCTATCTCTGATAACTTTCTTTAACCGTTGATCAGATTCCCATACAGACTCAGTGGGTCTTTTTCTAAAGTCTTTTAGGTCAGTTACTAGCTACAAGTAGGACTTAGGCTTTCAGAATTGTTGTTTTAAAGTTGTCTTAATCTCCTTAATAGATGGTTCCATATGTTGTCTTGCGTATCCCATATACTAGTCCAAGGCCCTTCCTTCAAAGGCGAGGGATAGTTACGCTCTCTTTACGACATCGGTAGCCACATTATACGCAGTCCATACTGATTCTGCTACAAACCAAAATCAGTCCATATCTTCATATCCTACATCCTTGAAGGTGGGTAGCTTCATGTGTGTGGCTATATCTTCTTCTGGTGGTGACGGAGGTGTGGGTGAGTTATTACCCTTATGCTGACTTGAAGGTGGTGTAGCCGGAGGGATATTTTCTTCGTCCATGGCTAATTCTCTTAATGGATTGTAGATGGATCTATCTCCTTCTCAATTGGTTCAGTAATACTTACCACTTCATGTCGTACTCTCGCTCAGATCAAAGGTCATTCACTTGGTGTGGCTACACATAATTCCCTTTTCAAAAAGTAATATTTTGATTAACAATGGAAATTTTTTTAAGAACTTACCCTGGAAACCTTTGAAGAACCTCTTCTATGCCTCAGAGTAGGATATGAACTGATCGACTGCGAAATATGTCACGAATCCTCCCAGCATGCTATCCACCCAGTGATCTACTGTACAGGTGATGGTATTGTTAGTCCTCTCCAGCTATTGAATCAATTATGGAATCCACTGCATAACTTGATCATCCTTCCAACACGTCTGGAATTATAAAATCCTTGCCAACCACTCCTGAAGCTCGTGCACAAAGGTTACAAAGAAAATCTCATAGAATTCAGTGAATATGTACTTTTTGTTCCACTTTACAGCTCTCAGCTTCGTGTTGCGATTCTCCTTTACAGAAAATTCCTGAATCTGTCTTTCAAACCACTCTTAAATTTCCACCCTTTACTTAACTTTCAGGCCTCCAATGACCTCATGGAATTACTCGATCTCTCTCTCACAATGCTCCCGATCCTAGCAACGGAACCATTTTTTGGCTTGAGGGGTCCTGACCCAAGTTCGGAGGTTAAGGTTTGCCAACAAAACCCCATACTACTGGCTCTTTCGGCAATTACCTACTTGCGTAAGCCAAGGTCTCACCCGAAGTAGTATGGGAGGGTGCTTAAACTAAGTTTCTACACCTTGGGAGAGAGTAGGTAATTTGAGGCATATCTATGTTACAACTTACTTCGTTCGCATAGAATGAGCTTATTCGCAACTCTTTTAACAACGTAATCATCACATAACCATAACAAAGATATTATCATCAAAAAATCTAATCAATGCATTCACATCCACATGCGCATTACCAAATACCATCACAGAGTATTATAATTGCAGCTACTTTCAGATCACAAATATAATTGTGCTAATTCCAGATCACAGATACATTCACATCTTAAATACAGATCGCGGGTACATTCACAACTTAAATAAGTATCACAGATGTGCTTCAGCAGTAAACACACTCAATCCAGATAGAAAAAAGGTACTTCAACTATACTTCACATTCATTAATATCAAATATCGACTTACAACCCAAACATAGCCTGCGCACATAGCCTAGCGGGATTCGCACACAGCAGGACTGAGGATCTCCACGTACATAGCCAACAGGAGTCCTTACCCAAAACAACCCAAACAGATCCTAATAGTTCGCACGTAGCATCAATCTTATGACTTTCTTACTTACTAGACCCAACTATCTATCTATTTATACTATCTTAGCCTTCACTATTCAATGGTCTACAAACCATGGTTTTCAGACCCTAGAGCTACCCTTTAACCCATTACAAAACATTAGGGGCTTTTACCCACCCCAAAATCCCTACGTAGGACTGACTATTACAAAATTATACAGAAATGCAAGTTAGGGAACCCTGTTCCAACAAATACTAACAAAGGGGGCTCAATGGTCAGGTATGAGCCCATTGATTTAAAATTGGTCAATGAGGATCCTAGTTTTGCAGCAGCCTTCACCAGTGTTGGTTGCAAGAGGTTTTTCCAAAAATTGCAAGGTTTGCATGCCCAACTTTCTAAGGAATTTGCAGTGAATTTTGTGGGCACTGCATCAAAGGCAGGTGTGTTTCATTTTGTGGTGTCTCCTGAAAAAAATTCCCAAGCTACAGATATTTCGAGGATAGGAGAAGAGTGGTTTAAAGCCACTAAATTCAAATTGTAGAACTGTGATGAGTTCCTGAATCCTGAGCATATTGGAGTGGATATGACATCAGGGATCCCAAGAAGCTTCCTTAAATAAAATTACTCCAAAATCCTGTTGGTAATTCAAAAATATTTCACATGTGAAGGGAGGTTTCATATGATTTATCAGTATCACTTCATACTCTTGCTACATTTCACTGGTAAGCAGCCTTTAGACCTTCCATTTATCTTATGTAGAATCCTAGGAAAGATGTCAGATAAAGTCAATGCTAGGTTTGAGGGTAGTGAAACATCAATATTTCATCATGGATTAATCAAGCTACTAGTTTCGGAGGATTTTAAAAAGTTAAATAGAGACTGGGCCACATTCCTATTTCTTATTGGTTATGAAGTAGATGCATTAACTCCCAAGAAAACACCTAAATAAAAATAAAGACCCTAAAATAAAAATGATGAACCTATAGCTGAATTAGAGGGTGTACAAGATGAGGAAATGGATCCCATTGTAGAGCCCATGGAGATTTAAATATAATATGTACAGGAAATAGAGATACCTCAGCTCACACCTTCAAGTAGGAAGCCAAAGCCCAGTAAAAAGAGTCATGGAAGAATAAATAGGAGCCAAACACTGGGGAAAGGTAACGTTGAGGAAATTCTACAAGCTATAGATATAGAATAAACTCCAGTGGTGAAAGTTGTGGATTTCAAAGGAAACAAGAAGAAAAAGAAGGGCCTCACTTCCAAAAAACTTGACTTCTCAGGGGAAGATGCAGGTTTTTTATTCAAACCAAGAAAACCACTCACCAGATTGCAGCTTGCCAAAGGTGTCAAGGCTGAAAAAAAGACATCATTGACTTATCTCCAACAAAAGAATAAATCACTAAGCAGAGAAAGGCATGGAGAAATTCATTGAAAAATATTAAGTGCAGCTTTTAAAGGAGAAAATGAGGGAAGCTACGGAGGAAGTTATTTAAACAAATTTTGAATTGGAAGAAGCTAAGCTAGAAAGAAAAATGATGGAGGAGTTCAAAGAAAAAATAAATGAGAAAATTAATCATTATGATGAGGCTTTAACCAATGCTAAGAAATTACTGAAGAGAACCCTTCCTCTATGCAGGGTGACGAAACATACAAGGAAAAGGAATATTTGGTTGCAGGCAGAGAGATAGAAGCTTAAAATTCAAGTGAAAGAGTTGTAAGTATAGATGGAAATGATACAATCAAAGCTAAATAAAAAGGGTTTAAAAATAACAGTCATAGATGAACCTATGGAGACTGAAGCCTCTGGTGCCAAGGGTGAAGCTTCTAATGTTTGAAAAGCAGATAAAATGCCTTTTTAATTTTTTTTGCATCATTTCAGTTCATCACTTATATAGCCATGGGAAAATTTTGAAGAAGAAATGCACTATTTTCAAGTCTATTGTCAATTAAGCAAGGTTGTAGTGTGTCTTGAGCTTGAAGCCCTAAAAATGCCATGAACTTGTTGTAGATTATTTTTCGCTATATATCACAGGTTTTTTCATGAAGGAGGCTAGGTAAAGGATTTTATTTGATTATTTTAGCTCATTAAATAACCTCAAGTCAGAAAAGGGAGCAGATAGTTTGTAGGGATGTTAAGTGTTACGAACGCTCGCTACGGACTTGCCTAAAAGTCCCCTATTTCTGCAGCGAAGAGGATTTTGAAGATTTTTCAAGTCTTGATTGTCTTTTTGAGACAATTCAGCCACATGGAAAGGTAAAAGGTCATCAAATAAATGTTTTGATGAAGACGCATTGTTTGACAAAGATTTTCAAATTTCCAGCTCATCATGGAAGCTACATCAACAATTATGACACTACCTCCTAGAATTTCAAAAGACAAGTCTCCTGAATTGGTGGGAGAATTTATGTTTCAGTCATGGTCAGTGCCACCTCAGCCACATGACCTTTTCATTGTAAATATGAAGCTTTAATTTTTTTTTAATGTAATAAAGATGTTTTAGAGTCCTATTAGGTTTCTAAATCCTAAAAATAGTAATTTTTTGTTTTATCTCCTTATAATATGCTTTTGGTTAGATTAGGTGTCAACAGAAGTATTCAAAGGTCTAGCCTTGTTGGAAAACTCAATGTAAAGATGCATAAATTTATAAATAGGCATATTATTGAAGGAGAGAGGGTTTATTGATGTTTAATACAGATTATTATTGTAAAAAATTTCATTAGTAATATATAGTGGGAGCTTACTTTTCTTTACCTAAGATTCATTGATATTCTCATGAGTATTTGTCTTTTATGTTTTGAAATTTTATCTTCAAAATCCTAGTGTTTGATTACTTAGAATTCATGGCTTGCATTCTCTAACTTCCTTCAAACACTTAGTTTGTTGTGAATTTTATCTTTTCATAGAATATATATATATATGCCTCAACTTCCATGAGAGGCGTTTCACATTTCATTGAGTTCTTTACACTGAATCTGTATTCCAAATGGTAGTAATGTGTCCACATCTTTCACCTGCATAAAAAACACACTTAAAACCCAATTTCAGAGTTAGCCATATGTTGAGATTTCTTTAGATAATATAATTCTATATCCTTGAGAGAGCCCTCTCAGGCTGAAAAGGCTAATTTTCTGCTAAAATTAGGTTTGAAATAGTTACTCTAGGTTGATTGTTGAAGCAACCCATCAGTATTCAATTTAGTGATAACATCATCATTAAATAAGAAATTGATATATGACTTTGCCATTAATTCTTCCTTGCATCAAATTGGACCAAATTAATTCACAAAGCCAAATCCCATAATGTCAACGTATTAAAACGATCCATTACAAGAAACAACTCGATCAAGGCTTTAAAGTTCACTAATTATCATTTAATTTGGATTTCAACCATAGAAATTGAAAAAATAAAATATTTCCATAATGCCCAAGAAGAATGATTCAAAAAATTTAGTAATTTTCATACAACCCTTTCATTATATAACCATGGGCAACCCATGGATCAAAACAAAGTGATTGGAAGATCAAATCAAACCTCAACCATGTGATTCACTTCTTGGAGGAGTTCTCATTGAACTTATAATCCTTCCGCTGCATGCTCCCCCTGAGGTCGAGCTAGCCTCAATTTATTTTTACAACTTCTTGCTACTCCTTCGAAAGTCTACAGTTATTAGCCTTTCTATTTCATATTTTCTCCTCCAAACTTTCTTTGTCTTCACTAATTGAGCTTTTCCTTTTCTAGGGTTGATCCTGCCAAATCTGTGTTGGAAATTGGGTTCAATGCTCCCCATGTGTTTCGTGACATGGACTAACCGCCTCTCGTGGATCCTAACTCTAGCGATTGTAGCGGAGACTAGCGCCTGCGGGTTTTGGTCTAACGTCAATTGTGATTCCAACAATTGGTATCAGAGCGACAAGTCTCGAGTTCTAAACTCACCTAGATCGCTTTGGGGGGGATATTGTTGGACATTGGGTACAATTATCCCCATGTGTTTCGTGACATGGACTAACCGCCTCTCGTGGATCCTAACTCTAGCGATTATAGTGGAGACTAGCACCTGCGATTTTTGATCTAACGACAATCGTGATTCCAACAATTTGCAAGCTAATTCCTTGTGGCCATGTTTTCCAAACTTGAAAAAGAATTTATTCACAAACCTTTGTTTGCTTACAAAATATTTACATTCTACAGCATGATGTCCAAAATTATTGCAAGAAAAAAAAAACCCATAAAATAAACTTTGATATCTTGGGTTTTGATTTGAGGGGCCATAAACATTTGGTTGCTTCCTTACTTTTCTAAAGTGTTGCATGTTGTGATTGTGATCTTCTTTCCTTTCCTTCAGATGATCCTTTATTTTCTCCTTTGGCTCCCTTTGATTTTGCTACTTCCTATGGATTTGTTTGATGATTCTATCCTCTAATTTCTCCTTTTCCTTTATGGAGAATGATTCTCTTTCAAAACCCAACCCAGTTTTAATATGATCATATCTTTGACTCATAAGGAGCTCATACAAAATTATGGTGTCTTTCTCAAAATTTTAATACTAGGATAATTAATTGTTGAATTTTTCTAATTCACATCTCAAGGAGGTTATTTCAACTTCTAATATTGCACAGTAGGCCTCCCGATCTTACAGTTGATTCTTCAACATCTCATTTTCCTTGATGACATCTTCCTGCGGTATCTTTTGATCAATGGTTAGCATGTAAATATGCTCATGGTTTCTCTCACTATCCCCTTGATTGGAGATTGGATATGCTACTATTATGAATATGGAGTCTTTTGTAACATTCTCCTTCTCTTTAAGAGTGCAGTGAGGTTCTTCAACAACTTCCGAAACATGTAATCCTTCTCTTCCATACATACTATGCATATTTTCCATAATTTCTTTTGTAGTCTTGTAGTGTCTCACCTGAGCAACATCACGATCCAATAGGGTTTTCAAAATGATATTCTTGGCTTCCTCATTGGATTCATCATACATATTATTTTTTAATGAAAGCAAAATATTCACATATATATATCAATGAAGTATGCTTCCATCCAATATCACCTTCCACAGTGCATAATTTGATCCATGAAGAAACAAAACTATATCTGCAACAAAATATCCTTGATTTCCCATGATCTACATTCTAGTGGTGAAATTGAAAAAAATGAACCTTGCTCTAATACAAATTGTTGAAAATGGCCTCACTACTTGGGGGGGTGAATCGGTAGTGATAGGATTTACTTAAATTTTAATTATTTTTACCGAAACACCAGATTCAATAATTTATCAGTTATTCTTGTGAATGTAGAAATTTGCTGAATAATGATTAATTATCCATCGAGACTATCCTGATCACATACAATTCGAATTTATATGCCACATAATCTCTTCCACTCAAATCATCACACATGCGGAAATAAAACCAGCGATATCACATCAAATCATCATACACATTAACATAGTATGTATGAGGAAAGATTATAGCTGAAAACCCTGCATATATTGTGTATATTATAATGGAGAAATCATGTAACAAAATCAGTACAATACTCCTCACAATTACTCAGTACTATCTCACCAAGTTACACACAAACTAGCTTGGTTTTGAGCAGGTTACTGGTTCAAAAATCATCCACTAATTGCCTTGCCTCTATTGTGAAATCATGGCCTGTCTAAATAGAGATCTAAGGTTCGAATCTCCTTGGATTGACAGTGCAATCATCATGGGAAATTCCTCCAAGTGTGGTGCAAATATCATGCACAACTGATGTCGCCACTGATAGCTAACTCCACCCTTTCATCTACCTCTTTCACTGGTCTCCACTGAACTGATCATGCATTGTAGTGAACTGATGTGTTCTTGAGTTGAATAATGAGTTACTAATTAATGAATTAAATAATATTTAATTCACTCCACTCATTACTAGTTGATTAGCTAGTTAAACTAATCTCAACCAGTTCAACTAAATTAAACCGAACACAACTCCACTAGCTGTCTCATTAACTCCACCAAACTTCTGCCACTGAAGTCCTAACTGAAGTCAACCATACATGTGCTCACCAAACCCTTAGGAATAGCGTAATTCCTCTGTCAGATGCATGAGCCACTTCCAAGGCTCGAACTGAAGTGCTCCAAGAGAGTAAACTGAAGTTTATAGTCCAAATATTATTAAGGGTAAATAATATTTGACTTCGCTATTTTTAGGATAGGCAGTCTAAAAATAGACATCGACCTATAGGTCAAAAAAATAGAGGTCCATCTATTTTTACCAACATGACCAATACTCCAAGAATAACATACTGCAATCCCCGGACCATGCTCCATATGTCTAAAAATAGACATAGTCTAAAAATAGATTTTGCGCCAGAATTTGCCTGCGGGCCCACTTAGTGAAGGCGACTTCATTTCACTAAGATCCATCATCTTGTTGCATTTTCAACACTCCCTCTCAGCAAGATATGGATTATCTGCAACCCCTATCCTGCCTCTGTGGAATTCGAACTTGCTCCTGGTGAGCGCCTTCGTCAGGATGTCGGCATCCCGATCCTCCGTGGGAACATATGAAAGCATCATGATCCTCCGCTGAACACAATCTCTGATGTGATGGTACCTGATGTCGATATGTTTGGACCTATCATGAAAAACTGGATTAGCCGAGAGCTTGATGCAGCTCTGGTTATCACAGTAGATCACTGTAGGCTCCAAATGCAACCTGAACAAACCTGCGAGGATCTCCCTCATCCAAATAGCCTCACATGCAGCCAAGCTAGGCACTTGTGTACTCGGCCTCCTGGCCGAGCGGGTGCCATGGATCTCGCCCTGCGGCACCGGGGAAAGCTGCTTTGTCGACCCAATGCGAAAACTCCTCCGGAAGTGCTCTTGGACGTTGGGCTCACCGCCCAATACATCGGTGAACCGAAACTTCGCTCCATCCTCTGTCACACGTACACCATAGACCATATCCCGATGTGCCTACGGTATACGCCGGGCAGCACGCACGCAGCCCCCCGGCTTGTGCTTGAACACGCAAGCACGGCACGGTTAGCTGAATAACATATCGGGTCGTATGTCGACCGGATACCGCCCGCGGCCAACTGTCGATGAACGGTGGCATCCACTACCCTTTGAAGTGACATCTCTGTTGCTCTAACCACTGGGAAGAGGGAGTGTCAACTTACGCTTGTGCCTGCTTCAGGAACCTCTACATAATCTCCGGGCATGCCGCACGAGCTCAACGGTCCTCTTGCATTGCGCATTTGTAAATCTCCAATCCCAGGAAATAATGAAGGATGCCCAAGTCCTTCATCTCAAACTCTCGTGCAAGATCCTCCTTGCATAAAAGTATCAACTGCTCATCGCCAGTCAAAATCAGATCATCTACATACACTACGATGATCAACAGCTTCCCCTCCACCACAATCTGGTACAGGTTACGATCCGCCTCACTCCTAGAGAATCCAAGCCCGGTGAAGTAGCTGTCTATCTGAGTGTACCAAGCATGAGGTGCTTGCTTCAGCCCGTACAGTGCTCTCTTCAGTCGGCACACATGCGACTCACTGCTGAAGATCTCTAAACCTTCAGGATGCTCTATGTACACCTCCTCCTCAATGACTCCGTTGAGGAACGCAGTCTTCACATCCATCTAATGAATGTGCCTTTTACAGAGGAAAGGATCGTCGTGGAGTACGCACGACGGTGCAGAAATGCCTCCTGTGAAGTGGTCACACCGATCGCAGAAGCCACGGGTGACAAATCTCGCCTTGTACTTCTCCACACTCCCGTCAACTGCCTGCTTCACTTTGTAGATCCATCGCGAACCCACCACTGATTTCCCCACCGGTCTTGGGACAATCTCCCATGCACTGTTCCTGACGATCGAATCATATTCTTCGATCATGGCATCAACCCATACGGGTTCCTCCACAGCTTCCTCAAAAGAGGATGGCTCCGTCACAACATATTGACTCACAAGAGCCATGTATCCAGTGTACCGATCCGGTGACTGTCTCTGTCTGCGCTGTGCTGTAGGTGGTCCTACAACCTTCTCTGCATCCCGAGCCAGTCGCTCAGCTTCTGTAGTGCGCATGCGCCCTCTGATGGTTGGTGCTACATGGGTGGTTTCTTCCACCTCCTGAACTTCCTCTTGTGGCTGATCCACATCCGGAAGCTCCTCCTTAGGAACTAACAGCTCCTCATCTGCATGCAAGTGTAGCTCCCTCTCAAGCGAACACTGCATGGCTTTCTCCTCTTGAAATTTTATATCCCGTCGCACAACAGTCTTTCGACTGTCTGACAAATACACCCGATAGTTGTGAGGTGTATCAGTGTACCCCACAAATATTCCAACCTCAGTAGTTGGATCCAGCTTCCTTCTCGCATCCTTCGTCACATGCATGTAGACGGGAGAACCAAAAATCCGCAAATGGGAAATATCAGGCCTCTTGCCAGAATAAGCCTCCTCTGGTGTACTCATGCCAAGAACCTTGTGAGGACAACGGTTCTGCACATACACTGATATATTGCATGCCTCGGCCCACAAGTGAAGGGGTAGGCCCTGATCATGCAACATCGCCCGTGCAGCACCCACGATCGTTCTGTTCTTCCGCTCAGCCACCCCGTTCTGCTGTGGGTTATGGGGTGCGATGAGCTCTCTCCAAATCCCTTCTACGCTGCAGAACTCCTTGAATTCAGCCGAGATGAATTCACCACCATTATCACTCCTTAGAGAAATCACCTTCTTCCCCGACTCCTTCTCGACCAATGCTTTAAACTCACAGAACTTCGCGAATGTATCGCTCTTCTTCTGCATGAAGAAGATCCAACACTTTCGAGAGAAATCATCAACAAAGATCACGTAATACTTGTGCTTTGCTGTCGAAGCAACTGAGAAAGGACCACACACGTCTGTGTGAACTCTCTCAAGGATCGTCGTGGTGCGACTATCCTTCTCGTGAAAGGTGACTTTCACATACTTCCCTAAAGTACACCCCTTGCACTGATCTGACTGCGCAAGAGTGCCCTTAGGAAGCCCAGTAGAAATCTGCTGCAGAATCTTCAAAGCTCCATGGTGAAGGTGGCCCAATCTCATGTGCCACAGTTCGCCCTCATCATCCCGGCTCACCACTTCTCCCGCCTTGCATGCCATAGCTGCGCAGCCATCTACCTGCAACTGATAAAGGTTCTTGGTTCGAACCCCTATCTTCCGGGTCTCTCCAGTAGTCTTACTGCGCAGGAAGGCTTTTCCTTCGCTGAAGACCACATCATACCCCTTATCCTCAAACATCGCCACAGAGATCAAGTTCTTCTTCAATCCAGGTACATGCATGACATCCTTCAATACAAAGGGTTTACTAGACTCCCTCTGAAAGGATATGGTACCGATACCAGTCGCACTGTATCTACCATCATCGCCCATCTCGATGTGCACACCAAAATCTTTGTCCTCCAGATCTGAGAACAAATCCCGATCTCCCGTCATATGAAATGACGCACCGCTGTCCAAGAACCATACCGATCCCAACACACTTGAAACCAAGCATGCGATCAGTGAAAAGTCAAGCTCGAACTGTGAAGCCGAAGCTTCTCCATCTGCAGATCTTCCCGCTTGGTTGTTCTTCTTCTTCTTTGGACAATTGGTAGCATAATTTCCGTGATCATGGCAGTGAAAACACTTCACTTTCGCCATATCCTTCTTCTTGCCCTTTGCACCAGAATGAGAGGTTTTCTTACCCTTCCCCTTCTTTGCTTTGGCAACCAAAGCGCAGTTTTCTTCATCAGCTCCCTTTGATGAAGATCCATCTCGAGTAGTCCTCCTTATCTCCTCCTGCATGAGATCCGCCCAAAGGCGCTCCCATCCTGGTAGCTTCTCCCGACCATTGAAACTATCTTGATATGAGTGCCAAGCCTTCGGAAGACCAAGGAGAGCCAGGTCGACCATGTCCTCATCTTCGACAGTCACCCCCACACTTCCCAGCTCATCTCTGCATTGAGTGAACTTTGTGAGGTATTTGGCGATACTGTCGCCTTTCTGCATCTTGATGTTCCTGAGCTTATCTTTGAGCACCAGCTTCCTTTGGTCACTCTTACTCTGGAATAGATTCGTCAAAGCTTTCCACATTAAATATGGAGAAGCCTTTCCATGCAGGCTGGATACAATATGATCCTTGACGCCCTCCAATAGGATCATTCGACATTTCGCCATCTTCTTTTGCCATGCTTCGACTTCAGCAGGATTAGTGGGATTTTGGACATCTGTATCTACGAACTCCTTTAGACCATTATATTCTAATACTGCCTCCATGCGATCCTTCCATGCAACATAATTCGAACTGCCTTCAAGAGCATATTCGAGTCGCAAACCGTTGAAAGACATTTTCAACACCGGCACCAAGAAAACAAAACTGCTGCAAAATTCGAATTCCACCTCAAAGCTCAACCACTCTAGATCTGTGAGAACAAATTATTTCTAGCACAGAGATCGACTGCAAGGGGCGTTTACTGGATATATCACCTTTCAAGGAAAGGATGGATCCAGAGGCTACCTGGCCCGCATGCAGACTCTGTCTACCGAAATAAGTTTGTAATCACTGTGATGATCAATATCTGCTTCAATAGCTCCGATACCATGTAGAAATTTGCTGAATAATGATTAATTATCCACCGAGACTATCATGATCACATACAATTCGAATTTATATGCAACACATAATCTCTTCCACTCAGATCATCACACATGCGGAAATAAAACAAGCGATAGCACATCAAAACATCATACACATTAACACAGTATGTATGGGGAAAGCTTATAGCTGAAAACCCCGCAGCTATTGTGTATATTATAATGGAGAAAACATGTAACAACTCAGTACAATACTCCTCACAATTACTCAGTACTATCTCATGAAGTTACACACAAACTAGCTTGGTTTTGAACAAGTCACGGGTTCAAAACACATCCACTAATTGCCTTGCCTCTATTGCGCAATCATGGCCTGTCTAAATAGAGATCCAAGGTTCGAATCTCCTTGGCTTGACAGCGCAATCATCATGGGAAATTCCTCCAAGTGTGGTGCAAATCTCATGCACAACTGATGTCGCCAATGATAACTAACTCAACCCTTTCATCTACCTCTTTCACTGGTCTCCACTGAACTGATCATGCACTGTAGTGAACTGATGTGTTCTTGAGTTGAATATTGAGTTACTAATTAATGAATTAAATAATATTTAATTCACTCCACTCATAACTAGTTGATTAGCTAGTTAAACTAATCTCAACCAGTTCAACTAAATTAAACCGAACACAACTCCACTAGCTATCTCATTAACTCCACCAAACTTCTGCCACTGAAGTCCTAACTGAAGTCAACCATGCATGTGCTCACCAAACCCTTGGGAATAGCATAATTCCTCTATCAGATGCATGAGCCACTTCCAAGGCTCGAACTGAAGTGCTCCAAGAGAGTAAACTGAAGTTTATAGTCCAAATATTATTAAGGGTAAATAATATTTGACTTCCCTATTTTTAGGATAGGTAGTCTAAAAATAGACATCGACCTATAGGTCAAAAAATAGAGGTCCATATATTTTTACCCACATGACCAATACTCCAAGAATAACATACTGCAACCCCTGGACCATGCTCCATATGTCTAAAAATAGACATAGTCTAAAAATAGACATAGTCTAAAAATAGACTTTGCGCCAGAATTTTCCTGCGGGCCCACTTAGTGAAGGCGACTTCATTTCACTAAGCTCCATCATCTTGCTGCATTTTCAACAGTGAAAACAACATGAAATAAATGTATCAAAGTATGCGAAAACACCATATAAAAGCACCATAAAGAATCAACAAGAAAAACATGCACATAAGAGGACACAAATGTTTTCTAGTGGAAAACACTCTCCAGGGCCAAAAACCCACTCGCTATTGTTGTTTCTCTGCTTCAAATTTTATTAATCGACAAATAATTTTACATCACTATAGTTGGATATGTCCAGCAAGGAAGTTTCTCACACTAAATCCACTTTGTTAACACCCATTCACTGAAGGCATCTACCCCCAAAAAGCCTTGCCCAACACCCATTGGACTATGAGAATGCTACTTCCTCTACTGAAGCTACCGACCACCATCGGCAAGGAAGGTTGATCCCTTCTTCACCAAGCTATCTCAATTTGCTGATAATATAGGGCCTCATTTCATTATATTTCAAACTATACCCCTACACACAACAACAATAACTTTCTCTCTCCAATAAACTCTCAACACCACCCCGTTAATCACACACACACACTCACTATTTAACAAATACACTCTCAAAATTATGTGTTAAATTATTCTCAATAATCCTCCATGAGAATACCATATGAAAATACCATGGTTATCCTATACCAAGAGCACTTGTACCATAGAAAACTCTAGGTTAGTACCATGGTTATGCCAATATCATGGTAATATTTATATCAATACCACAGGTAAATACCATTGTTATGTCGATACCACAAACCCTTGTACCATCGTAATCTCTTGATCAATACCACAAGGAAATACCATGGTTATGACAATCCCACGAACACTTGTACCATAGTAATATATGCTCCACACACAAAGAATATGTGAAATTATCAAACACCATGCAACTAACATGTCAACCAAGAAACATAATCACAATCCAAGTTGTACTACAAGCCAAAAATAACAACAACCACTCAATCATATCAATCAAGTAATAAATAAAGCATAAACAACTAGATATCAGTTGGCTACCAAGTTGACATCAATGCCAACTAATAAGACTGCAACACAACACCTACATCATCAACCATCTGCACAACTGCCAAACAAGTATATTCATAAACTCATACACACTCAAGCCAACTGAAGCACATGCCCAAGTTAACATCAATGCCAACCATCAAACACTGCAACAAGCAACTACACCAACAACTACATCATCAATGCCAAAAATAATGTTTGCCTCGGATGCTACAAAAACATCCAAATATTCCCTCTCATCAAGGGAGACATTCTACATCACGCCAATCTTGTCTCAAAAGTATACAAAATTCCCCCTAGAATGAGGCTTGGTAGGAATGTTTTAAATCTAATTTTCTATGGATGTGTAGCAGAGTTTCACTACTCCCTTCTGAACCATATCTTGGATTAAGTGATATTCGATCTCAATGCGCTTCGACCTGTCATGAAATATTGGATTCTTTAAGAGATTGACACAAATTTTATTATCATAATATATTAAGGTAGTATTTAGCTCTTGGTAAAATATCCTTGCAAGAAACTTATGAAGCCACACTACTTACTTGTGGCACTTTTTGTGATATACTTATCTTTTTTTGTAGTGAGTGAGGTAGAACATTTCTTCTTGCTTAACTAGAATATCATAAGAAATCCCAAGTTGAAGCAGCACCCCAAGGTGCTCTTTATGTCCATTGCACTCCTGGCTCAATCAAAATCAACATATCCCTACAAACTCACTTCACCACCTAAGAAATATCTCATAACATATCTAGCTATACCATGCAGGTACCTCAACACATGTTTCACTACAACCCAATATACATGTCACTTCTCAACCATATATTGGATCAAGGTATTCACTTCAAAAAAAATACTTGGATTGGTTTTAACCAGGTACATCAAGGATATAATAAAATGTATGTACATCATGGGATCCACCAAAACTAAATTTGAAGTGGAATCAATCATCTTCTTCAGATTGGTCACCCTAGGTGTAGCAATAGGCTTGCAGTCCATCATACTAAATCTCCTCAAGATTTGAACTATGTTCTTCCCCTGTGCAAGGAAGATATCATCTAATATTTGCCACAACTCCAATCCCATGAAATAATGCATCAAGCCAAGATCCTTTACCTCAAAATATAAGGCCAACTCCCCCTTGCACCCAACAATGAGCCTCTCTGCCCTAGTAAGGAACATATCTTCAACATACAATACCAAGATCAAATAATCACCATAAACAACCATGAAGTAAAGGTCAAGATCCACATCATTCTTGGTGAAGCCCAAAATCATCAAGTGTCCATTAATCCTATAATACCATGCCCTTGGTGCATGCTTGAGCCTATACAAATCCTTCTTCAGCTTGCAAACACGAGACTCCTTCCCATGTACCACAAATACATGAGGTTTCTCTACGTACACTTCCCCCTCAATCACGCCATTAAGGAAAGTGGTCTTTACATCCATATAATGTAACCTCCAACCCATAACTGAAGCAAGAGAAACAATAGTCCTAATATAATTGTACCTGGATACTGGAGAAAAGTTCTCATCATAGTCCTCTCCCTCTTTTTGAGAGAACCCTCTCACCACAAACCTCGCTTTATACTTCTCAATGTTTTCATCTGCTACATTCTTGATATTATAGATCCACTTAGAAGTCACTATTGACTTCCCCTTTGGTCTCAGAACTATCTCCCACACATCATTCTTCATGATGGATGGATACTCCTCTATCATGGCATCCTTCCAAACTTGTTGGCCTGCTACCTCCTCATATCTAGAAGGCTCAAAATCAATGATGTGGCTCAATGTCATAAATATTGAGAACCTATGTAGTCATCTGCTCTATTTAAAATTACACCAGGGAATTTCATACCTCTCTACATCCTGCAAAGTGTCACAAAGCCATCTTGACCCCTTCCTGGTCACTCCAACATCTTTGGGCGAGTCCACTGGCTTCACTTGCTCTACTGACTCCTCCCCTGAAGGATGAACAATGAGACAAGAGGGATTTGTACCAGCATCCTTCAAATCCTCCTGTTCCTCACTATCATTCTCCATATGAGACTCTTTGGACCTCCTAAAGGCTACCTCCTCATCAAAAATAACATCTGGATTGACGTCAATCTAACTTCATTCTAGAATGTAGATCTAGTAGGCCTTTGAAGTGTCACTATATCCCACAAAAGTACCCTTATTCTTGGAGATTTATAACTGATTCCTCTTCTCCTTAGGAACATGGTAGTTGATACAGGTGGATATTGGTGGCCACCCACCTATTCCACCTAGACCTTCAGTCAATTTCATCAATTTCCTTGTTTATAGCAACATTTACTACTTTTAGTAGTTTTTTGGGTCTTGAACTTCCGAAGCAGTTTTGACCCCCTAAACAACATTTTTTGAGGTACATGATAGGCTTATAACCATGGAAAAGGGCCTACTGCGAATCCTGTAGTACTCATAAATGCATTTCCAATGAGTTATCATATGCACCAAACGGAGATAAAATGACCAAGTTATGACCTCGGGAAGTTGGCTTCCCAACTAACCCCAACGGGGCCCACAAATTCTTGGTGTTCCATCTTCTTGGGTTAGGGTTTTGGTTTTTTATGGTTTTCCATTATTTTTAAATAATAAAAATTCCCTTGATCCTCATTGTAACTCAGTTCAAAGGCATGTAGCTGCCACATCTCTTCTCATAGATAAGCTACCATCGCCCAATATAGTTTATTTCCATTCCATATGTAAGCATATTTCAATTCTTTGATATTAATGAAATGAATTTTTGTTTATGCTACATCTGTGTGTTTATTTTTATATATGTATTCTATTTCATTCTTTCATAATTATGGATCAGTGGTATCAGAGTGATCTTCTCTTTCTTTGTTTTTCTTTGGATGTCCCCAACGAGATCAGGGTATAAGGAGTTATGGCTCGATCTGGTTGAACCTTTGCAAGATCAACCTCACAAACCCTGAAGACCTCCTATGGAAGAATAAAAGAAAGATGAGGGAACATGAGATCCTTTAAAAATATTTCTCAAGGATGCCCTCGAGAAACATAGTAAATCAATGATAGATAATTGTTCTCAGATCGCTACCCACAAGTGACGCATCTACATCCAACAACCACTCTAGAGGTGTCGCTCCTTTTAAGGTAGAATTTAATTTTCACATTCTAATATTTGAAGGCTAGATAGATGTAGAGGCCATAGATAGATGTTTAAATCTATTGGAAGGATATTTTTTGGTTCATGACTTTTCCAATCGGTAAAATATTACTTTTTCACTCCTCAAAGTCGCCCCCCATGTGAAGGACTGGTGGGAAACCTATTGTGATCAAAAGGACGGGAGGTAATCCTCACCATTCTTAGCCGCGCCCACTTGGAATTATTTTTGAGATGCCATCAAGGAACAATATTACCCTCTCAACGACTATGAAGATAAATACAAAAAGTGGACCACGTTGCAACAGGGTAGGGACCAAGATGTGTCGAAGTTCACAAATGGTCTTCATGCCCTTCGCACAAAGCTGGGTATCAATGATTTTTAGCGGAATTTGGTACTCAAGTACCATGGATGTTTACATAAGTATATATAGGATGAAATGGAGTTCCTGGATATCTCCTCACTTAGTGTCACCTATTGATATGCTGTCAAGATCAGGTATAAGTTTAAACAGAAGAAGCGAGACTTTGGATCTGTGAATCCAGAGCAAGGGAAAGGTGCCCCCAAACCACAGAAAAAAGGACAAACCCAAGGCGGGGTGACCTAGGACAACTCAACGAAGCCGCAAGAAAAGGAAAACACCACGAAGGAAAAGAAGGACATGAGAAAGTGGTGTGAGTTCCATAAGAGCCCCACTCACAACACGAGTGAGTGTTGAGCCAAGTAGTCACCGGTGGTCGAGCTAAAGCTTTTGAATCAAATGCATGTTGTAAATCTGAGTCATAACCTAAAAATTAGAATGATATAGGGAGAAAATTATTGATGTGGATCCCAATGCCACCATTTCCACCACCAAGGTCCAAAGGGATGAGCCCAAAGATCCAAAGGAGGGGGAGCACCTCTTCCACTCACAGATGTGGGTGAAGGTTTCTCTGTTGCAGTACATTTTCGATAATGAGAGCCAAAAGAACCTCATTTCAACAAACGTTTTGAATCTTCTGGGCCTACCGACCACAACACACCCGCAGTCATACACCATCGGGTGGCTTCACCAAGGACGAGATATCTGCATCGGCTAACAGTGTTGCCTCCCCTACAGCATCAATCCCTTCACAGGTGAGGTACTGTGTGATATTTCTCCTCTTGAAGTTTGTGATGTATTATTAGGCCAACCATATTTGTGGAAGCAACATGATGTGTATGAATCTAGGCCTCGAACAATTATTATTACTTTGGGCAATAACTTGTACAATATACGGGAGGTTGCACCGCCTACCACCATCTCTTTAATCACTACGAAGAGATTTAGTAATATCATTTCCCAAACCAAGAAAATTTTTTTTCTTATTATTCTCCCTTAGGTCAAGAAGAATATTGTGGCCACAGCCTCCAAACAGAGCTCCTCCACACAACAACAACAAATGGACAAGGTCATGGAGGAGTATAGGGCATCATCACCTCACCTGCAGGAATACTATCTACATTGTTAGGTCAAGCACTCCATCGATCTGACCCCAGGCATGTCTTTAACTAATAGACCAATCTATTGATTCTCTATTCTAGAGAATGATGAAATTAAGAGGTAGATTCAAGATTTGTTGCAGAAAGGGCACATCGGACCATGTTAATCACCCTATGGGAGCCCGATCATCTTGGTGCAGAAGAAGGATGGGACTTGGAGACTCCGTATTGACTATTGGGCACTCAAAAAGATCATTTTCCTGAATAGGTATCCCATCCCACAGATTGATGACCTTATAGACTAGTGCAAGGGGGCCAAATATTTTAGCAAGATTGACTTGAAGTTCGGTTATAACTAGGTACCAATTGAACCCTCCGATGTGTGGAAGACTGCCTTCAAATCCAACGAGGGCCTTTTTGAATGGTTGGTCATGCCTTTCGGGTTGACGAACTCCCCCGCAACCTTCATGAGGCTAATGAACGACATTGTGCAACCCTTCACCAACTCATTCATGGTGGTGTATTTGGATGACATCCTGATCTTTAGCTAGAGTTAGGAAGAGCACCTCCACCACATTCGTCAGGTCCTCCAAACACTGAGGCAACACAAGTTGTGTGCCAATTTTGAGAAATCCACTTTTGGCATGACCCAAGTTCAATATCCAGGTTACATCATTGATGAGCAAGGTGTGAATGTGGACCCAACAAAGATACAGGTAATTCGGGATTGGCCAACCCCAACCACTCTAACAGAGCTCTACAGCTTTATGGGTCTTTCTAGCTTCTATCGAAGGTTCATGTTGGGGTTCTCTCATATAACTTGGCCTTTGAGTCAAGTCACCAACGTAAGAGTGTTACACAACATTTTTTCACCATCCCGACAATCCCTCGCCCCGCATATTGGAGGGTCGTTCCCGTTACCTGTGAGCAGTGTCATACTCTGCAAACACCTTTGTTAACAATGGAAAATCGTACAGTAAAAAATGACATCAAGTAATGTCGAGCCCAAGGATTTACAGGATAGAGATACATTACAGAATCAAAAATATTAAGAATCTCTAAGTTTTGGAGCAATTCAAGATTGAAATATTCATAAATGCCCGAGTGCACGCTTTTTCCTTCGATAAGTGCGCCTTCTGCGTGCACTGGAGCCCGATAAGCGCACATTCCTGGAAATGGAAAAAAGTCCCTTTCCAGGACCACAAGCAGGCAAATGGCATTTTCTCCTTATGTGAAAGCCGCCTAAGGACAACACCAATGCCTCCTTAGGCCTTGTGTGAGCACAAAAAAGCATATTTCAGCCCACAATGGAATATTGCCCCTCGCTTGGGTCACTATCCGACATGTACCAAGGGAGGGAAGGTGGTTTGAAAGCTCAAGTATATAAACCCTCAAAGAGATGAAAAATTTGTGAGCATAAGGTTATGCTGGCCAAAGTTTCCCAAGCAACACCAAATTTTTTTGTGAACCAAGGAGCAGGAGCTGAAGAACAAGACTCAATTATTGGCCACCCAACAATTTTAGTCTATTGCAGCTTAGAGAGAGAGTTGAACTGCGTCAAAAGGCAGAACTTGAAGGAAAAACATCCTTCCTTTGGGTCCTAGAGCCTCTACCTAGGCCATTCAGAAAGTGGGTAAGATTTGTATTCGTTCCAAGCATTCAATGCGAAGAAGGCCATCGAGCCATTTTTTACCTTGTTATTGTTTGGAACTCTTTATTTAGCTTCTTTTTTATATTTTTAGTTTTAATTTTTCAACAAAGCATACTAAGTGTATTACTTCATTTTAAGTCTTATAATTCTGAGCTCCCCCCAGATACTGCCTGTTACTTATGGTTTAGAGAAAAGACCACATTCTCTAAATGCGTGTGATTTCGTACACCCGAGTGTCAAATCCACCACAATAGGATTGGCGACTCCGCTGGGGATTGCATCCTTCTATATAAGGAAATCATTTCTCTTGTTGAAAATTTCCTCAAAAAGCACACAAAAACTTATGTTTTGGCCTTGGCGCGGGTAGCCAGTTCACCCCTCGCGCCAATATGGTAAATTTACACTAGAGCCCACGCCACCTGGCTCTCTGTCTCAATGTAGTACCCACGCCAGCTGTTTTAGGAATTTTTTTTAACAAATAGAGGCGTAATTTTCCTTCTAACCACCTCAGAGATGAGTCACATGAAGTGGTTAAGTTGATCAGCCACGGATATCCCTCTTTAGGTAGTGATTTCCTCCTCCCATGGAATAGTCCTTGAAGATAGTTCTCCCTTCCATAATTATAGGGATCCTAACCTCTCCCTCTCCCTCTCCCTCTATATAAACAGGCCTTCTCCCTTTATGAAAGCTAGTTGAAGATATAGCTAAGGAGCTGAAATTGTAGAAGAGATACTATAGCTGAGTAATTTTTATTGAGAAGGTAGAACCAAGGAGAATTTCGTAGAGAGAGCCCCGTCCAAATTCCTGATGAGCCTTTGTGAGACATGCTTTGCTAGAACCCTGTTGGAGGAGACCACAATGTTGAAGCTTGGTTGTACTCTTTCTTTCATTTATTAATATACTCGACTATGGTGTTGGTTCCATCATTGTGTTATGTTGATTATTTAATGCAATTGATTTAGTCCTCTTCGACTGAATAATAGTTACGAATGTGAATTAGTATGTTGTGTATCGTCATTGTTTCTTGTGTGTGGGCAGGTATCCTAGCGTGAAGGTGAGCAGATCATGATCTGTCAAACCAGGAGCGAGAGGTAGCCACTCTTTCTAATGACAACAGTGTAGGACCTTCGGTAAGTCATCTATCGAATCACCATCCATTTTTTAACTAGGAATCAATATTATAGCTTGTCTCGTTTGTGGCTAGACCCACTCTAGGGCTAGTGGGATCACCTCTGTCCGTAGAGGGGATTTACCTCACTAACAAATTGGCGACCACGGGACAAAATTCAGTTCAACAAGGGTATGCTTACAACCCACAAGGACAACCCTTTCAGGGACAACCTTCGATGCAACAAGGGTTTGCGTACTACCCACAAGGACAACCCTTTCAGGGACAACCTTCAGTCCAGCAAGGATTATTTTATAGCCTGCAAGGGCAGCCTTACAATCCTCAAGGTCAACCTTTAAAATCTCAGCCTGTGATCCAACCAGGGCAACCTCAAGGCCCTACTGGGAAACCAGTATATCAACCTGGACCTTCATTCGGTCCTGGGGGAAAATTCATCCATCTTAAGTAAAACCTTTTGTGCAACCGCAACAGCCAAATCTTCCAATTGGTCCAAATTTTGCATAGCCAGGACCATCTTATGGTTCTGCTCCAAGTCAACCTGGTTATCAGGCACAACCTGGCGCTCTGCAGCCATCAGGCCAACCTACTCTGCAAGGGCAACCTAGTGGCCCTCATCGGTCAGGTCAACCTGCTCAACCAGGACAACTTGCACAGACAATTCACCCTGCTCAGCCACCGCTCTACTCTATGCCGCAGTTGGGTCAACCTGCATGCCCGATCTATCCAGCTCAGTAGGGTCCTACTTATCAATAACCCGTTCGACCCCAAGGCGGTTATTACCCTCAAGGTCAATATCGACCGGTATACAATGCGCCTCAAGGTTCTGCTTATTACCCTAAACCGCCAGGCTATACTTATATTCCGTAGCAAAATCCTTATGCTGCTCAATCGGGACCCTCATATACTCAGAATTAGTATCCTAGTCTTCAACCTCCATATCCTAGTCCTCAGCCGCAATATCAGCCCAATTATCTGGCTTATACCCCTTATGGTCCGAATCCTTCGGGACATAACCAGTGGGGGCAGAGTTACACTCAACCAGGATGGAATATGGGTACGAGTTTTTATCGAGGACATGTTATGCCTTTCAACCCTCAATTACCTTTTCTTGCCACATTGGAATTACCAAATGTGTCCAAATTGACAAATTATCCAATCCTTCATAATTCGTATTGGCCTCCGGTTCCAACGAAGGTTCCTAGTGATTGCCCCAAGTTTGAGGGAAATTCTAGAGAAGACCACCAAGCACTCATTATGACATACCATTTATGGTGTTCTTCCAATTCTTGGGTGGATGACTCTATTTGACTCTGTCTTTTCCAGCGCAGTATCACTGGAGCTCTTGCTAAGTGGTACATCGAGCTGCCTCGTGGTATCTTTCAAGATTTCAACACCCTTGCTATAGCATTCCTTACTCATTTCCAGTTATCGGTTCATTATGAAGCCGGGACGCATCTCCTAACATCCTTGAAACAGGACCAGGATACCCATATCTCAGACCACATTCATGAATGGAGACGTCGTTGTAATCTCATCAAGTTTGAAATTCCTAATCAACTTCTTACTCATTGGTTCACTACCTCTTTTTTCAACCAACTTGCAAAGGAAATCACCATGGGGGCATGTGTAACTGAGGAACAAGCCATTTACAGTGCCCAGTACCTTGATTTAGTGTACTCTCAATCGAGCATATTGTATGAAATATTGACTGATGCTCCACAAATTGGGACTTATAAAGTGCCGGCTACCCCATCCGTCGATGGTGTTATTGGTTCTGTGTCTCAGAATTCACACAAGTCTTCTTCTTCCAACTTTGGGAAGAAAAAATCAAATTCTTCTAATGGTTCTGCTCCTCAACTTACCCCAAATTCTGGTAAAACCTCAGAGGTCAACGCCGTTCAAGCCAATCCTATAGAAAAGACATCCAAGGGGAGAAAGAAGGGCAAAGGAAAGGCCAAAACTGATGCCCCAAAACCAGAATCGTCTAAACCTCGTGCTGACGATGGTTCACAACACAAGCCGAAGTATCCCTCTATGATTTTTGATGAGGAACATTACACTAAGGATTGTCCTAGACGAGCCGAAGTTAGTTAATTTCTCAAAGGCACTAAGGGAACTCCGGCTGTCCTCAAATAACCTTTTCCGTCTCAGCAAACACAGATGGTCGAGCAACCTCCTCCATCTGCACCATTTGGCTCACAGGTATTCATGATGAACGATTGTGCACCCGTTTCCATTACTACTTGGTCGAAATATTTTACTAGATCATGCCAGGCAACCAAGAAAGAGATCACTGATGGTCCTCCCCCCCCACCTGCCTCTGGTCCTCTTGAGATTGAAAGGCCCAGTGTTGAACCCGTTGTACAACCACCTTCTAACGGTGTTCTCTAGAAATATTATTATAATCCTAATGCCCGTGCTGCTTAGCATTACAGTATTCTTGAGGATTTAGAATAGGAACCATCCACGATTTCCATGTTAGAAGTGCTTCAGAGTTGTCTGTCTCAACAGAAAGCATTATTATCTGCGATCGACGGGATTGATCCTGCTGATTCTAGCCTTCTCACTGTTGACTTAGAGAATTTCGTCCCTCGACTTCCGCACTAGATTTCACTTGTCATACAAGTCAGAATTAATGGTCTCAACATCCATAGAGCCATTGTGGATGAAGGTGAATCCACCTGTGTCATGTCATCTACCTATTGGAAAGCTATTGGCTCTCCAGCCCTAACTTCGTCACCCAATGCCCTTGAGGCATTTTATGGAAGGGAATCAAAACCCTTAGGTGTTCTCACCAGCTTGCCAATCACATTGCAAGGAAATACAGTCAATGTTGAAGTAGAAGTCATTGACGCTAAACTAAATTACAATCTTCTACTAGGTCGCAGTTGGACTCACGCTATGCTGTGCGTTCCGTCCACCCTCTTCTGTCTTCTAAAGTTTCCACACGAGGGAAAAATCATCACTGTCGACCAGTTGTCATTCTTTACCTCGTCTTCTGAGAACAATGTGCCATACATGGATCAAATTTATTCTCCCCTTGATAGTGTAGGGCCGGATATTTTCAAAGACCCTGCCCTCATGGGTATCTTTCCCCTTCCACCACCAAATACCGTTCAAGTTAATATGATCTCTCGGTTGGATGACCCGTGGATTGTCCCTTTACCTAAACAGGTTGATTCATTTGGGGATTTGATGCCACTTAGTCAAATTGAAAAAAATTACTGCGAGCTTGCAGTTGCATCTAATTCTCCCCCTTCTGAAGGTGCTCCTTTGAGCATGTCTCTCGAAATTTATTCTCAATCCCCCTGGCTCAGTGGTGCGGATTCACCTGGTCCTTTGAAAGAAGTGTTTCCATCCGATGAGGCTATCATGGAAACCATGTCTCTAGAAGATCTACCATGGAGCTATGGGCATCATCGTTCCTCGTTTATGCCTGGCCTCGAGGCAATGTATAACTGTCTTGAGCATTTTGCGTCTCAAGTTCCTTCTCTGCCACTTCAAACGCCTATCTTGACTCACGAAGTCTTCACTGAAGGTAACATGGGTAACATCACTCAGACGATGCCTATCGAAATTTTCGTGAAACCGGGAATTGTCGAGAACATCCATGTGGGAGTCACTTGCTCTTCCGATGAAGTCCAAGTGTATACTATCCTCTTTTTTGAATTCCGTGATGTTTTCACCTGGTCTTACGAAGAGATGCCTGGAATTGATCCCAGTATTTTGGTGCATGAGATTCTCACCTACCCTGGTGTGAAGCCTGTTTGCCAACATCTTTGTCCAGTGCATCCTCGGAAAGCTGCTGCCATAAAAGATGAAGTTGAAAAAATTCTCAAAGTGGGTTTCATTTATCTGATTCATCTGACATAGTGGGTTTCTAACATTGTTCCTGTGGATAAGAAGTAGGGAGAAATTCGCATCTCTGTTGACTATTGCGATATTAATCGAGCCTGTCCTAAGGATAACTATCCCACCCCTTTCATCGATTAGATCATTGACGATTGTGCGGGGAGTGAGATTTTTTCCCTTATGGACGGATTTTCTCACTATAATCAGATCAACATTCTCCCATCCGATCAACACAAGGCCGCTTTTATCTGTCCTTGGGGAATGTTCGCGTATAAGAAACTCCCTTTCATCTTGAAGAACGTTGGGGCTATGTTCTAGCGTGTGATGTCTTATGCCTTTAGCGATATTCATCATATTGTTCAACCATACCTGGATGACCCTCTGGCTCATTCAGCTACGCGAAAAGACCACCCGAACCATCTCTGTCAGATATTTCTTCATTGTAGACGCTACAACATTCAGCTCAATTCGCATAAATGCATCTTCTGCGTCGATTCCGGTAGACTTTTAGGGTTTATCATATCCAAAGATGGAATTCACCTTGATCCACTTAAGGTTGAGGCTATTGTTAATATCCCCTCTCCATCCTCGTTACACCAGCTCCAGAGACTCCAAGGGAAAGAAAATTTCTTTCTTCGTTTTATCCCGAACTATGCCAAAGTAGCCAAAGGATTCACACGAATTTTAAAACAGGATGTCCCTTTCCGTTGGGATGAGATTTCTTAGAAATATTTTGATACGCTTAAGACGTTGCTTTTCAACACTCCTCTCTTACATCCTTTGAATTATCGTCATGATTTCACCCTCTATCTAGCTACCGCCTTCAATACAATCACCATGGTTTTGGTTCAAGATGATGATGATGGTAATAAGCATGTCATTTACTACTTGTATCGAAACCTTCTAGACCCTGAAACGTGTTATGTACATGTCAAGAAGTCAGCGCTAGTTGTGGTCCAAGTCATCCCGCGTTTTCGTCATTATATCCTTTTACGCACTGTAACCGTGATTTATGATTGTAACCCCATGCCCTATATTCTGTCTCGACAATTACCGGGGAGAAAATAATTGAAGTGGATTGTTATCCTCCAAGAGTTTGATTTGGAATTTACTACCGCCAAATCAAAGAAATCACTCGTTTTCGCTGATCTGATTTGTTCTCTCCCCGTCGACTCTGCTCCCTCTTATTCCGAGGATCATATTTCAGACGAAACTCTTTTCTTGATTAGCACCCTCGATCCGTGGTACGGTGATATCATCGTGTATCTCTAGACTTATACTTTTAGGTCTGATTTAACGAAAGATACCTGATGCCACATTCGGCACCAGTCACAACCTTATCATATTATTGGAGATACCCTCTATCGTGTTGGAGTCGATTCCATACTCCATCGATGTATGACCCTTGAGGAAGCTGAGAAATTTTAAATGATTGCCACAATGGCGCCTATGGTGGTCACATTTCTGGTTACACCATCGCACAGAAGATCCTTCATGCTGGCTATTTCTGGCCATCCATTTTTAAAGACTGCATTGTTGCAATACACAAATGTCATGCGTGCTAGATATATCAATGCAAGATGCGTGCGCCACCTATTCCTTTACACCCTGTCATCACCGTTGATCCTTTTTCCAAATGGTGCATCAATTTTATGACGTGTAACCCTCGCTCGACCGGGGGGCATGCCTATATTATCATTGCCATCGATTATTTTACAGAATGGGCCGAAGAAATTCCTACACTGGCTGCAGACAGTAAGACAACAGTGCAATTCATATTCAATCATGTTATTACTCAGTTTGGTGTTCCTCAAGCCATCATTACCAACCATGGTTCTCATTTTTGAGACTATATGATGGTGGAGCCAACGTCTAAGTTGGGTTTGTGCCATGAAAACTCAACACCTTATTACCCTCAAGCTAGGGGCCAAGTTGAAGCCATAAACAAAGTTCTTGTTATGATGCTTCAATGAAAAATCAGGATCCATAAATGAAATTGGCATCTCATGTTGTTTTCAACTCTATGGGCTTACCGAACATCGATTAAGAGTGCAACCAGATTCACCCCATTTCAGTTGGTGTACATTCTGGAAGCTACTCTTCCAATTGAATTTGAAATTCCTTCACTAAAATAAGTTGTGGAATTACTGCCTAGTACTTCACCTAAGGAAGAGCATCTCCTCTATTTAGAGAGATTGGATGAAACTCGTCACTTAGCTGCTTTGGTCATCGAAGCACAGAAGAAGTGAGTCAAAGCTCATTTTGACCAAATAGTTTCCCCTTGTTCTTTTATCGAAGGTTACCTCGTTCTCCTATATGACCAAGCTCATGACAAGCTGGGGGTAGGTAAATTCCAACCCATGTGTCATGGGCCGTACATCGTCAAACGTGTGTTACAAAATGGGGCTTATGAGCTTATTGATTATGAAGGTTATCCCTTAGCACAGCCCAAAAATGGGTTGTACCTGAAAAAGTATTATGCTTGAGTCATTCATCCATGATATGTGTACATAGGTGATTTTTTCATTTTTGTGCATGATTTGGTTTGATGTGCTTTGTGAGATTTTTTCTGCTTATTGGGTCTTGTTTGCTATGCAGATGTCTATTACCCCTTATGTCGGTTTCACGGATGGTGCTTCCTACAGTACCAGGAACTTGTCCTTGGCAGAATGGGTAATTTATGATCCTATTGGTGAGTTGATTAACCTACAAGGTATTTTTCTAGTACCAACTACAAACAATGTCACTGAATATAGTGTTGTTTTGGAACTATTAACTGAGGCAGTTAACCTTGGCATACGTGCATTGCTTGTGAATTTAGATTCGTAGCTTGTTGTTCTTCAACTTAACGGTCATTATTCGATTCAAAACCCATGCATTTTGAGATTGTATTTGTGTATTCGTTTGCTCGAAAGACATTTTGATTTCATCACATATCAACATATACCAAGATGAATGAATACATTAACTGATGCAATAGCTAGATTTTGCTAGATAGATATTTGCGCAATTTATAAAACATCATCATATGTAAATAGACCCATGTAGAAAATAGATGTATATATATCGATTGTTTGCAACGCGTGCATCATAAAAACCCAAAAAATATATATGCAGGTTTCAGTGACATCTCAAGACAACATGTCTCTCAAAATGTGCAGAAATAAAAGCCTAGGTGCCTAATCGACGTGGTGCTCATGATAGCACGTCACCGCTCGTACCAACTGCCTCAGCAAGCGGTGGATATCACACGACACCTGTAATGTTCCCAATTTTTAGCCTCAAGCTAAATGGAACATTATAGTTGCATATTTTATTTTTGTTTAATAAAATGGGTAAGGAGACACCTTAGCCCTCTTTAATGAAGAAATAACACTCCTTGTGTGAAAGGAGGAAAAATGAGCAACTGAAATAAACATGTAAGGGTGTGAATGGAACCCGGATCACTTGATTTAGTCACCTTTGACTAAATTTAACAACGCTGCCCAAGAAGGAGAGGCTTCCTAGAGAAGCTGCGCAGTTTTGGAGGAAATACACTAACATGAGGGTGGAAACCCTAATTGGTGGGACCATGGTGGAGAAGATTTCTCTTTCTTTATAAGGATGAGATGGCAGCGCATTTGGATTATGTTTTGATATAGAATTTCGAATAGGGTCTGTAGAGGCTTGCATCCCCAGGCTGTTTAGCAGGGTGATGGTGCCCTCGGGCACTAGGGTGTTCCCGGTCGGGAATCCCTACCTCTTCCTCAAGGAAGGATGAGGATTGAGCTGCATTTTCCTCAATATGGCATTGGCCATAGCTACATTCATCACCTACAACATTAGCTTTGCAGCAGAGAGGACGTTGTGTTGCTGGGTGCAGCAAGAGAGGAACTCATGGAGTCTCTCTTGATTTTTTTTCTTAAGTGGAGGAGTGATATATTCATTGGAGAAGCTGCAAGGAGGATTCTTGGGCTTCATTTCAGATCATTGGCACTTGGAAAAACATTCCATCATCTCCCATTGTGCAGTCCATGGAGGAAACCGCGTTATTTTAGAGGAGGCAGTGACAGAGGCGTTCTTGAGCTCATAAGGAGGAGTGTTTTTGAGATAAAGGGATCAACCCTTTGCTTGAAGACATTATCAGAGGAGGGAAATCATATATCAGATCAACCACAACCTCATTCTCATTTTTTTTTCAGTTGCAGTGACAACCCAGTTGTCACATTTTGTATTCTCTGACATTTCTAGCAATCTCTCCTAGATTGGCTAGAAATCCCATAGTTTAGCCCATTTCCTTGTTATTGGGAATTATTTTGTATTCCTTCAGCCATATGTACATTTTATTCATATTTAGCAGCTCATACCTTCATATAGACAGTGCATTCACTTCTCTCCGACATTTTGTGTAGTTTCAGCAACTCATGTATCTTATTGCTTAATCAGTGGAGGTTGGATCCTAAAGCTTGAGTGGCTTGTCCCTCAACTATTTCTTGTATTTTATTGCTGATATATCATAATATAATGATAGTTGTAGAATTTTCCCTCTGATGATGTATTCAGATTTGCAGAGTTAATGTTAATGTTCATATATTGTTGTAAGCTCTCTCATTGAGCCTTGTTTTAGAGATCTAGTCTGGGGAGGTCTGTATAACCCATATAGAATCATTTATTTGAGCTAATTTTCTGCAAGGGAGTTGTATTAGATGTGTTCTAGGGCATCCTAGTGGTGGTTTTCCTTATTTTTGTAGAGGCTTCCTTATACAGCATCCTCAAGGACCCTGTAGTAGAAATTCCCGAAGTGGAAATATTGCATATCCATAGACAGAGTCTGTGAAGGGCCAGATAGCTTTTGGATCTCACACTTCCTTGCGAAGGTGACATATCTGGTAAATGCCCCAAAAATCAATCTCTGGAATGGACTTGTGGTCTTTCTATAGAAGGAATTTTGGAATATCTTAAGATATTCCCGATTGAGCAGAAAATTCCAGATTTGGAACATTACAGCACCCTTACAGTGTGCCTCTAATAGGCCTGAGGAACATCATAAAAATGAGCATATTTTGGAATCCCATGGGTGATCCCCTCCAGATTTTGTACTATCTCTTCATCGTTTCCCTCACCATGAGGATCAAAATTGAGAGGAGTTCGCCTTGCTATCGGCGACATACCTGCAGGTCACTCTGGGCCAACATTTGCATACATATAAGATTAATTGTTAGAACATGCATCTATACCAAAAAATCATAACCTCGTGAAAATAAAAAATGAGTCTCACCTAGCTCTTCGTCCCAATCCTCTCCCTCCGGGAGTGGGAGGTCTGGATCACCAGTGAAGTCTGTACCAGAATAGGACCAGTCCTCCACGACAATTAGTTGTCGGCGAAGCCAATTGAAGAATTCCAGCCTCCAATACATCTGTTGGTCACCCCCTACTCTGGGCATCAGCGCAACCCATCGGGCCATCTGTGGTTCTCTGGGTGGTGGCATCGAGACAGTGACCTCCTGACATTGGAATATCGGTAGTCGTTCCAAGAAGAACGATACCATAATTGATCCATATCCAAACTGTTTTAGTTTTCCCTTCTTGCACTTGGTGAGTTTCCGCTTAATTTTGATATTCATGGCCTCTACCCAATTGTAGAGAGTCGGGTTCATGCACTTTGAGGCAAGAAGCAGTTGTGTCTTTGTGGCCTCATGAGGTGCTTGCGATCTTGTAGCCCGCGTGATAGTGTGCAACACTGCTTTTAGTGCCAAATCAAGGATAGTTTGGATGTCAACCTTTCCACTCCCTGTTCCTTTTCGTGCCCCTCAGCACACCCTGTCAATCACCATTCCCATGATTTCCCCAGAAGGACGGGTATTGGTCAAGATAGGGACTGCACCCTTACACGACAACCCTGTGATAAAATAGACATCATAAAATTCAAGTTCAAGTTCCTGATCTCAAAGCACGAACTTTTCTTGGTCTTCATCCCAGATGCTTATCAAATACTGAAGCAATTTTGGCTGAGCCTAGAGGCATGGTGTCAGGAAGAATTTCTTTAGCCCGCAATCTTTGAGGGCATCCATGCATCGGTCATTCTCCATGGAAATTTCATATTCCTCACTGTGTTCTCTCTCTTTCCACTCAATCACCATTCTTTCTACTTGACACCTACACACATTGTTCATATGAGCATTGTTAGTCTACTTGGGCATTGGAATTTTCAAACAAATGGCTGCATTTACCTCAAATTAATGCGGTTTTTTGGGTTTCATGGTTGGCGTGACTGTTTCGCTAACAATTGTGCCAATGGACGCGCCCACTGTGTAAAAAGTGAGAGATTGGCATGGGTCTGTGCCAAAAACCTGCGCCAAATACGATGCCCTAGATTTTGATAATCCCGTTCCTAGGAAATCAAAATGGAATGTGCAGAGAATAAAATTTAGCTTAAAAGATGGGAAATGGTGTCGAATCTTACCTGAAACTGACGGAATCGAGATAGGTTCACTGGATCAATCGCAATCATCACCGCAAGATCGCAAAGCAAAATGGATCATTGTTGCTCCACAAAGAGGTAAAAGTGAAAAGTAAACAATTTTTACCACTTATGGCATTTTATATCTTTTCAAGATCTTAAATTAGGTTTTAAAACATATTTGTCGATTATTTTATCACACTATTTTCGAGAAATGGGTTTTACACGTGTCTCTTGTGCAGCAACAGGTTTTTCACATGGTTATGACGAAGTAACGATTTATATTTTATACTTTTTCGAACTCGGTAAAAACACAAAAAGTCACTGCTAGAGTCATCTTTCAGCTCATTTCTGACTCTCTAAAACTAAAAATATTTTCGAGACGCTTGTCGTTTTGAACTCGTTAAATGGCTATGAGATGATATCTACCCAGTATACGTTTATCCCTTTTTCGGGCTAGGATAGATTATTTATGAAAAAGGAATACCTTATCCTATCGCGACTAAGAGGTTCTCTTAGACACAGTTTTCTACCTTTTCGGATCTGTGAGACTATCTATGAAAAGGGCCTTGCTAGATTTTTCTTTTCCGATTTCTTTTAAAACTCTATAAACATGAAAATATGTCGAGTTATCCCTTTGTCAAACTCGTTAAAAACTGATGACATCGGACTCCATCGTCATGACGTTACTCGAGTTCCTCCTTCCTAGGGATCGTAAAATGTACAAGGTTGGATTTGTCCGAAGGAAAAACTTACATCGCAAGCATATGCTATCCCCTTCAAGCTTATCTTCAAAAATAATTGGGGTACTCGCCAGAAATGGTGGGGGCAAATGGAACCAGGTTGTATTCGTGTTGGTAGTATGTCACTCTTGAACATGGCACTTGTCTGCATTTGTGTCGGGTTGGGGACATCTCACCTTGTCATTTGTTTGCCTCCATGGGTTTTGGTAATCTCTTTTGACCACTCATCTGCTCTTTGCCATGTTACCATGACCTCAGATCCCTTGATGTCAAATACTGCAAAATCCAGTGTCGTGTCAACGATATGTTCAAGAGAAGTTTACCTCTGAAGTTTTCAACCTCCCTCCGATTCTCTGTTGGTATTGATTCAAAAACATCATATTCCTCTATCTCATGTCGATGATGGTGGAAACATTATGGCCCACCTTCGATCAAGTCACTTCTTGTCGACTTCAGCTCATTATCCAGGAAGCTGATCTAGAGACTCCCTTTAGGTACCTTTGAGCCTACATGCCTCAATGGTAGGTTCTTCGCATTCGATGCAAGGTCCACATCATTGGCCTTCAATTGAGTGACTCTATGGGTGTTCGATGTCAGATCACTGTTCAAATTCTGTGGATTGGACCTTTCGTACCTTGAGAGCCATTGTCATTATTGGTGGTTTCTCTCGCATTTGTTAACGTTTTTCATCATCGGCTGGTAATTAGACAATTTTCTTGCACATTTGACTTCAGCTCACATATTTGCATGTTCGAATTTGTACTTTTTTCAGGTCAAGATGGAGCACAAGACCCTGGGTTTTACCTGATGAAATATAGGCTGCGGGTTCTTTGTGGATTACTATGACTTGTTACATGACTCTTCTGATTGAATGGTTGGGACCATACCTGAGTCTATTTTTTGATCCTTATTGTTGGATGGTTGTGTCCATACCTTGGATCTCATTATTTATGTACTCTATTATGGATGGCTGCGCCCATGCCACATGTCATGTATAAGAGATATCAGTTGTATTTGTACTTGTGGGTTTTCTGACAGTAGTGTTTGGGTTGAACGCGTTCTCATAAAGCATTTCACCCCTCCCTCTCTCTCGGACCTCATGCTTTAGGGGGCATCTGTTACACAGCATTTTGTCACCGTCCCTACAATCCCTTGCCCCATATATTGGAGGGTCATTCCGGTGACCTGTAAGTAGTGTCATACTTTGCAAAAACCTTCTTTGCATCCTTCTGCATAAGGAAATCATTTCTCCTGTTAAGAATTTCCTCAAAAAGAACACGAAACTTATGTTTTGGCCTTAGCACAGGTAGCCAGTTCACCCCTCGCTCCAATGTGGTAAATTTACACTAGAGCCCTCACCACCTGGCGCTCTGTCTTAGTGTAGTGCCTGCGCTAGCTGTTTTAGGAATTATTTTTAACAAATAGAAGTGAAATTTTCCTTCTAACCACCTCAGAGATGAGTCATAGGAAGTGGTTAAGTTGATCAGCCATGGATCTCCCTCTTTAGGTAGTGGTTTCCTCCTCCCATGGAACACTCCTTGAAGATAGGTCTCCCTTCCATAATTATAGGGATCCTAACCTCTCCCTCTCCCTCTATATAAACAGGCCTTCTCCCTTTATGAAAGCTAGTTGAACATATAGCCAAGGTGTTGAACTTGGAGAAGAGATACTATAGCTGAGTAATTGCTATTGAGAAGGTAGAACCAAGGAGAATTCCGTAGAGAGAGCCCTGTCCGAATTCCCAATGAGCCTTTGTGAGATGCGCTCCGTTGGAACCCTGTTGGAGGAGACCGCAACGTCGAAGCTTGGTTGTACTTTTCCTTTCATTTATTAATATACTCGACTATGGTGTTGGTTCCATCATTGTGTTATGTTGATTATTTAATGCAATTGATTTAGTCCTCTTCGACTAAATAATAGTTACGAATGTGAATTAGTATGTTTTGTATCGTCATTGTTTCTTGTGTGTGTGTAGGTATCCGAGTGTGAAGGCAAGTGGATCGTGATCTGTCAAACCAAGAGCGAGAGGTGGCCACTCTTTCCGGCGACAACAACAACGTAGGACCTTCGGTAAGTCATATATTGAATCTCCATCCATTTTTTAACTAGGAATCAATATTATAGCTTGTCTCGTTTGTGGCTAGACCCACTCTAGGGCTAGTGGGATCACTTCTGTTCGCAGAGGGGATTTACCCTACCAACAAGGAGTGAAAGAAAATTTATTTTTGCCTGAATACCAATAGAAGGAATTCGTTGAGTTGAAGCATCACCTATGCTTTGCACTAGTCCTTACATTACCATACCTGCAACAACCATTTAATATTCAGACATATGCCTTCAACTATGATATTGGTGCAGTTCTTACTCACCAAGGGCATCCAGTGGCATATCATAGTGAGACACTTTCGGACACATTCTGAAAGTATCCCACCTATGACAAAGAGATGTATTCCAATGTGAAAACCTACCGACAATGGAAGCACTACATTATGGGGAAGGAAACAGTCATCCACACAGACGATCGACCCCTACAATTCATGCAGACACAAGGGAATTTGTAGAATGATCTCAATCAGAAATTTTCCACACACCTGCAACAGCTCCATTTGAAAAATAAGTACAAGTAAGGAAATACAAAAAATTTTGTAGACTGCCTCAGTCAACCATCGATTGTGGCACTAACCACTGTGATCAACTCTTGTGGGCACGAGACTTTGAGGTGGCCTCATTTTTACAAGAGCAACCCAAAATTTGGCAACACTTACCATACGTTCCTGGAAGGAAAGAAAGCTCCAAATTTTAACCTCTAGGATGAACTGTTATGCCACCTGAGACACCTTTGTGTTACTTCAATCAAGTGTGCCAAGATGATTTGGGAAGCGCACTACAATCGGGTTCCTAGACATTTTCGTGGTAGAAAAACAGTGGCAATGCTACAAAAATATTTCAGACCCTACACTGTCTGTGCCATTTCCAAACCGACCATAAAGAACCAAGTCCTATATACTCCATTGCCTACTCCTAGTCGACCTTTGGAATCTATACCCATGGATTACATGTTTGGAATTCCTTCTACCAAGCATGGAAATAACTGTGTTTTTGTGGTCGTCAACAAATTCTCTAAGATGGCCATTTCGGGGGCCTACAAGAAGTGTATCGTAACAGAAGCCACTGCTAAGTTCCTCTTTGAATTAGTGCGGGTACAATTTGGGATTTCACAGTTCATTATCTTAGATCAGGAAAGGAGGTTCCTAAGTAGATTTTTTTCAAGTCTCTAGTTGATGTTGGATACAAAGCTCACTAAGTCCACGGCTTTCCACCCCTGAACTGATGGCCAAAAAAAGGTCGTCAACAGGATGATTGTACACATTTTGTGCATGTACAAATCAAAGAATCCATGCACATGGGATGAAAACCTCCCCTATGTCTAACATAGCTACAACCAAGCTCTCCATAGATCAACTGGCCACAACCCCTTTCAGTTGGGGTTGGGATTCTAGCCATTATGTCCCATTGATATGGTCATACCATTTGCAGCTACTCAGGCAGATTCAACTCATGTCCAATCCAAATATTACAGGGCTAACAACTTCATTGAGTGCATTTATCATGTTCGCTAGCAGGTCCATGCCATATTGGATAGAGCCAATGCTAAGTACAAACAGAGACATGATCAACATCAAGTGCCACACAAGTTCTAGGTGGGTGACAAAGTTTGGCTACATCTTCAAAAGGAGCACCTCGCGGGGTCCCATCGCAAGATTTTCCTGCTCTGATGAAGGTCGTATAGCATCACCAAGGTTGTACAGGAAAATTCCTTTGAGCTCAACATTCAACCATTACTTTGTCTACACCCAGTGTTCAATGTGGACCACCTTCGACCATACTTTCCACCATTACTAGACATGTCTGACATTGCAGAACAACTCACACCAACGAATTTAAACCTAGACTGCATGGAATAGGCCAAAACTGATCGGATCGTAGACATGAAAATCAATAATACCCACCAACATAGGATCCATCTATATCGAGTTGTCAAAGTAGGCCAACCCCTTCACTAGGGCAAGTGGTTCACTAGGGACCAAGTTGAACAGAAATTTCCTCACCTCATGGAGGCTCTGCACGCAATGGGGGCTATTTCTTCCTAAGGAGGAAGACTGATATAGGTGTATATTGGTTGCCACCCAACTATTCCACCTAGACCTCCAGTTGGCTTCACCAATTTCCTTTTTTATAGCTACATTTACCATTTTTAGAATTTTTTCGAGTCCTGAACTTCTAGAGCAGTTTTGACCCCCTAAATAGTGCTTTTTTGAGGTCTGCATTAGGCCCATAGCCATAGGCAAGGGCCTATGGATAATTTTGTAGTAATTGGAGATATCTTTCCAATGAGGTATCATACGCGCCAAATGGAGATGATATGACCAAGTTACGACCTCGGGAAGTTGGCTGCCCAACTAACCCCAACAGGGCCCACAAACTCTTAGTGTTTCATCTCCTTGGGTTAAGATTTTGGTTGTTTATGGTTTTCTATTGTTGTTCAATACTAAAAAGGCCCTTGAGCCTCATTTTAAAAAATTTCATAGGCATGTAGCCACCACATATCTTCTCAAATATAAGCTACCATTGCCCGAGAAAGTTTATTTCCGTTTTGTACGTAAGCATAATTTAGTTCTTTGATATTAATGAATTGAAGTTTTATTTATGTTTCATCTTTGTTTTTATTTTTATATGTGTATTCTAGTGCATTCATGCATTAGTCTAGATCATTTGTATATTGGAAAACCAAATATCTTCAAATGGTTGGTGTAATTCTTTGCTCGGAACTCTAGAAGACCTGCAACCATCCTCTTTAATGCTAGAAAATCCCTATAATATAGGTGAGGAAATCTCTGATCACATAACTCAAATAAAGTAATATTGTCATGTACCAATGCCTAGGCTATATTTCCTAACAATTTATATAGTCCTCCCTCTTGAAAACCAGTCACTCTTATTGATTTTATGCTTAAGCCCTTAGACCATACAAGAACCTGATCATCCACAAATGCAGCTTTGTAACCTATATCCTAAAATGTTGAAATAGAGAGTAGGTTATTCTTCAATCCTATTTCAAATAATACATCTCTCATGTGTAGATAATCTTTGGAATCCATCTGAAATGAAGTTGTCCTACCTCCTCTCACTGTATACTCAGCATTATCTCGAAGTTCTACCTATAATGATCAATCCTTCTCTATCAAATATAAGAGAGAATCTCGTGAATTTTTCATGTGCCTGGAAGCACCACTATCCACCAACCAAATATCACTATTGTCAATAATATTTCCTATAAGAGCGGAGACAAAGAAATTTTCCTTCCAAAGTTCATATGCGATCTCATCAAGATTAGATTCCTTTGTCTTATTTTATGGTATATGTTCATCATCATCACCAACATCAGTTGTTGATGCATGTTTCTCTCCCTTCCTTTTCTTCTAAGGACACTGTGAAGCATAGTGACCAAATGTATGCCATTTGAAGCACCTAATCTTTGAAAAGATCCTTCTTCTTCTAATATTGAACTAGAGTTGTTCTTCCACATGTATTCTTCTTATCAAAGTTTCTTCTTCCTTTAAATTTACATGCATGCGATGCAAGGGCTTGAGTTTATTCATCATGAGGTATCTGCAATTTGTTCTCGGACAACAATTTGGCCATCTCTTAAATGCAATCATTCCAAATTTGATCAAACTTGGGTATCTCATCCTATGCAAAAATACCCTATACAAATGGATCCCATGAAGAAGGAATCCATTAACAATTATTGTAACAAGCTTTGCATCATCAATGGTATCTCCAATGGAATTAAGTTGATATGTCAACTAGGAGATCTTATGAGATAAGTGGAAACTGAATCTGATTTTTACATCATTATACAACAAATATTGTGTCTCAAGGCTAAATTCTAGGTAGTATTCTTACTCTCAAACAATTTTTTGTAGCTGCTACAACCCCCCTCCAAAATTTTGCCTATGCTTTGATTTTGGAGCCTACCTTTCATCATAAGAACTATCATTTTAATCGGTGTCAAGTATTTTTTTTTTTTATCAAGTGATGCAATGACTTAGTCTTTCATTTTAGGCTTGTGATGTATTTTCACGATGAAAATTAGACCTTGTTGACAGCAGTTGCTCAACTTCTGGAAACAAGCAAACACTTCTCAGACACAGGCTAAGTCATACCTTAATTATGCACCAGTTGCATGCTTTTCCTTGAGGAACTCCACAATCCTTTTTCGCGGATAATTGTGCAATCCTCAAAATCATGCAATTGTTGTGAAAGAAAACTACGCAATCACCTTGTTAGAGAAAAAAAAACTACGCAATCCACTATGAAACAGAATTGTGCAGTCCCTTGTCACAGGGAACTGCATAGTCCCTTCAGCCAGTGAACTGCACAGTCACTGGTATTAGTCAACTATTTATAAAATAGGAGGTGCACATTCCTATCCAGTGATGTGGAACAAGTTGATATTGTTGATCTTCCGACATGTGTCAGTTAACTAACAATCCCTCCTTGATTTTAGGCATGCATGTAAAAAACCCTAACGCTGATCTTGTTAGTGCTAATCTATATAATAAAGGCTCATAAAACTAATTCTCACACTCACCCTTGGAGCTATGGCCCTTCTCATCAGTTCAAGGAGCTTTGGATTCCATTTGTGCCACTTTTCTGAGTAAGTTTCTCAAGTGCCACTCTTTGCAACTTTTTGCTTTCGCTTTTGTTGCTTTTGTGTTTGCAAGTGTGATTTTCGTCTTTCTTCTTGTTACAAGTGGCATTCCTACTATGATTAAATTATAAAAGTTTCATTTCAATATTTTGATCTTCTTTTCAAGTGTCACATCACATTCCTTGTCTTTTCTCCAACCAGCAATTATTGTTATTGGGTGTATTTATGCATGCATGTCGTTCTCTTTTCATTATCTTTTTTTCTTGATGATAATGACTTATTTGATTGATTCCAAAGGTAATCCACATACTTCCCTCTTCAGTCACAAATATGGATTCTTCCCTTCTCCTAACGGAAACTATGCAATCCTTGAGTCTTTTTTCCCTCCTAAACTACGTATTACACAATCACAAGGAGTAGAGGCCCTTCCTTTCCATTTTCAATTAAGAATTTTGCAGTCACTGGCCTCCTTTTCTATGCATTTTTCAATCACAAAAAGTAGTGAGCCCTCCATGCCAGTTGCAATAGCGCACTACACAATCTAGACTCCCTCTTAAAACAGTAATTGTGCATTGCACGAATCCAATGCGTAATCAACTCCCCTGTAATCCAAAATTGTACAATATTCCTCCACACAATCTGAAAATGGAACTATTTGTAATTCTATGCAAAGTATCCATTCTCAAATAATTTAGTGTGCAAAGTGTTCTCCATGACTTGCAGGTTAAACAAAGAAGTTTTTGTTTTTTTCTGAGTTTTATGTATGAGGATTTGTTAATTAACTTTACTGTTTAACATATTACAGTAGAAATACATAGCAAGTAAAATTCATCATAACATAACACAACAAATTTTTGAGGCAGTTCACCCCTCCTGGGCTACATATGTCGGTCCAAGGCTCCCCAATGGCATGTCCTTGCTCTATTAATTTGCTCAAAATGGTTACACAGTGAAAAATATGCCTAAATAGGCAAAACCAATTGTAAATTTGACTTTAGAAGATAGAAAATAGCTAGAAATGGCTTTTTTTTAACCTTAAAAAGTGAAATACAACCCAATACAGTGCCTTCTCCATGATGGCCTTGATGGATCCTTCCTCTTCCCTAAAGCAAAAGATGTTTTAGATCACCTCTGTTCATTCTGAAACCTATTCCAAACTGCACAGAATGATGAATAAACACAAAAGTGACTAAAATTTCATCCAATTTCGTTTAATATTGAGGGAATTATGGCCAAAACCAAAATTTCCCAATATCCCTAAACAAACTCCACCAAATGTGGAGATCTGCTACATAGCCAAAACTCCAAAATGGTAGATACCTCAAAAATGTCGGAGGCACTCCAAACTGGGCGGTAATGATTTGGTGTGGCATATTTAAGGGTGGCGGTCACATGCCATGACCCCAACTTAACCACAACCTTAAATGTTTATAAAACCGTGGCAATTAAGTTTACCACTTGACATGTTTACATGGCATAACGTGCGAACGGTTATGTTAACCGTTTACTCTGACGGTTGAGGCCAGGCCCTTGATTCTCAGCACTCAGGTCCTATGAATAGGGCTAGCCTTGGGGGCTAGCCCTATCCTTTTTTTTTCCACCCCACGACATTTTAAACCACAAATAGAACTTGCGACCCATAGGAGTTAAGAAACACCTTGTAGCTCAGTTGGTTAGGTCGCTCGGCTGGTAGCGGGGAGATCGCGGTTCAAAACCTGTGAGTAAAAATATTTTTCTCGTTGAAATTTCCACCGGCCTAGAGCCACGTGGCAGCCTCCGAGCTTGCCACATGGCACCCGTTAATTGGCCAAAAAATAACAAAGTCAAACTAACACCCAATAGTCAGTTACCACTTGTCCAACTATAATTCATCCTTGTGGGATATTCCAAGGAATATTCTAGGGAATATTCTAAGGAATATTCTTGAAATATTCCTTAGAATATTCCTTTTTTAATTTTTCCAACTTTAAAAAAGTCAAACTTGGTCAACTGAAAAATGGAGTTTATTGGTGATTTCAAACCTTCATAACTTTCACATACAACCTCGATTTTGAGAACCGTTCACGGTGCTAGAATTGCAGAAATGAGACCTTTTCGGTCGTTTAGAATGCAACCATTTTTTAACACTTTCATTTTTGAGCAATTTTCATAACTTGGACATGATCACTTGATCAACTTTTGAACCCCAAAATCTCTCTGAACTAAAGAAACTGAAGATGAGGAGACTGATTCTCCACTCTTCCAACATTGAACCATTGAAATCTCCCTGATTTCATCAAATTGAGCTTCTAATAAAAAGATAAATTCTTCCTTGAATCTGTTGATCTACTGCTGCTAACTTTGACTGTGTCATGATGCAAATTTTTGAAATTTGCAGAACAACAACTAAAATTTACAGAAAACATATCGCTCCTACGATGGTCTACCTAAAAGGAAACTGAGAATAAGATTCACCTTTCCAACTGTCCTTATGGCGAATTTTTGTTGAATGAGCAATGTGTTAGGTCTCTGTGATAAGCAAGATTGGCAAAAGTCTGATCACAGAGTTAACATCATTTCAACCAACTTTGGGATTCTAGGATCTAGCCCTCCTGAATCCAGAGAGGGATCTCTCCAATGAGTGCAAAGATGGATTTGTATTTGAAGTTTAGGGTAATGATATTAGGCTAGCTATGAAGTCCAAGGGTTTTGTTTGGTTTTTTCGGATGGTTGAACATAGTTGCTGTCTGAGGCGGAAAGATCTATATGCAAAAAGGTTCAAAGGTGAGAAGTTGCAAGAAAAAGAGTAAGCTTTGATCAAGAAGAAATATGATGGCAAGTTTTCAATCCATTGGGCTATGGAGTCATAAGAGGATTTAATTGAAACATTTAGGTTCAAGAGTGGTTTATGGGGAAAGTCACCTATGCCTAAGGATCTTTTAAAGTTTGATTTATGGAATGAAGTGATACAATAAGAAAGGGAAATGACAGATGCAGAACAAAGAGTAGCCCAGGATCTGGTAAGTACTTTGAAACTAGCTAGCCTTTGACCAGGCACTTAAGAGAAACATAGAAGCAAACTAGGATCTGGTAAGTACTTTGAAACTATCCAGCCTTTGATACACTTCTGATAGAAAAAACATATAAAAACAAAGGGAAGCACAAAGATAACACAGAATGGTCTAAGATCTGATAAGTACTTCGAAACTAGTTAGCTTTTAACACATCCTAAGAGAAACAATCAAATATTTGAGCAAGTAAGAAAGGGACTCAGGGCTAACCTTAATTTTCTCAGTTCATCTTCACACAATATATATTGAAAGTAACATTTAAAAATAACATTAAGCTGTGACAAAAAGATGAGGGAACGCCAGCATCCCTGTACTTAGACTGAATTGAATCATTTTCAAATAACACTGTTGGGAGAAAACATTAAAATAAAGGTTTTTCAGCCAGAGAAGGTTACTGATATACAGTAGGTCCTAACCCTGTTTAAACTGTTCTTTATAGTGGAAAATGAAACAAATTGAAAACAGAACCGAAATACAAATTACAGTGAGAATAACATCACCATCAACATAGACCAAGATCCCATAAATCAGCTTGTATTGATGCTTCAAACCAGTTACAATCTTTAGATCCAATGTTTTAAGTCATCTTTCTTCGTAACCTAACCTATCCGTTATAAGCAGAGCTCCAAGAGCCAGTGAAATCCTATCTACAATCAAGAATCTTCAGCTCAGTGATAAAACAATGCTTCAGCAATTTACATTAACAACCAACCAATCCAACCCCTCACTCATCTTCTACTGAAGTATTTATAGAAGGATGAGGAGGTGAGATCTGATGAAAAGATCTCAAATACAATTAATGTAGAATTAATGTCTTTCTGGCCCTTGGAGGCTTGATGAAGAAATCATACAGGTGTTCCACTGCATTAATGGGTTTATACTTATGAAGTAAGCTCGGAGGGAGATTTTGTTGACCTTTGAGGCTCTGTGTGGTGTTAAGGTTATTCTACGGACATTCTTTCATTAAATTCCTGGCAGAAGTAACTCTTTGGCTGTTTCAAGGCAGAGATCTGATCTTGTTCAATAAATTCAGCCTCTGATTGAGCTTTTTTAGGCAATAGGTGGCGCTTTAGTTGGTGGGAAGAATCAATTTTCTTCCATCTGTGGCGGTGAAGGGTTTCCTGATGAAAAACTTTATTTTTTTCCTTTAATCTGTGTCTAAGAGTGGGGATTAGGCTTTAGATAACTATCTTAGCCTTAATCCCCACAAATCTGTCCACTAATCTGCTGTTCTGGTTCATCTCTGGTATTCAAAATCTGATACCCTTTTTCTGCGTTTATTTTCATGGTTTCTTCGTTGTGCAGGGTGGGGCAGACAGGAAAAGGCATCAATGCTGGTGGAAACATTGAAGGGACGTGGAAATTAACTCTGTAAGTGATTTCCTTGGAGAAATCGAAACGTAGAGGATCGTCACCCTCCTGGTCCGAAATTTCCATTAACAACACGAAAAAATGACCTTAACCCTGCAAAATACAAAAAACATGTAAAAAATCCAATTTATAGGCCAATCTGCTTTGGGGAATGTGCGGAGGATCGCGGGCCATTGGATGGCATCATCCAACAGCTGAGATTAAATCTGGGCAGTCGTGGAAAAGTTGAAGAAAGATTAAATCGGGACCGTCGATCTGTAGAAATCGACGGTCAGGATTGGGCAACAGGAAGTCAGCGGGAGAATGTCTGACCCAGTGATGGAATCAGGAGGACGAATAATAGCCGTCAATTTGTAGAGATCGACGGCGAGGATTGAGTTTTGGACACGCGATGGATGGTTTAACCGGTGCGCATGTCCGTTAAAGGTCGAGCAAGTGGGGCGATCGACAGCCATTGGATAGGAGGGCCCAGATCGGACGGTGGAGGTGGATTCCGCTGTGTGGTCCTGGTACGAAGATTAGCGCGCGAAAAGAGGTGATGGCACGACGATTTTGAAACAGCGGCGGGGACACGTGTCGGCCAGCGTATGGAATCGCTGGCCGACGGGAGAAAACCACCCTGGCTCGGAAGGCGGTGCAGAATGAAAAACCGGTGGTTTCTGGAAAATGGCGCGGAGGAGGGGGGTCCACCAGGTGGGGTGTGCTCCGCTCCGTCGGATCTGGGGAGCAGATCGACAGTTCAGATTGATCGCGGCAAACAAACATGCGACTTTAAATATTTTCCATTAAACTTTAGAAAAATGGGTTTTCGGGTTTTTCAAAGGAAAAAGATGAAGGCAAGGGGGGTTTTTGATCTAGCACCCAAGACCTGAACAGTGAGTTTCAGCGCTCGGGTATATGGAGAAAAACGGTCCAGGGGCTTAACCGGAGAGGGCTAAAATGTCAAATGCACATACAATATGCCTTTTATATGATTTTCCAATGTTTTTAAAAGGGGAAATCAAGGTTCGAATAAGGTCAAAAAGTGAGTTTTTAACCTTAGGAAATGGATTTTATGAAGGGATAAAGGGAAAACATATGTTTTTGTGGGGTTTTATGAGCAAAAGGAAAATGGAGAATGAGGTAAGTTGGAAGAAAGGGAAGGGAAAAAGGGGAAAGGAGCAGTTTTTTGACTTGAATTCTGGTAGGATATCAGAGGTTCGGAGAAGGAAACAAGTATGAATATTTTAACCAGCAACATGAGTTTCACCAAAAGACTTCAAGCACCAACAATTTCAGGACTGAATTTGTTTCTTGAAGGCTGCAAAAAATATTTAGCCACCAGCTGATATGATAGGAAACATATAGGTGGCTAACAGCGGCTCCATTTGGGGATGGTGCCTTCTTGAAGGTATCAAGAATTCAGACTTGATTTCTCTGGGATGCTGACTGGTGCCTGACCCACTACTTGCTCTTGCTTTTCTTTGAAAAATAATCTCAGTCACAAAAGAAACATGAATTTCATCAATACAACTTCTACCTACCCAATCCTACTGATCTAACATTTTTTCTTCATCAGAGTGCACTTGGATTGGCAGACTCTATTCACAACATTTTATTCTTTTGAAAGCAGGAAATCGAATCTATTTCTACTCCTTATTTCTCCCTGAACTCAGATTAAACAGTTGAGCTCAGATATTCCTCTACCTAATCTACTGTCTGTTGGGATTAAACAGTCCAACAAAATTTCATTCTCTAAATTCTACAACAGAAATTTAAAAATAGTCAAGTCAAGATTGAGTTGTTTGACTTGCTATGATCTATGGCATAAGAACAAGCTGCACATAGATTATTATTTGCAGAAAACTAAAATAAAAATTGGAAGGCTTAAGATCTGAAAATTTCTCATCATGGCCTTTTCTTATTTTCACAGCTCTGTTTTGGCTTTAGTTTGAGCTGTCTCTTCCTTGATATCTGATTCAGATTTTGGGCAAATTAGAACCAATTTTTCTCTTTTATGACTCAGAAAATAAAACAGTTTTGAGTCATCTCTCTTTGGAAATTTTGGTTCAGATTTTTAGTTTTTTTGAACCTTCATTTCTATCCTAATCTATCTACTGATAAGCCAAGATTGAACAGTTTGGAAAATCGAATTCACTATCCTATCAGCAGAAAATTCAAAGCTAATTAGTCAAGTTTAAACATTTTGACTAACTAGAAGTGTGTTTTGAGGAGTGGCATTTGAGCTTGCACACTTTCAAATTTGTTTCTTCTTTTGGCATGGGGCCTTGCCTTTCTTGTTTTCATTTATGCCCTCTTTTCTTTATTTTCTTTGTTTTTGTATTTTTGATCTTTTATAACTTTGAATGCAATGGTGGATGAAATGTTTACAATGGATAAAGTAAAAAGGCTTCAAAACATAAAAATGAATCAAGAGAAGTAATGCTTAAGCATCCTGCCATTGACAGGACCCCCAAACAATTATGTTCCATCCAGCTCTTGTAAGAAGAATGCATTATTTCCAGCAACTGAATGAATAGAGTAAGGGCCAAGCCATAGATTGTCAAATTTACCATGCTTTCCCTTGTCTTCCCTTCTTGAGTCCCACTTTAAAACTTTGTCCCCAATCTTGAAATTGCTGGCCTTTGTTCTTCTGTCAAAAATATTTTTGATACTGTCTTGTTTCTGCAATGCTTTGTTATACACTTCCTCTCTGGTTTGCTGAAGATGAATGGTCTAATTTATCCTTCTGATTATGTCATTTTCTTCAGTCTGCAACTCTTGAATTAACTTCATAACTAGTACACCAAGACTGTTAGGAAAAATTGCATCTGTACCATACATAAGCTGGACGGGTGACATACCAATAGATTTCTTCAAAGTTAATCTGTTGGCCCAAAGTGCATGAATCAGCTTTGTGTGCCAAGACCTTTTATTGTCCTCCAACAGTTTCTTGATTATGTTCACTAAGCTTTTGTTGGAAGATTCAGCAAGTCCATTACCCTGAGGGTAATAGGCCGTGGAATGTCCCAATGTTATCTGATAATTGCGACAGAATTCAACCATTTTCTTTGATCCAAACGCCGTTGCATTATCTGTGATGATCTTGGTAGGACAGCCAAATCTGAAAAGGATGTTAGTCTCCATAAATTTTATGATAACTGAATCATTGGCCTGCCTACAAGGAATGGCTTCTATCCACTTAGAGAAATATTCTGTGGTAGTGAGAATCCACCTATGCTGGGCAGAATATGGTGGATGGATTTCTCTGATGAAGTCAAGTCCCCACTGTTGAAAAGGGGTTTCAACAGTGATTGGATGTAGAGGCAGGGGTAGTAATTTTATCTTACCTTCAAACAACTGGCATTTGTGACAAGTGGTGGTCATCTTATGAACATCAGAAAAAAGAGTGGGCCAATAGAAACCAGCCCTCAAAATTTTGTTGGCTGTTGACTTCTAGTACAAATGGCCTCCACACTCTCCTTCATGGAATTCCTGCTTAATATTCTCTGCATCAAACTCAGGCAAACATTTAAGCAATATTCCACTTGTATTTCTCCAATAAAGACTTTTATCAATAATGCAATAATTTACAACCTTTAATTTTAGAAATCTTGCCTTTGTTTTTGATAAACCAGGAGGTGTATTCAGATTAAGAAAAACATAAACAATATCAGTATACCAAGGAGAATTCACAAAATGGTCGTCAACTATGGGAGCTGAGAATTTTTCTTGGTCATCCAAAGCATTAATCATGTTAACATCAAGAACTTCGCAATTTGATTCAGCCATTAATCTAGCTAGACCCTGGCCTTTGATGAGCTTAGTGGGTTTTATCTCTAAATCATATTCGAGGATAACAACAATCCACTTACCTCTCTTACCATCTGGGTCCTGTGTTAGTATGTATTTAACAACTGAGTTTGGGACAAAGGAAATGATGTGTGAGTGAAGGATATATACTCTGAAATCTTTCAAAGCCTTTACCAAAGCAAAAGCTTGTTTTTCCATAATATTATATTTCAAAGGGGCATCCCTCAATGCCTTACTAAAGAATGCAATAGGCTGCTCTTGTCCTTGTGAGTTTTTCTGTAAAAGGACAACAACTATGGTATGTTCCGATGCAAATGAGAAGATATAAAAATCCTTTGCAAAATCAGGACTTATGAGAACCGGTGTCTTGGTCAACGCTTGTTTTACCAGCTCAAAAGATGTCTTTGCTTCCAAGGTCCATTTTATCCCTTGCTCCTTCTTCAACATGTTTGTGATATTCCTAAGGAGCTCAGCCAAGTTAGGGATGAACCTTCTCAAAAGGTTTATCTTCCCAATGAAAGACTGCAACTCTTTGATGTTTCGAGGATGTGAGATTTGCAAAATGGCCTCAATCCTCTTTGGATCTATCTTTATACGCTCTTCTGAGATGATATGCCCAAGAAGTTTACCTTCTTGGAGACCAAATAAAGTCTTCTTAGGGTTCAAAGATATCCCAAACTTTCTGCACTTCTCGAAAATTTTTCTCAAATGTTCTAAGTGTTCTTCATCTACTTTTGAAAACACAGTGACATCATCAAGATAGATAATGATGAAGAAGCCCAATTCTTCCGAGAATTCTATGTCCATGGCTCTTTGAAAGGTTTCTCCAGCATTCATTAGACCAAAAGGCATTCTCACATACATGAAAGTGCCCCATGGTGTAGGAAAAGCTGTCTTTAATTGATCATCAGGGTGGACTAAAACTTGATTATACCCTGAAAAGCCATCTAGCAAAGAAATTCTTTTAGACCCCACCACCCTTTGTAAAATATGATCCATCTTGGGCAAAGGGTAGTTGTATTTTAATGAAGCTTTGTTTAAATTTCTAAAGTCTATACAAAGCCTGATTTCTCCAGTTTTCTTCCTAACAGACACCAGATTAGACACCCACTCAGAATACCTAATAGGGACAATAATACCAGCATCGTGCATCTTCATGATTTCCTTCTTAACCAATGGTAACTGGACAGGGTTTATTCGGCGCAGTTTCTGTTTGAATGGTTTTTGGTTTTCTTTAAGAGGGATTTTGTGCTGTATTATTTCAGTGTCATAGGACTTAAGATCTTCGTAACTCCATGCAAAAACATCAGAAAATTCTTTGAACAACTCTATGTATTTGAGTTTAATGTGAGCTAGCAAAGTTTTGGACAGTTTGATCATTTTCGGTTTTTCCTCACTGCCTATATTGCATTCCTCCACTTCAGTTTCTACAGGTTCCAGTTTAGGTTTATTGGCCACATCATTAAAATCAAACAATTCTTCTAGAGGGGCCAAACCCTTGGGCAAACTATCATCCTTAGAATGCAGAGTTTCCAACTCCTCTGTTTCAGATTCTGCACTCAACTCTGTTTGGTTTCTAAGTTTGCTAGTCTGAAGGTTAATATCTACAAGCTCAGGAGACGGTTCTTCTTCACCAAGAAAATTTTCTTCACTGCAGTCTGTATCATAGTCTGAATCTGAGCTATGGAGTTCAAACTCATTTCTGAATTGCATGAAGTCTTCTATTTGTTTATCTCCATCAAACACCTGCCAATATTTCTTGTTATCCGGGACAGCTGGTCTGAATTTAATTTGAGATGTGTCGTCATATAGCATTGGGCAAGTTCTAGCAACAAAGGCTAAATTGTGGGCTGCAATGTTTCTTTTCCTTGGGACAAAACCCAGGTTGGCCTCCTCAAATGTTTTCAAAAGATCCATGACATCATTCCTGTAGGCCCTAAGTCTGGGGTGATTTGCATTATACTCCCCATTGACTTGCCTAATGATTAATTCAGAATCCCCATATACATTAATTCTTTTGGCACCTAGCTTTTTCAAGAGATGCAAGCCTAAGAGAAGGGATTCATATTCTGCTATGTTGTTGGAACACTGAAAGTTTAATTTACATGAAATACACTCAGTATGATTGTTTTCAGTGTTAGTAATCCAGACACCTGCACTAGCATTTGTTCTGGTGCATGACCCATCAAAATACATGGTCCAGAGAGGAACATTTTCAGTTTGGTGAATGGCCTTTGTATAATTTGATTCCTCAAGTTTCTCATTGGGTTGATGGTTTCTCTCTTGACTATTAAGCTTTAAGTTTAATGGATCAATGATTTGTAGTTCAAGACCTGCGTTTGGTTGGCTAGGAATTTCGGATACAGTAAACTGTTTTGACAGCTCAGTGTTGTATTCCCCTTCCTTTGTTTCAGCCGTTAATTATGTTGAAATGATTTGTTCTATAAGTTTTTCATCATTAAACATGATAAAATAATCAAGGCTCGTACTAACAGCATACAGAGGAGAGTTTTGAGGCCGGTCTTGACTTGTCACTGTGTACTGCATGTAGGATTCCCTGTAAAGTCTTCTAGTCTAATTAAAAACAGGGATAGTTGCATAGGTCATGTCCATTTGCATAGTTCCCTGTAACTTAGCCCCCCAAGATCTTGATAAAAGCATTCCATACTTTGAGGGTACATCAGCCACAACAACATCCATGACTAAACATTTGGCTAGAATCTGGGCTAAGTTAACACAGAGATCTTTTATCAATCCTAGACATTTAACTCTGCTTGAGTCAAAGGAGTACAAGTCTTTGTAAGGTCTGGTAATTTCAAGACCCAGGCTTTCCATTACAGCTTTTGGCATTAAATTATGGGAAGCGCCCGAGTCATGCATAGCATTGTGTAGAATTTTGTCATGAATGTTTAAGCTTACGTAAAAGGGAGGGACAGGACCCTCTTGGAATTTACCTTCAATCTTTGGACCAAAAATAAGCTCTGGTTGGTCATCATTAAGATTGAGTGTATCTTCATTATCTTATAAGTTCAAAGCCTTCAAAATTTTGGACCTATATACATGTTGGGCAACTAACTCAGTCAAAGGAACAGAAATTTTGATCTTTGAGATTTCCTGTTCCAGGCTGAAAATATTTTGATTCTTTAAAGCATTGATTTCAGCCTTGTTTACGGCCACTTTATCAGCAATAACAGCTTGTTGATTTGTTTTTTGTCTTTTTTTTTTATTGTTTTAGACTTGGTTGCAGTGTTGTTTTGAGAAGGCTTGTTAGAGGTTTTATTGTTGGGGGTTTGTTGATTAGATTTGCTTCTGAGTTCATATTCCTTTGAAGGCTCTATGACAGCGTTTTCCATGTTCTGATAGTAATTTTCATTATCGTCTCTTTTGTCATCATAAGGTGTGTAAAGACCCTCTTTTCTGTCATAATGAACCTCGAAGCTATCATCATCTACCCCAAATAAGTTTATATCATTATCCTCTGTTATTTCATCTATTTCCTCAACCTCACTTAAATAGTTTTGATGAAAGGGAGGAGTGATCTGCTGATCATCTTCCCTAGGTCTGTTTAAAGGTTGGTTTCTTCTAATATTCTGATTTTGGTTTTGGTTTTTGTTTTGAGGAGCGTTTTGATTTAGACTTGCTTGCGCTCTCTCTAGAATGCTCATTTTCTTCATCATTTCTTCCATCATTCTTTCCATCTTTGAGCTTGAAGTAGAAGGGGTGGATTCCTCTCTAAAAGATACTCTCTTTTCAGCTTTCATTCTTGCTCTCTTCTCCATAAGGTTAACTTCCACAGAAAGAGCACCTCTTTGCATGTCTTCAAGGGTTGCAAAAACTATTTCCCTGAGTATATGTCATATCAGGATCAAACCCTTCAGGAAATTTGTTTAAAGCTAAGCCCTGAGGAGGTTTTAGTTCAGGGGAAAGTGCATTATACACACTGTTAAACCTGGTACAATAAGCTTGTACACTTTCCCCAGGGTTCCTGTGGAGATTGTTATAGTCGGAAAGGACTTGGAGAGGATTCTTCCTCACTTCCCATTTGTTTAAGAATGTTTGATGGAAGCCTTGGAGATCATTAATACTATGAGGGGCTAAATCTTTAAACCATTTTCTTGCTTCTCCCCACAAACTTTGAGCAAATATTCTAAGCTTGACAGAATCATCATCAATTTCATTTCTGTCAAAGTAGTCATTCATCTTGTCCACATGTTGAGATGCTGTTATAGTATTGCTAGCATCATACAATGGAATTTTGGACTGATAGTCCTGTGGAAGGTTGACTGATGGTACAGGAAGGACTAAGGGAGCATACCATGCTGCCATGATAGGTGGTGGGGGTGGATTAACAAGAGGTGGGGTGGGCTGAAACGAAGTGGTTTGAATAGTGGATGAAGGATGAACAGAAGTGGATGGAACAACAATAGATTTCTGAGCTGATTTTGGGTGAGAGGCACCTAAGTTAAGAAGAAAGTGTAAATCAGGAGGTGTTGATTCTCTATCCCCCCGGTGTTCACTTGTTTCGGGAGATGAAAGTGAAGGCTCCGAATCTAGCTAGTCTAAATCACCAAATGACCTAGTCCTAAACAGGTTTAAGAAGTCAGTTTGTGATTTCTGAAGAGCTGAAATATTTTCAGGGACTGAATTAGCTCTTAGGGATGATATGAAAATAGTTGAAAATTGTATCTTAGGAGACTTCCTAAGGATTATTTCTGGGTTATCAACTATCTTAGGTGGATCAGGGTCGGGATGGGCTCTAGTGTGAATCCTATCTACAATCAAGAATCTTCAGCTCAGTGACAAAACAATGCTTCAGAAATTTACATTAACAACCAACCAATCCAACCCCTCACTCATCTTCTACTGAAGTATTTATAGAAGGATGAGGAGGTGAGATCTGATGAAAAGATCTCAAATACAATTAATGCAGAATTAATGTCTTCCTGGCCCTTGGAGGCTCGATGAAGAAATCATACAGGTGTTCCACTGCATTAATGGGTTTATACTTATGAAGTAAGCCCGGAGGGAGATTTTGTTGACCTTTGAGGCTCTGTGTGGTGTTAAGGTTATTCTGCGGACATTCTTTCATTAAATTCCTGGCAGAAGTAACTCTTCGGCTATTTCGAGGCAGAGATCAGATCTTGTTCAATAAATTCAGCCTCTGATTGAGCTTTTTGAGGCAATAGGTGGCGCTTTAGTTGGTGGGAAGAATAAATTTTCTTCCATCTGTGGCGGTGAAGGGTTTCCTGATGAAACACTTTAGTTTTTTCCTTTAATCTGTGTCTGAGAGTGGGGATTAGGCATTAGATAACTGTCTTAGCCTTAATCCCCACAAATCTGTCCACTAATCTGCTGTTCTAGTTCATCTCTGGTCTTCAAAATCTGATACCCTTTTTCTGCGTTTATTTTCACGTTTCTTCGTTGTGCAGGGTGGGGTAGACAGGAAAAGGCATCAATGCTGGTGGAAAAATTGAAGGGATGTGGAAATTAACTCAGTAAGTGATTTCCTTGGAGAAATCAAAACGTAGAGGATCGTCACCCTCCTGGTCCGAAATTTCCATTAACAACACGAACAAATGACCTTAACCCTGCAAAATACAAAAAACACGTAAAAAATCCAATTTATAGGCCAATCTGCCTTGGGGAATGTGCGAAGGAACGCGGGCCATTGGATGGCATCATCCAACGGCTGAGATTAAATCTGGGCGGTCGTGGAAAAGTTGAAGAAATATTAAATCGAGACCGTCGACCTGTAGAAATCGACGGTCGGGATCGGGCAATAGGAAGTCAGCGGGAGAATGTATGACCCGGTGATGGAATCAGGAGGACGAATAATATCCGTCGATCTGCAGAGATCGACGGTGGGGATTGAGTTTTGGACGCGCGATGGACAGTTTAACAGGCGTGCATGTCCGTTAAAGGTCGAGCAAGTGGGGCGATTGACAGCCGTCGGATAGGAGGGCCCAGATCGGACAGTGGAGGTGGATTCCTCCGCGTGGTCCTGGTACGGAGATTACCGCGCGAAAAGAGGTGATGGCACGGCGGTTTTGAAACAGTGGCGGGGACACGTGTCGGCCAGCGTATGGAATCGTTGGCTGATGGGAGAAAACCACCCTGGCTCGGAAGGCGGTGCGGAATGAAAAACCGGCGGTTTCTGGAAAATGGCGCGGAGGAGGGGGGTCCAACAGGTGGGGTGTGCTCCGCTCCGTCGGATCTGGGGAGCAGATCGACAGTTCAAATTGATCGCGGCAAACAAACATGCGACTTTAAATATTTTCCATTAAACTTTAGAAAAATGGGTTTTCGGGTTTTTTAAAGGAAAAAGATGAAGGCAAGGGGGGTTTTTGATCTAGCACGTAAGGCCTGAACAGTGAGTTTCGACGCTCGGGTATATGGAGAAAAACGGTCCAGGGGCTTAACCGGAGAGGGCTAAAACGCCAAATGCACATAGAATATGCCTTTTATATGATTTTCCAATGTTTTTAAAATGGGAAATCAAGGTTCGAATAAGGTCAAAAAGTGAGTTTTTAACCTTAGGAAATGGATTTTATGAAGGGATAAAGGGAAAACATATGTTTTTGTGGGGTTTTATGAGCAAAAGGAAAATGGATAATGAGGTAAGTTGGAAGAAAGGGAAGGGAAAAAGGGGAAAGGAGCAGCTTTTTGACTTGAATTCTGGTAGGATATCAGAGGTTCGGAGAAGGAAACAGGTATGAAAATTTTAACCAGCAACATGAGTTTCACCAAAAGACTTCAAGCACCAAAAATTTCAAGACTGAATTTGTTTCTTGAAGGCTGCAAAAAATATTTAGCCACCAGCTGACATGATAGGAAAAATATAGGTGGCTAACACAATGTACTTGTGTTGATTCCCGACCAAGTTTTCTCGCCATAGTATTCTGCCATTCTAAAACCAACAATGATCCTTGATGAACTTTGTGTCCTCTTTTCTTGCATGATTTTCCCTCTCTTTGATTTTTGCACCACTTTTCATCAACACTTTATTCTCTGCACCGATTGACACCAAAGACATTTGCTGAAACTTCTTGTCATCTTCCTCCAAAGATGACCTGCTTTCAAACTGAAACATCTCATCATTTACATTAGCAATAACATGAAAAGGATTATGTACAAAATTCTTTTGCTTAATCATCAAAAAATTCAAATTTTTACTTGCATTGACAAGCCTTTTCAACTACCCTACATTCACTAAAGAAGATTCTAGCTTCTTCCGATGTGCTCTCACAATAAGCTCCTTGCCATCCTTGAATAGATGATACTTTTTATCATGGCAATGGAAGATCACTTTCCTGTAATATAAGTAAGGACTGCGCAATACTACATGTGTAATGTCAAGTGGTACCACTTCTAATTCAACCATGTCAATATAATGAGCAATTATGGAAAAGCGCAACATGCACATCCTTGAAACTTGTAAATTTTCATCCTTGCAAATCCAACCAAGTGGGTATGGCTTTGGATGTGGAATGGTCTCAAGTTTCAGCTTCTTGACTAAGTCTTCTGAGATGATGTTTGCTTGCGACCCACTGTCAAATAATGTGTCGATATTTGTGTGTTTTGAAATGATCCTCACATGAAACAGCTCTATTCTCTTCTCTTCACTTGGAGCTTCTATGTGAAAGTTTGTAATGCTAGAACTGGGATTTGTTTCATTTACAATCTATTTCCCCTTTATGTTCTTTAGTGCCATAGCTATTATTTTAGTTTCATCTCCTAATTCAGACCCTAGGTCTTGTTCAGCTATTGCAACTGTCTTTCCTTTTTCTTTGGCCTTATCTTTGGTTTTGAATTTTTCTGGTTTCAACTCTGGATGAAGTTTCTAGAAATGGTCTTCATCAAGGCTTGTTTTGGAATATTTTTTACAAAATAATTTTCCCTTCTCTTTCCTATAGTTTGCATTTCTCTTTCTCCCTTTGCCTTTAAATTCACTATCCTCATTCCCATCAAAATATTTTTTACCTCTAGCCTCTAAATGTGTGGCTTGGACACAAACCTTGTCTAGACTAGTAGGATTAAACATAAGGATAGTATGTATAAGATAGATGTGTAAACCACCTATATATCTCAACAAAGTCTCTTGGCTATGCAAATAAATTCCTAGTAAAAGAGCCCTTTGTCTAAACTCTTGGGTGTAATCTTGTACATTTTTTCCCTTAAGTTGTCTAAAACTTTGCCAATTCGTGATAGCCTTTTGTAAATGAGCTAATCGATAAAATTGCTTTTTAATTGCAGAAATAAAATCAGCCCATGATAAAGTGATCTTACCATGTTTTCTAATCTCATTCTTGGTTTGGGCTTCCCATCGTACTAATGCTACACCGTCCATTCTCAGAGATTTGAATCTTGGTGTCCTCTTCATGAAGGTTTTGTATCCTCAAATAAACTTCCAACTATCTTATCCAATTGTCAAGTTTCTCTGCATTGACTTCACCATTAAACATAGGCAACTCAAACTTAACATCAAGCTTTAAAAATGAACTTTTACTAGTGTTTTTTGACTTGTAAGATTGATTCATCGAAGTAGAGGATGATGATGTAGAGGAAGAGGATGAAGATGGGGATGGTGGATCACCATTTCCTCCATGTCCTTTCTTTGACTTGTCATCACTTTTCTTTCCTCCTAAGGAACCCTCTCCTTTATTGTGGTGTTTTGACCCTTCTCCTTCAAGCCTTTCATTCATTTCTTGGTAGAGTATCCTCACCATCTCATTCATGTCCAAAAACGCCTTTCAGAACACCCATTCTTCTTCTTTGGGATCAATGTCTTTAGGAACTTCTCCTTCTCTTGAAGTCATGCTTAAGACTTCTTCTGTGGCTCTTGAAGGTGAATTAGAAGGTGGATTTAATGGCACTCGGGCCCTCCTTGGTTGAGGATTATTTTGAGCTCTAACCAATTTTCCTTCCCCTCTCTTGAGCTTAAGCCTAGTGAGCATCAAAGCTTGCAAACAATCAACTATATCTTTGCACAAGAACAAATTCAAAATAAAACTCTAGCTCTGATAACAACTGATCTAAAAATGGAACTATTTGTAATGCTATGCAAAGTATCCATTCTCAAATAATTTAGTGTGAAAAGTGTTCTCCATGACTTGCAGGTTAAACAAAGTAGTTTTGGTTTGTTTCTGAGTTTTATGTGTGAGGATTTGTTAATTAACTTTATTGTTTAACATATCATAGCAAAAATAAATAGCAATTAAAATTTACCATAACATAACACAACAAATTGTTGAGGCATTTCACCCCTCCTGGGCTACATCTGTCGGTCCAAGGCTCCCCAATGGCATGTCCTTGCTCTATTAATTTGCTCAAAATGGTTACATGGTGAAAAATATTCCTAAAAAGGAAAAACCAATTGTAAATTCGACTTAATAAGATATAAAATAGCTAGAAATGGCTTTTTTTCACTTTAAACAGTGAAATACAACCCAATACAGTGCCTTCTCCATGATGGCCCTAATGGCTCCTTCCTCTTCCCTGAAGAAAAATATACTCTAAATAACCTCTGTTCATTATGAAACCTATTCCAAACTGCTTAGAATGCTGAAAAAACCCAAAATTGACTAAAATTTCATCCAATTTCGTTCAATATTGAGGGAGTTATGGCCAAAACCAATTTTGCCCAGTATCCCTAAAAAAACTCCACCAAATGTGGAGAAACTGCTAAATAGCGCTCCAAAATGGTAGATACCCTGAAAATGTTGGAGGTGCTCCAAACTGGGCTATAACGGTTTGGTGTGGCATTAAATATTTAAGGGCGGTGGTTACATGCCATAACCCCGACTTAACCGCAACCTTAAATGTTTATAAAACCGCGGAAATTAAGTTTACCACTTGACATGTTTACATGGCATAACATGTAGATGGTTATGTTAACTGTTTACTCTGACAGTTGAGGCTAGGCCCTTGGTTCTCAGCACTCAGGTCCTATTAACGGGGCTAGCCTTGGGGGCTATCCCTATCCTTTTTTTTTTTTTCCGCCCCACGACATTTTAAACCACAAATAGAACTTGCGACCCATAGGAGTTAAGAAAGGCCTTGTAGCTCGGTTGGTTGGGTCGCCTGGCTGGCAGCGGGGAGACCACGGTTCAAAACTTGTGGAGTAAAAATATTTTTCCCGCCAAAATTTCCACCGACCTGGGGCCACGTGGCGGCCTCCGGGCTTGCCACGTGGCACCCGTTAATTGGCCAAAAAATAACAAAGTCAAACTAACTCCCAAGAGTCAGTTGCCACTTGTCCAACTATAATTCATCCCTGTGGGATATTTCAGGGAATATTCTAGGGAATATTATAAGGAATATTCTCAAAATATTCCTTATAATATATTTTTTTAATTTTTCCAACTTTAAAAAAGTCAAACTTGGTCAATTGAAAAATGGAGTTTACTGGCGATTTCAAACCTCATAACTTTCATATACGACCTCAAATTTGAGAATCATCCATAGTGCCAGAATCACAATGACAAGACCTTTCCGATCGTTCAGAATGCAACCATTTTTTAACACTTAAATTTTTGAGCAATTTTCATAACTTGGACATGATCACCTGATCACCACATGTTACATAGTTCACATTTCTAATGCTCAGTTTTCCCCTATTGATCCCAGCATTGTGAAATTCCTTCCCTAAGTGACTATTTTTCTACTTTAAAGTTGATTGTTTAGCTGATCTCTCTTGAGCTAACTTGTCATTGCCATGAGTGCATCTTTTTCATTAGGTACTGCAGATCCTGAGCACATCAGTCTTTCATCATTAGGTAGCACCATGCCTCCCATGAAAGTAGCATCAAATGAGTTCACAGAGAGTAATACTAAAGAGGCCATTGACAATACCATGCTAGGGGTTCTTATCCTGTCAAATACACAATGTTATATTGAAAAGGATTCTACTGTCACATGGATCACCATTAAATATGTATTCATTTTTACAAAGTTTAAAGAAGATATGTAGGATAGGGAAGTCTATATAAAAATATAGCGGCTAGGGTTCCATAACGTTGCCTACAAATATCCAGTACTACCATTTTCAGATGTTATCAATTGGATATTGTAGTGTCTAAATACCAAGAGAATGGCATTAAACAATGTCGGTGGGCAGTAGATTGTCTCCTATTGGCCACATGAAATTCACTTGATTTACAACTCGCCAAAGCTTGAGGAGCACCTCAATTCTCAATTCTATGCAAATTGAGTTATTTGAATACTAAAGAAGTGATCAAGTCATGGTGGAAATTACTATCCAACTTTCACCAAAAGCGTTATAGTACTTATAAAACCAAGTCACTAAGAATAGTTTACCACTACTTGATGGATTTATGATGCCAAGTCTATTGGAAGAGAAATATTGAATCCTTCCTCGAAAGGTGGATCTACATGTTGCATATGATCATAACAAAAGGGAAGATATTCAATTTGTCCCATTTATTGTCCCAACAACTACATATCAAATTGATAAGGAGAAAAATGCATAGCAAGGCAAGTAACCACAATTTTACATGTCTTCCTACTTTTTGGAAGGAATAGGTGCTCGCCATGAGTTATCAGTTATGGATTGGAAGTGGACCCCTAGAGAGCCCCCTGTCCATATTTATTGCAAATTGTTGTCAGAATACAATTATAGGGGAGTTCATGAGAAACATGCTAAGCAATTATTCAATGTTTTGTATCATATCATATTTGAGGAAGAAGCTCATTACATGTCCCATGAGGCAATCAAGGTAGTGGTAGAAGTTGCATATTTGTTTGCCTCACCCGATGGAACATACCTCAAAGTATACGGTTCTCATAACCCTCCTCATCTTTTGTTGAGGTATGTAACAGATAAGGTGGTCATGCAGGAGATTTCCTATCATCTTAGCACAAGTATCTCTAAGCTACTACTACAGAAGAAGAAGGCACATTGGCCTTCCTTCCCTCTACAAGTGGGATCCTATGAGCTCAAGAGCTTAAAGGTTGCAAAATAAGAAGCATAATAACTTAAAAGCCTTAGGTTCGGTAAGATGAGCTTTCACATGTATGATCCCATTTGAGTGTGCAAAATAAAATGTGTTAAGTTTCATTTTTCTTAGGAATATCAGTATTATTCCATATCAGAGGAATAAAAGATAAATAATTGTTATAATTCTTTTTGACCACATGCACTAGGCAAAGAGGAAGGCTCTTCTAGTGCAATACTTGAGCAAAGTGTTACACAGGCAGGAAAGCAGTGGGAAATGCCCACTCTAGTGAGCATCAAGTAAAAAATGAAGTTGTGCATGTTGGAACAGGGTCTCCTACAAAGCTGCAAATCTTGTCCATTTTGTATACATTTAATTATATTTAGTCTAACACAGGGGTTTTGGGGGTGGGTCAAAGCCCCTAATGCATTTTAAGTGGTTCAAGGGTAGACCAAGAGTTCGCAAACCACGGTTTACAGACCATTGGATGCATAGGCTAAAGTAGTATAAATAGTTGAATTTTTTTAGTCGATAGGTTGAGAATGAATAAAGATTGATGCGAAGTACAAATTGCTAGATCTTCGGTTGGGTTGTTTGGGTTAGGACTCCTATTGGCTGTGTGCGCGAAGATCCTATGTCCTGTTGTGTGTGGACCCTACTAGCCGTGTGTGCAGGTGGTATTCAGGGAATGTAAGAGGATTTTGATAAGTAATATATGTGAAGTATTGTTGAACCATATGATGTTGTCTGAATATGTTATGTTATGATTGATGCGAACTAATATTGTCTGATTAAGCTCCGAACTCGTCTGTTTTATCTCTGTGGTATGGAAGTATCTGCACTTAGTATATTACTGTGATGTGATTTTTTTTGCACTTACTAATTGCATCTCTGTTAATGAACAAAAATTATCTGTGTTGATAATATTGGCTGTGATTATGTTGTTTTATGGTTGTAATTTATGATATGCATGTGGATGCGAACCTATTAGAGCAGATCTAATAAGAAGTATAGTCTGGCTACATTCTGGAACCCTGCGAATCAGCCTTCGGTGTGGATCTGATAATTATGGGTCTGGGTTATTACCTACTCTCTCTCAGGGTGTAGAAACCTAGTTCCAGCACCCTCCCATACTTCTTCGGGTGAGACTTTGACCTGCGCAAGCGGGTCACTGCCGAAAGGGCTAGTAGTATAAGGGCTTGTTGGCAAACCTTCACCTCCAAACCTGGGTCAGTACCCCTCGAGCCAAAAAATGGTTCCGTACAACGCGTAGTGGTAAGTACTACAGAACTAATCAAGAGGGAGATCGATCTGTCTATAGTCCAGTGAACAATTTTGTTGTGCATAGTCCCCCATCAACACCATCTTTGAATCCTCATAAGGGTAAGAACTCACTTCCGCCACCACCAGAAGATGATATGGCTTCATAGATGAAGTTACCCACCTTCAAGCATGTCGGGGACGAAGATATGAATCGATTATGGTTTATCACAGAGTCTGTATGGACTGCGCAGAATGTAGCGAGCGATGTTGTGAAAAGAGCACAGCTATCTCTTGCTTTTGAAGGAAGGGCCCTGGACTAGTACATGGGATACCCCGAACAGCATGCAAATGCAAGCATTGAGGAAATTAAGAACACCTTGAAGCAACAGTTCAAGAAGCCTAAGGCCTACTCCCAGATAGTGAACGACCTGAAATATTTCAAACAAGGTCCATCTGAGTTTGTATGGGAAGTTGATCAGTGATTGAAAAAAATAATCAGAGAAGGATGATTCCAGTATGATGACAGGTAGCATGTGGAGTGGTTCATTGCTATGTTGCAGCCGCACCTACGCATACCAATGGGCCACCAAGGCATTGAGTCGCAGGAGAAGGCCTTGTAGATAACAATGAAGTTGGAGGTTGTGCCACGAGATGAAACCCAGTTGGGTGTACAAAAAATACAAGGCCAGCTGGAAGCAATGCACATGGAGATCGAGAATCTGCGAAAGGAACGAGGAGCGGAGGCTGGCCCTGACAGATGGTGCATACGATGAAGGGTGAATGGCCACACCAAGGATAATTTTCTGCTATTAGCATACTATATGCAAGCTGGAGGACCTATCCTGCTACGCCATAGAGAAGTTGTGGGGCCAAGTAGGCTGGCACTATGGTGTGATGATTGTCACGTTGCGGGGTTGCACGACGCCAATCGCTTCCCTTACCTTGTTGCTTGTATTCCAAAGGTTAAGTAGCAATGGTGCATGTTTTGTAGGTCTTTGGGGCATGAGGAGCGGAAATGCCTAACTTACGATCTGCTGATAGACCGAGGAAACATATATAGGGTACAGATAGATCCTTTGTCACCAAGGACCCCCTCCAGTATCCAAGGCTCCCCCATTAGGGGCAGGGGAGGGGGCTAAGGTGGAAGCGTAGGTAGGGGAAGAGGCCAACTAATCTGTTATAACTACGAGGAGATAGGTCACTTTTCAAGGGACTACCCGAACCTTGCAAGGTAATCCTGTAGATATTGCATGCAGTTAGACCATGTGATCGAGGACTGCCTGATTTTGATGGCTAAGGTGCAGGAGAAACAACAGACACCTACGCAGAATGTGCAAAGGGTTATGACGGAGCCTCAGAATGAGGGACCATGTATTAATATCATAACCCATAGCGGCCTAGCCACCGAGGGGGCGGAAAAAAAAGCTGCGGCTGAGCCTCTGATCAGGAAAGCGATCATCAAATAAAAGGGCCTGGACATCCAAAAGGAAAGGGAAACCTTTATCGCAGCTCAGCAGGACTTCGCAGAAGCATCTACTTCGCAGGTCCTTGCGGCCACCAAAGAAGGAGAGGGGGTCCAACCATTTTTACAGGCATGCATGAAATTGCTGCACAACCTGCAGGCCGTTGTGAACCTCCAGGCACTATTAAAAAATTGTGTAGAGAAAACCAACCTGCCACTAGAATTTAAGGATGTAAAAATATTGTACAAATACAAGAAACACACTAGTATGGAAATGCGGCTCACATCACAAATCAGGGATTACGAAATGGAGCAAGTTATTTTGGATCTAGGGTCGAATGCAAACGTGCTGCCCAAGAAAACTTGGCAGCGCATGGGAGAGCCCAAGTTGGAATGTTCCATTATCCAGCTACGCATGGCCAATCAGCAGAATATCATACCATTAGGAAGGTTGTCATGGATTGTAGTGGATATTGCAGGAGTTAAGGTCTGGGTCAACTTCAAGGTCATTCAGATTGTGGAAGATGCAGACCCTTACCCTGCGCTCCTAGGGTTAGAATGGGCCATCGACATGGGAAGTATTATCAACTTGAAGAAGAGAAGCATGGTATTTGAGAACGAAAGGATACGGGTGATAGTCCATTTAGACCCCGCAGAAGGATAAAGGTATACAGAGACTGTGCGTATCGACGAGGAGGTAGATCACATCTACAAGTTAACTATGCAGGATGAAGATTGGATCAACCCTACGGCTGATAGTATGCTCTGTTGGGAAAAGGATAGTGACTGTTGTTCTAAATTTGACAGAGAACTGGAAAATTGGCAACACCAGTTTCACAATGTATCTGCACTGCGATGTCTCGGAATTTCAAGGGATTTCTGATGTATATCCTCAGAGGTGAGAGACCTCCCCTATTTTGATGATTCTAGTCAGATTAAGAAATTTTTGCGAGCATTTGAGGATGAGGTTCCGAGGGAATGAAGGCTATGGGCCCTTAGTCTAGCCATGCGTGGAACACCTGTGCACTGGTGCGACACCCACAAGGAAGCATTCCAGGATTTGGGGGAATGTCGGGATATGATGATCCTACGATTTGAGCCCCTGGCTGACATACTAATCAAAAAATTCCTTGGGCCAGGAGACCCATGTGAGTATCTATTTGCTTGGATGGAGAAGTGGTGTGACATAACTACCAAAGAGTGGATTCATCTGTTTATTCATGCCTTGGGACCGATTCCCACCGCATGTTATTTGGATGCAGAGCTACATCAGCGCACCTGCCACTGGGAGACATTTAAAGATAAATTTCTAAGGACATTTGGGTTAGTAGGTGGAACAGAGGTTCTTGACGCAGCTCTACATGACATTGACACGATAGTATGGGGTAAGTCGCACCCATATGTCAGCCCTGAGGTATTAACCTGCGAGACGTAGATACCGGATATGATCAGCTACCATAACCTATCCCTAAAGGAGTGTGAGGATAGTCCACGTGCTATATTTGTCTTGGAATTGGAGGAGATGCGCTCGGTTACTAGACCACTCAGGTTGCGAATGGGTAGCATTGAGACGCACCCTACATTGGCTAAGCTTGGGGATGCGGATATAGTAGGCGAAGTTATCATGACTCCTACAACAAGGAAACAAATGCGGCCAGTTCTCGACCATGCAGGTTATTATAGGAAGTTCATTCAAAAATATGCACTGATCACAACACCTCTGCGGAACTTGCCTATGAAGGATGTCCAGTTCTATTGGGATGACGCACGTCAGGCAAGCATGACTCTGGTTTTGAAGTACCTAGGGAACAAGCCTGTGTTGGGGAGGATGCGCAGGAAACATGGGGGATTAATCCAAGTGTAGCAGGTCTACTTAGCACATAGGAGGTGTGAAAACTAGCCATTGGCGCAATAAAATCTGGTAAACAGAAAAATATACCATTGAAAGGAGTGGCCAGCGAGAATTTTATGAGGCGAATTTCAGGGATTTTTTATTGTTTACCTGATGGTAAGTTCCAGGAGAATTTTAACCTATTGTTGATTGATCGCAAGAACTATAAAAGGGGCAGAATAGCTTAGACATGGGCTCCATGTTATGTGAATAGCTTGTACTTGTCTTGGTTGTCTTGGATGAACTTGCGCCGTAAGATTCTCTGGACCTACATTGTCCCTCTCATGTCTAATCAACCTACTACTTCCGACAGTAGCCACCCAGAATTGGAATTCATCTTCCATGCTAGGATGACAGCCACTAATCCTACTGAAGCATCAGCACCAGTATCCTCAAGGGAACAAGAAACGAATGAAGTGGTGGAAATTGAATTAGAGATCAAATATATTATCTCCACGCCAAGCCCCGTCACTAGGAAGGGCAAGGAAAAAGCACAAAGCTCAGGAAAGCCCCCCAAACCTGTGAAATGGGCAGGAGGGAAGCCTAGAACTTCCCCAATAAATGTCAAATCCCCGCGGGCGACGCCCCGAGCTCAGGCTACGTAGGAGGAGGCCCAGCCCGCCGACCCGATCAGATGGTTACCTCCCTTCGTCCGACCACGAAGACCCTCAACGTGCACACCAAAGAACATTGATGACCTGATCACCTATCTGCAGATGCCACTGACCCTAGGCGAGGTCCCCGTCCTTAGTGACCCTTGTGGAAGACTCCACGAGGTCAAATTTGATAACCACGACTTAGAAAATTTTGAAGCCTTCCCTGAGCTGGCCCCCAAGTTATACTTTGACACGATCTATGCGAATGATGGGGTCACAATTGTTCCCCAGTGCTGGGTGTGTGGGTTGGCTGGATATGGTCTCCTTAACCTACTGCAAATGCCCCATTTTGGCCACTACAATGTCACGGATCGGCTTACCTGACAGTTGCTCGCCCTGATTCATGATGGCTACCTGTGCATTCAGGACAGAATCTCCATTAACACTACACTGGTTTAAAGAATTACTAGCCTTCCCATGAAAGGGCCACACCCTCTAGAACGCTTGGGCAAGAAATACGAGGGAGAAACTGTTGAATATGTGCGTCGAACCTATGATGTGGAAATAAATGCATGTGGCTTCGTCATCAAGTATATTAGTGACCCTGCTACACGACTAGGTACCATGTTATTATCCTGCAGGATAATGCAGAAATGCCAAGTCACGATCGCCCCTGCTTATGTCATTCAGTTAGCAGGACAATGTGCGAAGGGGGTCTCCCTCAATTGGTCCCAATACTTATGTGATGAGTTTTTGACCAATGTCTGCGAATCTCAAGAGCAAGAAAAGGCCTTTTTCTATTCCTGGTTACTATTCCTTATAGCACTGGTCACCTAGGAAGCCCCTACGGAGTCGGTCCTCCCAAAGCTCACTCCAGAAATGTGTGAAGGGGCTCGGTATGCCCATCTATGGGACACCAAGGACGCGTAGCGTATAGAGGATAACCAAGTCTTCTAGGTCCTCTTCCAGAGCAGATTGGTAGCAACCATCAACTCTCAACCCTGGTTGTCCCCAATAGTATATGACTGATACAAGGGTATTGTGAAATTCTAGGTTACCATGCATAACATTCATATCAAAGCCCACAAAGATAAAACCTGGACCCTGCTTCCTTATCTAGTAGCATACGAAGAGATTGACAGAGTAATTGCGCTCTAGCCTCCTGCCTAGAAGATTGGCTTCAAAAATAGCACGAGGGACATAGAAGGAACTAGCACGATGCAGGCACCCCCACCTATCATCATCAAGGATACCTAAGGCTCAAGCAAGATTACAAGGAAGGAATCGGGCACAGTAGAAAAAAAGGATACATAGCCAAAGAAGACCACTGGGAAGGACACCGAGGCCGAGACCCAGATCGATTCGCAGCCAGACCTGGGCATGGGAGGATTGAACATAGGAGGTACCACCTCCCTCCAGGGTACGAAACGAATGGGTGAGCCTGCCAAAGGACCCCGGAAGAAGAAACATGCTAAACGGACAACACACGATGAAATTTTCACCTTGACCGACGGTGACCTTGAACAGATTACTGATGCAGTCTCTCTAGCCACGGAGGATCGATGGGAAGCCCTCGAAGAATAGTAGAAGGTTGTTCTCGCCACATTACAGGCTGAGCTCCGCAAGCTGCAACTAAAGAAAGACAGACTGCACACTAGTGTGACTTTGGTACGGATGCCACAAACCCCCAACGGTGCTATGCTCACAACGACAGAAATCCGCCTCTACCCTTTGCCTCATGCTGCCCTTATGATCTGTCTGCCCAACCTAAGCATGCAGGTCCATAGTTGCTGGGAGGTATAGCTAGACTTAACTAGACTACACCAAGATGCTTTGCAGGGACTCCACATGAGTATATTTCAATAGATTCAGCACCGAGACCTACAGATTCACCAACATCTAGGCTTGGCTGAGCAAACGATCATCAAAAGCAATGTTGCAATCGCCCTTGCCACCACGCAACAAAAGGAGCTCGAAAGTTTCATTCACTAGCTCTGCGCAGAAGTCCCAACAGAGATTTCAGCTACCGGTACACACCAGGCAAAGGTTGAGGGATTGGTCGCCGCATTGAAGGCATCTCGAATAGGGGCTGTAGAGGTTAAGTCATGGATAAAGCAGTAGATTTCTGATCTATAGGCTAAATTGTAGCCCGAAACACCTTCGAAGGTATGGGCCCAGTGATCTGCGCTGGTCACCGTAGCTATGAACATCATCACAGGGTAGATTGCGCAAGGTGCTCAACTACTGGAAATTTCCATGCAGCTATGGACCAAGGTCCAACGCGATCCGTTCCTGTGTGAAATAACCTAGGCCGTGCAGTAGAAAGAGGAGACATTTGAAACATTGGAAGCCACCCTACCTATGTTGGTTCCTGCTCAGCTGTTGGCACGACTGCGAACTAGCCAAGACCTCCAAGTTGAGATAGAAGAGCTTCGACAGAAGAAGAAGGCCCTCAATGACCGCTCGAAGCCTTGGGCTGCTGACGCCCTTAAGCTTTCGCAAGATGCTGATGTAGCTGTGAAGCAACTCAACCGGACCCTGGAAAGTGTCACTGCTGCGACGGAAGGCCCGATTTCACAAAAATTGGTCAACATCACCCAAAATGCTGCTGCCTAAAGTGAAGTCATGTTGCCCCCATTGGTGGAAGCGATGAAACTGTTGCAGGAGCAGGTGGAGATCCCACCATCTCAGTGACACAAGACAAGTCACAAGATTGTGTTGGGGGACTATTGGAACATGGTATCCTACAAAGCTGCGAATTTGGTCCATTTTGTATATTTTTTATTATATTTAGTCTAACGCAGGGGGTTTTGGGGTGGTTCAAAGCCCCTAATGCATTGTAAGCAGGTCAAGGGTCGACCAAGAGTCTAGGCTAAAGTGGTATAAATAGTTGAACCTTTTTGAGTCGATAGGTAGAGAATGAATAGATATTGATGTGAAGTATGAATTTCTAGATCTTGGGTTGGGTTGTTTGGGTTAGGACTCCTATTGGTTGTGTGCACAGAGATCCTCTGTCCTATTGTGTGCGAACCTTGCTGGTTGTGTGCACAGGTGGTATTCAGGGAATATAAGAGGATTTTGATAAGTAATATATGTGAAGTATTTTTGAACCATATGATGTTGTCTGAATATATTCTGTTATGATTGATGCGAATTAAGATTGTCTGATTAAGATGCAAACTCTTCTATTTTATCTCTGTGGTATGAAAGTGTCTGCACTTAGTATATTACTGTGATGTGACTGTTATTGCACTTATTGATTTCATCTCTGTTAATGAACGCGAACTATCTATGTTGACAATATTTGCTGTGATTATGTTTTTTTTATGGTTATAATTGATGATACGCACGTGGATGCGAACCTACTAGAGCAGATCTGATAAGAACTATAGTCTGGTTACGTTCTGGAACCCTGCGAATCACCCTTTGGTGTGGATCTAATAATTACAGGCCTGCGTTATTACCTACTCTCTCTCAAGATGCGGAAATCTGGTTCCATCACCTTCCCATACTGCATCGGGTAATACTTTGACCTGCGGAAGCGGGTCACTACCGAAAGGGCCAGTAGTATAGGGGTTTGTTGGCAAACCTTCACCTCCAAACCTAGGTCAGGACCCCTCGAGCCAACAGTGCATAACTCAAAAGTGGAGCTTGGCCGCAAGTTCAATCTTCATATCTTATTATTTTCAGAGTGGCCATGGTATCAAAGAGGAGGAGAAAGCAATCATAATAACTAAAGAGAAAGAACAAGGAATAAGAGAAGAGGTAGGAGGAGGAGTGAAATCAAGAGGAAGAATATATACATAAATAAGAGAAAGAAAGAGAAGAAAGGGAAGACATACTTGCATAGGAGGAATTGAGAATGAAGGAAGAAGAGGAATCAAGGCATAAATAACTTGAGGAAGAACAAAATAACAATTGGAAGAGAACAAACAGTAAGAACAATTGGAAGAGGAAGAAAATAACAAAAAGAAGGATGAGGAGTGTTGGCCCTCGTTTTTTATCTCTTTTTGTTTATGAAATACATCTTATTTTCCATACTATCCATCTATACACCATCATATCCACCTTAATTTGACCAAAAAATTCATATACAAGTATTTAAATTATGTTTTTAAATTATTAGAAGTTTTTATAAAAAATGAAATTTAAGAGCATTTTTGGACAGCATCAGAAATTCCCGTAATGGCCTCATGGTTTGCATATTTTAAAAAAACTTGAGCTAGAGCTGGATATATGTATAGAAGGCTTGGGAACTAATATTAAGTGTACACCTATTGGTACAGTCAAACCGAGCTTTAATAGGCTCGGTCAAAGGTAGTCAAACAGGACCTGTCTTTATGGAGGATCCCTAGAAACTAGGTCAAAATTCTTATTTTATGGGATTTTCTAGATTTTGATGGATATGATCGATGAATTTGACGTGATTGTATAGGATAAGGATATTAATTACTATAGGAGCTATTTTAGATAAAAAATTTAGACAATTGATCTATTTAAGCCTCAAACTTTGAAGGCATTGATATGTAGAATTTGTATGACTTAACATTATTATTTCTGAGACTTTGGAGACATAATTGAAGATTTCTTCTATTCTATTTCTTGTTGTTATATGTTGGTTGATTGAATAAATTTTTAAGTAGCTGAAAATACCTTCAGTGTGTGAGGCAAGGGTGGAGGGCCCCCACACCGAGCTAAGTGCACTTCCTAGTTTATTTGTAGTTACAATTTCTGAATTAGTTTTCTTATGCTTAACTTTCTTATGCTGATTATTTATGAGTGTTGATGAATCTAATGATCATTCTTGTTTTGCATATGAAAGGAAAAACAAATGTTTAAGTTAAACATTCTTTCTATCTAATTAAGATCTTAAGTTAGAATTCATCTTTGCATGCTTTTACATGCTTTTCTGAATTCCTGTTTCTAAAAATAACATTACTGATAAATGAATATATGATGAAGGACAACCAGGACCTCTTTAGTGAAGAGCCTCTTCAATTATTTCTTCATGTATCTTAATATATTTTTCAATTAGAAGTTTTTTATTTCTAATTCGTGGGATAATCTTGTTAGAGAAGGACAAACAAATCTCTTAAGTTAGGAGATTCTTCTGCTTCTGATTGCACACTTGAATTTAGAAATTGCTTAAGTTAGATTTATGTTTGTAATATGCATTTCCCTAGTCATTGATAAACCATCTTCTAAATTGATCATAACTAAAACCCATATACTTTGGGGATGCTTCTAAGTTCCACTGGCCCAGATTGATAGTAAATACTTGCGTTAGTTTACACAGAAAATTGACCCAACATTTTGGCACCGTTGTCAGGGAAGTATATTTCAAAATGGTCAAATAGGAAGATAAATATATATATATATATATATATATATATATATATATAGATAGATATAATCACCAAAATTAACAAAAACATAGTTTTTCTTTTAAGAAATTTTTTCTTATGCCTAGAAATAGAGATAAGAAGGGTAGATTTGTGAAACAAAACCCCCCAATAGCTCGTTCTTCCACAGGAATAACAACACCAGTTGTTGGAAGACGTACTATAGAAGAGTTAGAGGAAAGACAAAGATCAGGATAGAGATTAACTTTAGTTGAAAGACAAATCTTGCTAGCCTTTGAGGTAAACGTAAATCAATCACTAAAGAAACTCCTTCCATAGGGAAACAAAAAGATACAAGAAAACCAATTGTTGAACAACTAGAGAAACCTGTCCTTGAAGAAATCAAAGTAGTTGAAGAAATAAAAAATCAGCCTCATATTGAAACACTACATATCTTTGAACAAGAAATGGCTAAAGAAGGAGAAGCATCAACTAGAATAAACATGACTCCTGAATAAAGACTTGAATATGAAATACAGCAAAAGGGAATTGTGAAGACAATGAGAGAAAGAAAGAAGAATTAAGGAAGAGGAAGAAAGAAGAGCAGAAGCACTTAGAATGATAGAGGAAGAAGCAAGAAGAGAAAACCAAAATAGAAGAACACAATAAAATGAGAAAGAAATTAATAATGATCAAGAAACTAGTTTTGGCTTTCCAATCTTAGATTCAAGATAAATATTAGGAGAAGAAATAAAAATGAAAAACATTCCACCTTTTGTATTGCCTAATTTCTATGGAATGTCAACAGAAGATCCTGATGCATAGTTGAAGACCTGAGGCATCGTGTTTTCGCATTTCTCGTAGTGTGTGAGGAAACGTTGCTGCCAAAGGATCAAGATTCAAGTAAGTTACTGAGTCCACTAATTAAATTGGTATCGGAGCCCTGTCTCGATTATGTCATGGCAAATCTTTTACGCTCTTTTTCTGCAATTGATCGAAAAATTGTGAATGAAGTCGCGTCTCGCTCTGTTGAATCTGATGATTCTACTCCTGCGCATGATACCGTAGATAATCCTGAAAGTTGGAATCCCCCGTCTCTCCATGCTACTGATGTTTACAAACTTCCGATGTCTTTTCTCTTTAAGTGTAAATCTTTTTTAAAAGAAGTCGAGGTTACTATAAAAAAATTTGGCCCTTCAGTCCAGTTTGTTTCTCTGAACCTGTTCTCAAAGGACGAAATCAAAAATTTTAGACAGTATGCACTGGATAAAAAGTATAATTATCTTCATTTTGGTGGCATCCTTATTGGTCTTGCCCCTTTATTCTGTCATGGGTTAAATACTCCTTGCATTGCTGAAGTCTTTGATACCCGACATCAGAACTATGACCATGCTCGTATAGGAACCATTATGGGCAATCTACCTACCGGCTGTCAATATGGCACTATTTTCCCTGATTATTCCATTATTCTAACTGATGTCCATCTCCATGACTGTTGGAAATTAATGACTGGAGTTCAAGGACTCCAATTGGCTGAAGATAGTTAATATCTCTCCGTATTAGTACAGACCTCTTTTCAGTTAACTAATACTGCACATCCAAAGCTAAGACAACTAGTTTTGAAAGATTGTGTGACTGTTGGCCTATCCAATGCCCAAGTTGAAGGTGTTTTGTATGACCCTACTGAACTTCCAAAAAATTGGTATTTTCAATATAAATCCATCATGGATGAAAAGAAGCCTGAATCTAAAATGAAAAGAATAGCTATCTCTGACGGTCGAGTCAAGTTAATCCCTCCAAGACCAGTAATACCTCGCCCTCTTGTAAAACCAAAGAGATATGTTGTTCCTCTATCTCATGAAGAGTCTTCTTCATCACAAAGAGTTTCTTTACCTCCAATTGAAGAAGTATTTCAAGCTGAACCTGTTTTAGCTTCAAATGAATTGTATATACCAGAGTCTAAACCATTCCTAGCTGTAAATAAAATGCATCGCATTTCCCATGTATCTTTTGCTCCAATTGAAGAATGGAAATATGCCAATCGCCGATTTGTGAAAGGTGGAAAATGGCCTCCTAAAACCAAATTTTGTACTACCTCTTCTATGTCAAAACAACCTACCACTAGAGCCGATTGTGCACCACTCATAGAACACAATGCTACGAATCCTTCTAATTTAGATCAGGTCTATCAGTTAGGAAATTATCTCACTACCTGGTGTTCTCACGCCAAATATGTTCTAGACAATCTCGGTTCTCAGTCTGAAGAAATTTTTGCTAACTTAAAGCTCCTCCACGACGAACAGCAAGAAGAAAGGCAAAGAAAGGAAGCCAAGCAAAACAAAAAGAAAGAAAGAAAAAGAAGAGAATCTAAAACTCCTACATTTTCTCTCTCCATGGATGCCCCCAATTATTGGGATGCCGATGAAAATATCACAAAAAGTGGTATTGAGTCAAGTACCCAAGCGTCTGAGAGGAAGACCTCTGAAAAATTTGTAGAAGCTAGCAGACCTCTAAATTTTCAAAAACCCAAAAGTGAGATTGCTACTCTTGAGAATGCTGCTACAAAGTTTCCTTCATTTATTTTTCCGTCTTTACAGAAAGCCCATATTTTCAAAGAAGTCCCTAAGTACCCTAGAGTGGAAGAAGATTTATTTGCTGCTAATTCAAGTGGTTATGTTTTAGATTTGGATAAATCTTCTAATCCAGCAGAATCCATTCGGGTCTGGATTGGGTCTCTTTATCAAATGCAAGTTGTCTCAAGGTTAGATAATGTGTCCATTTTTTCTCTTGCTGAAAAATGCATGGCTGGTATAGTATATGATTGGTGGATGGCACCATCAGATGAAGAAAGAATGAATGTTGCTGCTGCAGGTCTTGCTACATTAGAATTTCTGCTTAAAACTCAGTTTGTTCCCGAACTAGCTGATGAAAAGAAACAAATTATTAAAGAGTTAACTTGAATGGAATTAAAAGATATAAATTTTTTTAATCAGTTTGGCAATGAATATATGTCCAAAGTATATAAGGCTAATATGATAAATGATACTGTTCAAAAAATTTCATTCTTGTCTAAGCTGCCTGGTAATCTTGGGATATGATTCTCAAGGATCTAGAAGTCCAGAATAAGAAAATAGAGCAAACCTATTGGATAAATCTTTTATTCCGATGTCAAGAAAAAATCAAGTATCTTTGCTGGCAAGAGAAAGCCTCTGAGTTTTCCCCTGGAATAGATGTTTTCCATTCAGTTTTACCCTGGACCTCATTCAAGAAAAGAAAATCCAAAATATATGGCAAATACAGACCAAAGAAAGTAGCAAATCCTAAGAGACCTTTTCGAAAATTCAAGTATCTAAAGAAACGAAGACAACCAAAAAGAGATAATGTCTGCTTCATTTGCAAGCAAGAAGGACATTATGCAAGAAAATGTCCCAAAAGTTCTTCCAATAAATTGAAAGCCTGCATTGAGGTTGATGAATTTGTTGATAGTTGGTCAATGGTTGAATCTCAGGATGATGTTTCTGATGTTTATATTTTAACTGATGCATCCTTGTCTGATTTAGATACTCCTGTTGAAAGTTCTCAGAAAATGAATCGTTGTTATGATTCTGATTGTTCCAACCAAGAAGAAGAACTGCATTATAGTGAATAATACAGTATGGATGATCTGGCTACTGAAATGTCTGATTTTTATTCAGATGATACTGTATCGGTTACTCCTTCACTACCCTTACCTCCTGATATTGGTTTAAAGAATTCCCCTTCTGCTTCAGTGCCATCGACAACCACTCTGAATTCTTTTTGCCCGTATCCCAAAATAGTTTCTCCTTCTTCCTCTTGTCCAGTTCCTCCTTCTGTTGAAGAGAACTCTTTTCTTAAAAAGATTGTCAAAACCAATAATCTTCTGTACATTTCGGTTGAAGTCCAAGTTCGAAATCAATGGATCGCCGTCGATGCCTTTATCGACACTGGTGGTTCTAATAATCTAGCCCGTCCTTCATTGTTTAAAGGTCTTTGGAAGCCTTTAAACCATATTCTGGTTTCAGAAACCATTGGTGGCTCTGTCTCCCTCACCCATTATGTTGATAATATTTCTTTAAAAGTTGGGGGGAGCATTATTAAAATTTCTGCTGTTCAATATTATGATTCTCCTACCAGTTTATCTCTTGGCATGCCTTTTCTCAATTCAGTATTGCCAGTGACAATTAGTGAAGATAAACTGATCTTCAATATAAAGAAAAAGGAAATTTCAGTTCCAAGGCTCTCTTTGGCTAATTCAGAAGCACGAAAATATAACAGCCAAAAGAAACTTGGGAATAAAAGACCCCTCAAGGACTCAAACAATTGGCAAGAAGTCCTTCAGATTTATGAAGAAAAATCTCAAAATAATAGTAAGAAGAAAGCCAATAGAAATCCTGACTGGTCACCAGAGCAAATGGCTATATTTTAAGAATTGCTTAAAAATTGCTCCGAGAAGCCTCAAGCATTTTGGGATGTTGAAAGTCCGCAGCAAGAAATTTTTACTTTGCATGATAATGGAGTTAAAGGTAAATTAATCCCCTGTACTCCTTCAGATGAAAAAGAAATGAGAAAGCAGATTGACGAGCTTCTGAATCTTCAGTTAATTGAACCAAGTGATTCTCATTATTCATGTTCTGCATTTTTGGTAAGAAATCATTCAGAAATAATTAGAGGAAAAGCAAGAATGGTGATTAATTACAAACCATTGAATGCAATCACCAAGAGTTTTAATTATCCTCTACCACGCCAAGAAAGCATAATGCATAAGATTCAGCACAGCAAAATATTCAGTAAATTTGATATGAAATCTGGTTATTATCAGATACAGATCAAAGAAGAAGATAGGCATAAAACTGCTTTCACTTGCCCTGCTGGATTTTTTCAATGGAAGGTTGTTCCCTTTGGTTTAAAAAATGCGCCTGCTTTCTTTCAGCAGCGTATGGATTTTATTTTTGGAAAATATGATTTTATAGTAGTTTATATTGATGATATTTTGGTTCATAGTGATAATATTGAAGATCATTTGAAGCATTTGAAGATCTTCTTGGATGAATTTCGCCGGCATGGTATTGTTATATATGAGAAAAAGATGGTCCTTTTCCAAGACAGTATTGATTTCCTCGGCATTCATGTCCTAAATGGAAAAATTCAGATGCAGCCGCATGTCCTCACCAAACTCTCAGAATTCCCAGATGAACTTACAGATACAAATATGATCCAAATATTTTTAGGGATTTTGAATTATATTCATAAATACATCCCTCGTCTCTCAGAAAAGACTGCCCCTATTCGCCAACACCTGCACTCTGGCTAGTCTCCCGAAGCTACAGCTGCAGTTCAAGATTTAAAAAAGGAATGTCTAAAATTACCAGAACTCAAACCTCCTCGTAATGGTTTTTTAATCCTCCAAACTGATGCTTCAGATAATTTTTGGGCTGCTATTCTTTTTGAAAAACAGGCAGACACTGGTGACGAAAGTCTCTGTGCATATGCTTCAGGTGAGTTCTTGCCTCACCAGAAAAATTATTTCATTGCAGAGAAAGAGACACTTGCCATCTTTAATGGAATCCAGAAGTTTTAATTATATTTAGCTCCAGCAAAATTTTTGATAAGAAATGATTCCATGAATTTCAAATATTTTCTATCTGCAAAAATCTCCAAGCAACTTGCAAGAGGTAGATTACTTGCTTGGCAGATATGGTTTCAGATGTATGACTTTGAAGTAGAATGGATTCCTAGAATTTCTAATTATCTTACAGATGCTTTAACCAGAGATATGAACAAAGCACATGTTCATCAGAATGCCATCAGAAGAACATATTTATTTAAATTTCCTGGTAAGAATCCTGCTGATGATAATTTTGAAACTTTTGTCAAAAGATTTCAAATTTTGGAGCTAGTTCTTAATGATGTGACTGAAGAAATAAAGAAACTTGTTAGGTTGAGAATACAGCAAAATAAATGGATTCAAAGATGCCAAGCATGGCAATCAAAAAATATTGGTGTAATATTAGGATTAGACGAAGAATTGGTGAAAGTCTATCCTTTGCCCAACATGAAAGTTAAGCTTTATTTTAAAACCCTAGATTATTATTGGTCTAGAGTCTATACTGATGAAATGATTGAAGTTTTGAAGACTCTGAACTATTATCAAATCATTGGAGGTCTTGATTTCTCTTTGGCAGTTTATACCACTGCTAAAATGCTTGATTTAGATGAGATTAATATGACTGAGAAGGTTGAACGATTTCTTAAATCATTAAGAATCCCTGATCTCTTTGAAGAACTTGAAGCTGCCTATCTTCAAAGGAATGATGAACATTTCTTAGGAACTGACTCATTTCCTCAATATGAAATTTTTGAGCCTTTTACAGATTGGGAAATTAAAAATGGCCGCTGTCAGAAGAAACAACAGATCAGAGTGTCTCAGTGTATTGAAAGATCCCTCCAATATTTAAGGACCTTCTCGACTCCATGGGATTACCAGAGCATCGAATTTAGAAATCCCATAAATCCAAATCCGTTTGCACAAATCTATGGTCCAAAAAATTTTGATGAAGCTATCTTAGCTGATAATATGGATGAAGTTAAAAAGATTACACTATGGTTAAAGGAATTTCGTAGACTTACATTACCAGAAAAATTGTCTATGATTAGAACATTAGAAGAACTCCAAGGGAAAAATAAGGCAATCAAATTGATAATAAATCAAAAGGCCTTGGTCACCATATGTGTAAAAATAGGACATTGGACCAGTGATGTAATCTGTTTAATCAGCCTTCTGTTATCTAATAAGGCTTGTTCTGCTGTTAATTTTGAATTAGGCTGGCAACAAAACACAGAGATTAATCATACTTGTAGAATGTGGATTCAGTGTGCTATAGAACACTCTGTTAATATGTTTCAAATTTTCAAAATAGAACTATTAGATGGAGTAGATCTAGTCGTTCAATCAGCACCAGAATTTCGTACCAGCCGAAAAGATTCCTTCCTTGACATAGAAGTTGATCCCATGGCATACGTCAACAATTGGACAAAATCAGCTGATAGATATCTATTTCCACAGAAGAATATCTATGTCACGACAGATACGGTAAAGCTTAAAACAAGACAGCAATCAAAGCAAATCTCAAAAGGAGAATCTTCAACAGCAGCCGCACTAAGAAAAGAAGCTACAGAAAAAGGTAAAGAATTGGCATCCGAGGAAAAAGAGACTCTTTTTGTAGATATTTTTCAAGATGCTCAAACACAGGAAGATCACGAGTGGGAATCTCAGTACTTAGATTGGTTACATCAATCACATGCCAACTTTAATCAACCATCTTCACCAGCTGAACACCCTAGTGACTTTGAACCTGGCGAGCAATATGATGATGACCGAAGTCCGAAAGGACCTTGGTAGTAGATTTACTTTATCTTTATTTGTACTCGAGAAAATTGAGTAGACACCGTCTGGGCCAGTAATGCCTGACAAGGACCCTCAATTATTCTCATAAGTTTTTTATATATATGTTTAGTGTGTGAGTATGTAGGGGCATCGAGTGTATGTGTGAGATTTAGTGTGTGATATCTGAGTTTGTATGTCTTTGCTATAAGAGATCTGAGACTTCAAGGCTCACTCTGCAGCATAATATGGTATGTAACAAGTTTATTTGAATAATATTGAAGCCTTTTGGGCCGCCTGTCTGAGGACAGTTCTTTCCAAGATCACAAAAAGGAGATTGTAAGGCGAAGTTGAAGACCTGAGGCATCGTGTTTTCGCATTTCTCGTAGTGTGTGAGGAAACGTTGCTGCCAAAGGATCAAGATTCAAGTAAGTTACTGAGTCCACTCATGTTTGAGTTTTATATCTTGTGTAGAACTTATGTATATACTGATGACACACACAAGCTTCAAATTTTTCCTGCTACTCTGAAAGCAGCAGCCTTGAAATGGTTTATGGGATTAGGAGAACATACAATAGATTCTTGGGATGATATGAATAATTTTTTTCTTAAAAATTATCAAGCTTACTACAGGGCTAGAGACTCTAAAAGAAGACATTTTCAAAATGACACAAAAATAAGACAAAAGTTTGGAAGAATATTTGGAAATATTTATTTACAATTTACAGAAATCCAAACATCATTCTCTAAGTCCCGAAACCAACTGTACCATCTTTCTTAAGGGTATTAGAGATGAATATTTATACATCCTTAAAGTGATGGGAAAAGGAGATATCTCCAACTTACCATTTGAAGAAATTACTGAACTTTTTCATAAATACTCTAGGGGAAGAGAAAAGAGTGGAAAGAGAGATATTTCATCAAAAGCTTCCAAATCTGCAGCAAGTGTAGTAGAAAGAGCAGAATTGCCCCCTAAAGCATGAGATCCAAATAATAAGAACATTTGATTGAGATGCTTTACACTGTGATGAGCCTGGAAACAAATTGGAGTGGTCATCTGCATCAATTTTACAGTACATTACATCATGATATATCCTCTATTGATCATAATTGCTAAGGGTAGGCATTCCCATAGTCAACACATAAAACAATCTAATAACATGTACATAATTCAAAAAGTCATCTACATTGAAATGTTTCCCAGATGTAGACACACCTAAAGATATAGGCCCATGTTTGGATGACAATTTGTATGTAAGGTCACTGTACAGATGATGTGTACAACAATCCTTAAATCGCAGCCTGGATGGATGAAACTAGATCTGGGGTCTTCGTATCTCATTCACTCGATCATTCGAGTACAAGTATAGCCATGCGAATATATGATTTATCGTCGAACATGGAAAGACATCGTTTGATTACCAACCAATAATGTGAGCTGTTAAAAATGCAAGAGAACCACCATTAATGAAAATGGCCCTCAAGGTACAACAATACATTTCGTAAGGTGTGAATAGATGATTTGATGTCGAACGCCAAAAAAAATATTTCGGTCGAAATTTCAGAAGCAAGGATCTTGTCGATGCTGTAACAAGCCTCATGGTACTATAATCTGATGTTTCTAAGTGAACATCCTAGATATTGATTTGTTATCAACATGAGGTCACCTTATTGTAAAACTGGAGTTACTGGTTTCGCAGACAAGGGTATGACTTGATATAGCAATTTTTAGGGATGACGATCATGAAAATGAAGGTTTATGAGTATTGCATATGGATGAGTTTTTAATCACTGGATGACTTCTCTTAAACATATCAGCGAAACTGTGATGAGTTGGCAACATTGACCCAAAACCAAAGTGAAGGTATGATGAACCATAGGTGTGAATGAACTGTCAAGATGATTACCCAACCCAAACAGTCACAGACATGGAGTGAAAGAAGTGTCATGTTCAAGAGTGACTTGCTACCAAAAAGAAACTTTACTTGCTTTTCACAAATTTTCCTCGGTCATTTGTGGACTAGTACCTCTTTATCTTTTAACAAGCTTGAGGAGGATAACATTTTCTTGATCTATAATTCAACCCTTTAGGCGAATAAAGTATCGCTATTTAATAATTTAACGAGTCTAGCGATGAATGCAACTCAATTCTTGCCATGATTGACAAGCCCGTCGCTATTTTCTATTTTAACGAGCTTAACGATAGTGATAGCCCGATCCTTTTTCATGTTTAGAGAGTCTGAAAAAGAGGATGAAAGAGAACTCCAAAAGTACTTTTTCGTAAATTTGTCTCTCAGATCTGAAAAAGTGTAAAATAATATCTGAAAGAACCTCTTTGATCATGTTTAACCAAGGTATTCCTTTTTCGTAAATAATCTATCTCAGTCCGGAAAAGGGTTAAACTTATACTGAGTAGATATCAATTCATTTACTTTAATGAGATCGAAATGACAAGTGCTCGGCAATATTTCACATTATTGGAGTTTGAAAAGAGATGAAAGAAGACTCCAGGGGTTCCTTTTTCACTGTTATCGAAGCTCGAAAAAGAGATAAAAGTTTGCTTCAAATCCTTTTTCGTTTTTGACAAAGCTCTAAAAATAAGGAGAAAAAGCATGCTTTGTGGTCAAGTATTTCTTGAAATAAATCTGCACGACTAATCTGTTCGTCAGTTACATTTCCTATTCAGAACAACATCAAATGGATTAAAAATATCTGTTTCATGATAAAAACATAATAAAAATATATTCATAGCAATAAATTTAACTTGCAAACAATTAAATGACTATAAAAAGCAATTTCACTATTCGTTTTTACCATTCCATAGTTACCATTTGTATTTTGGAGCTCTGAACCTGATTTTTCCCCCGAACTTTAGTCATTGATTGCGGTTGTTTTTGTGGATGGATTTCATCGTCGTTTGATCCAGGTTAGTAGCATGAAACTCCTCTTTCTTTCAGTATTCATTTCATTACCATTCCTTGCAGTTTTTTAGGGTTTTGAGGCCCCTAGGGTAAATTCTGCCCAAATTGAAGTCAATGCACCCCTGAATGTCGAAACCTGCATTGCATAGCAGGTACAGTGAAGTGTACCTACATGTGCAACACACTATCTCAAACCAGGGAGTGCGTTGGGCATAGTTGAAGTTTTTGGTTTTCATGCTGTGTCCAAAATTTGCCTAGTTTTTTGCAATGAATGGTATCTAATGGATCTTATGGTTGATTTTTAGGTTTCCATTGGATTATAATGACGATTACATGGAGAGAAAGAGAACATGAAGAACAAGATATGATTGCCTTTAATGATCCGGGTTTCGTAAGAGCTTTAAGAGATTGCGGGCCACTTAAGTACTTCAAATTTTCGGGAACGAGGCAAAAAATAGAACTCCTAGAATTCCTTGTTCAAGCATGAGATCCGGCGATAGAGGCATTTCACATAAAAAATCAAGTGTTGTCCATAACAGTTGAGGATGTGTATTTTTTCACAGGTTTGTCGAGGAGAGGTTTTCCCATTTAACTTACAAGATCTGTTGTTGGAGGAGAAACATTGAGGGATTATGTTATGCAATATTTCTATCCAACGTCAAAACCTAGCAAATATGGAAAAATAAACATCCGTGATGTCATGGATTTGCCTTTGAGGACCATCCTATTCATGATCGCTAAACTAGCTGCCACCATTACACTCCATGTAGCGAACAGATCGTATATGTAGTATGCACTAGAGTGCTTAGAGCCAACATTTTTCAACTGGTCTGAAGCTATTCTATCTTAGATAAAGGAAAAACTAAATAAATAAAAGGGAGGAAGGAAGAAAATTTTCAGTTATGGTTCCATCCTTATCTCTTTTGCTTTGGAACGGATTCCACTGATGCAGCCATAACATGTAACATTGGATATATCTAGTCCTAGAGATCCTAGAATGCAGAGATGGGTAGAACTCATGGGTTGGCATTCAGGTCAATCAACCGTTGTGTTCTCAACTGCATTCTTCGCCTGGTTCTGGCGATAGATTGTTGCCATCGATGAGTATGCATATGCATGCGTCAACTTTCGAGGAGATCCAGATCTAGTTTTACCAGAAGGTGCTCAATGGGGTGCAATAGGTAAGAATGATTTGACCATTTTTTATTTTTATTTATTTTTATAAGGTTTATACAAATGTTTTTGTGTTTTGATTTCTTTCCAAGACTAGACTAGTTTGTTTAATGTAATTCAGATATTGGTCGCGTTCAGCTAGTAGAAGAACCAGAGCACAAAGCAGATGCACCAGTAGAGAGGGATGTCTGGAGAGCAATCCTTAAGGACCTTGATATGGCTGAGACCCTTGCTGAGCTCCAGTAGAAAATAGAGGGATTGAAATTCGGGATTCTGGATTTCCAGATCGAAGAGCTTCCCATGTGACTGCAACGACACACAATTGGGGTTCCTAGTTGTTGGATGTGGTTGCTCCATAGGATTGCTAGATCTATAGCGTGCTATCATGAGCACCACTATTTTACTTGTGATTTTTGCATACATTTTGAGGTCAAATGACCAACGTGTCTTGGGCACAAATTTTGTAAAAAACCTATAACTATCTATCTATATGTTTTTAGAGTTTTTCCTTTTTTTAATGCGCAATCCTATTCAATGATGTGAATGTTTTTTTTACCTATGTCAAAAATTTATATCTAAAACTTGATTAGATAATGAATCAGTTAAAGTGTTCATGTTTCTAGAAATGTGTTGATATTGAATGAAATCAAAATGTCTCTCCAAAATTCAAACTCTTAGGAACAATCTAAGAAGTGTTGGATTTCTAACAGTATAAATACTAGTAAGTTGTAGTACCACAAGTTGTGATTCTAACCTTATGATTATGTGGTTAATACTAAATGAAATGGCATAAGAGAGAAGTTCGATCAACGTGCTATTTTTAGCGATATTATTCGTCGATCTACCGATACAAATCCCTTGAAAAACTCACTAACTCACTGTTAGGAGCGAAAATGGCCCACGCTGCAGTGGATAGATTCAGCATACTATGACTAGCACCATTAGCATATCCAACAAATGGTTCCAAATATTTAGTCATCTACGATAAAATGTAAAGCGGATTACTAATGTCAAGAAAAATATAAAAAAACAAATTAAGATAGTGAATGCAAATCAAAAACATATAAACAATGTAATACAAAAAATTACTACGCTCATGATTATGCATAGTAACGTTTCAAATACAACCCATTTCTAGGTTGTGCCAATGGAATTCCATCATAATCAACTAACTCATAGGCACCCTTAGCAAGAACTCTTTTGACAATATAGGGGACATGCCATAATGGCTCGAATTTCCCTATACCTATTACATCATATTCTTGGTCATAAAGAAGGACCAAGGCGCCTTCTAAGAAGATGCGAGGCTGGACATTTTTGTCGTATTTCACCTTTATACGTCTCTTATGCACTTCGTTGGCCAATTGGGCTTCATGACGCGTTTCATCTAGATGGATGAGGTTAAGGAGACGTGCTTCTTCTTCTTAGGCATCAGGTAACAAGTCTATCGCGAGTTTTAACGATGATATTTCGCATTGGATTGGTAAGAAAGCTTCCAGACCATACACCAATTGAAAAGGAGTGGATCCGGTCGCTTTTCTCATCGAGGTTCGATACACCCACAAGGCAGAGTACAAGATCAAGTGCCAGTTCCTTTTACAGACTCCTATCATTCATTGAAGCATTCGTTTAAGAATTTTGTTAATAGCCTCAACTTGTCCATTTGATTGTGGATAATAAGGAGTAGAATTATCAAGTGACAATCCTAACTTGGCTGTCAATTCAAACATCATATGGCTGTGAAAATGCTTCCCATGATCTGTAAATATAGCATGTGGGACCCCACACCATGCAATAACATGGTTGAAGAAAAACAATGCAGTTTTTTATCCTGTGTTGTTGAATATAGGCATCTGTTCGGCCCATTTGGTAAAATAGTTGACCGCGATAATAATATAACCGTGCCCCCCGGATGAAGGAGGGTTACAGGTCATGAAATAGATACCCCATTTTTTAAATGGTCTAGCATAGACAACAGGATGCATTGGCGTTGGCGGTTTGTGGATTTTACGGTCAAAAATATGGCATGCATGATAACTTCTGACTGTGAGGATACAATCTCGAAAAATAGTAGCCAAAAGTAACCAGTGCGAATTATCTTCTGTGCGGTAGCATAAACAGATAGATGTCCACCACAAGCCCTAACATGGAAATCATTTAACACTTTTTTGGCCTCCTCATGAGTGAGGCACCTCCTTAAAATGGTATCGACACCATGACGATAAAGTGTATCACCGACGATCAGATAATATTTGGCTTGGTATCGAATAAGTCGTTGATCAGAGCGAGAGGTATTAGGTCAAAATTTTTGGGTTTGGAGATAAATGATGAAATCGCCATACCAAGGATCAGATGATTCGATCAGAAATAGAGACTTGTCTAGAATAGATGGTTCCAACGTAGTTGTAGTACTATCAGAGGGAAGGTCATAGAGAAGGTCAGCCAAAACTAAATACTTCTTTGACTTGGATTTGATGAATTTCAAATCAAATTCCTGCAAAATGATGATCCATTCAGCCAAAACTAAATACTTCTCTGACTTGGATTTGATGAATTCCAAATCAAATTTTTGCAAAATGACGATCCATTTTGAATATTTCCCCCCCAGCAATTGACGTGATAAGATGTAAGTCATGGGGTTGCAATCTGAAACTATTGTTGTTTTTCAGAGCAGGATATAATGGCGAAATATTTGAACAACTTGAACAGCTGCCAAGGCAAGATTTTCCACGTATGAGTACTTAACTTCCGTATCATTGATATTATGACTCAAATAATAGATCAGATGTTCTTTTCCATCTTCTACTTGGACCAAAACCATAGCAATGGTCATCTCAGCCGCGGCGATATATAGGAAATAATCATTTTGATAACTTGGAGGATACATTAATGACGCTCGGACAAGATGGTCCTTGACAACATCAAAAGAAGCTTGTGAAACTTGGTCCCAATGGAAGGGAACCCCCTTTTTCAATAATCAAGTAAATCCTTTAGCCATTTCAACATAGTTTGGAATGAACCTTCTCAGGAAGTTAGCCTTTCCTTGAAGTTTCTGTATCTTAAGTAAGTTTGATGGTGCAGGAAAATCAAGAATGGCCTGTACCTTCAATGGTTCTATTCGAATTCCTTCTTTTGAAACTACGAATCCGAGCAATCGACCAAAACCAACACAAAATACACATTTGTGTGGATTGAGGCATATCTTGTAGTGTTAGCAGCATAAGAAAATGGTTCTCAAATGCATCAGGTGATCAGCCATTTTTTGTGAATGCACTGGTAAATCATCTAAATATGGTTGAACAATGTGCTTGATGTCGTTGAAAGCATAATCCATTGCTCTTTGAAAATTTTCCCTGGCGTTATTTAAACCAAATGGGAGTTTCCTATATGTGAATGTGCCCTAGGGACAGATGAATGTTGTCTTATGTTGGTCATCTGGGCGGATATTTATTTGATTGTAGACGGAAAATCCATCCATGAAAGAAAATATTTCGAATCCAGCACAGTCGTCAATAATCTGGTAAATGAAGGGAGTAGGATAGTTGTCTTTTGGACAAGCATGATTAAGATCCCGATAATCGATGCACACTCTAATGGTTCCTTGTTTTTTCATAACAGGAACGATATTGGAAACCCACTCAGTTAGCAGAACACGGTAAATGAAACCAACACACAAATTTTTTTTCAACTTCTTCTTTGATGGCAGTGGCTTTCTTCGGATGAACATGACGAAGCCGTTGACGCACCAATTTGACATCAGGATACATATTAATAGTGTGTTCAACTATACTAGTATCTATGCCTGGAATTTCCTCATAAGACCAAGCGAATACATCACAAAACTCACAAAAAAGAGAGTGATATGAATCAAGTTCTGATGGAGAACAAGATACACCAACATGAATATTTTCTACAATGCCAGGTTTAGTCGAAATATCGATAGAAATCATTTCTTCAATATTTGATAAATTTCGCTCAGATTTAATTGCATTAATTGGAAAATAATTAGAAAATAAAGTTTGAATGGATGGGTGATATAGTTCACTAATATTATTTTCTTCATAATCCGGAAGATTGGAATGATGATGATAATCTTCCCATGGTTCTCCTTCTGCCAACATTGCTTCCAAAATATTTTCATCTGTCAAAAAATTTGAGGAAAATGGATCAGATGGAGTACCAAAATCTAATGAACGATCAACCCAAACATTTGGCGATGCTGATTTCTGATTTTCCGCCCAAGACAAATAGATTGATTTCTATTGTAGCTCAATAGGGCTAAGCGGTAAAACATCGTCCAATGTAGAAATATGAGAATCACCCATACTATTCCTTAATCCAGATAGATTGGAAGAGATCATGTAGCAGGTCTCTATGCTTGTAATTTTTTCTGACATCGCGAGCAACGGTAATGCAAAGGTTCCCATAAGAGTGGAATCCTTTAAGAGTCCTACACCAATGTTCTGGATTTCTAGTTGGGGTAAGTGAATATACGGAATGCTTCCAGTTACCTGTGAAGCGGAGGCAAAAAAGGATAATTGATTAATGATTGTGATAGTACCTTTATGAAGAAAGCAACCATTCTAAAATATGTAGAAACAATGGCAGTCATAGCATATACCCATGGTCTTCCGAGTAAAATATTATAGTCAAGGGGTCCATCAACAACCTCAACATCAATACCTACTATTTTTCCCCCTAATTCAACTTGAAAGTTATTGATAATACCACAAGGTTTATATGTTATTCCATCAAAAGCCTTCAACGTCGTTGATGATTGTGATAATCGCGGCGAGCCAAGTGACTTCCAACAGTTTAGAGACATAATGCATGTAGATGCTCCCTCATTGATAATAGTGAGATGAACAAGGTTATTGAGAAAATTTACTTGGATGGAGAATGCCAATTCTGCTAGCAGCTGTGGCACATAGCCCGTATGATTAAAGATGACAAGATTAGAATCAGTTAGATCAATTCCACCAATGGCCGACAATAAAGCCTGCTTCTGGGAGGGACAATTTTGTAATACCTCAAGAGCATACATAGTTGAAGCGGATTGAGCCAAATCTTCAACTATATTATAATTTTGTGCAGCTCTCGCTCGAGGATTATATGTCGCCAGTTTTTTGGGCCAGAATTATAATCTACGGATAAATTAGGATTCCCTTGGTAGGTGTTAGCCTAGAATAATAGATGAAAGACTATACTATCGTTTCTCCTAACTTAGAACAGATACACATAGATGACTGGAGGCTTATTTGTTTCAGTCGCTTCCAAATGGCTCCTTTCTATCACTTCCACTATAGCTTCAAATTCAAGCGGTTTGATGGCTAAATGCTTCCTGCAAGAAAGAACACTGAAATAGTAGAAGATGCAATAATAGAGATATATATTCAAGCTAGTTAGCTAAATTAGTTAAGCATAAGCTACATTCATCAACCAAGATCTTACAATATGGAAAATCAAAGTTAACATAGATGCATGTAGGGAAAAAGAAGAAGTACTCTTTATTAATGGTAGAAGGAGAGGTTACGACCTAGTGACTAATTTCAAGTGACCTTCCAGCAGAGTTCCCAAGTCTCATCACAACCTAAATCATTTTTTGGTCCAGAATTGTAATCTACAGATAAATTACACTTCCCTAGGTAGGTGTTAGCCTAGAACAACAGGTGAAAGAGTATACTACCATTTCTCCTAACTCAGAACAGATACACAGAGAGGATTGGATGCTTACTTGTTTCAGTCACTTCCAAATGGCTCCTTTCTGTCGCTTCCACTACAGCTTCAAATTCAAGCGGTTTGTGAGCTGAATGCTTCCTGCAAGAAAGAACACCGAAACAACAGAAGATGCAATAATATAGATATTTATTCAAGATATTTAGCTAAATTAGTTAAGCATAAAATACATTCATCAACCAAGATATTACAATATGGAAAATCAAAGTTAACATAGATGCATGTAGGGAAAAACAAAAAGTACTCTTTATTGATAATAGAAGGAAAGGTTACAACCTAGTGACTGCTTTGAAGTGACGTTCCAGTAGAGTTCCCAAGTCTCATCACAGCATAAATCTCTTTAGCTGCAACTCCACAAATCAAACTCTCAATTGAAAATTATCCAGCATTTCTCTACTCAAATTCTTCCTCCTCAAACACTTAGATCTGTGTCCATTTGACATCTACATGACTGGAAACATGTCTTGCCTATTTTTTGAATGTTATTGATTGCAAAACAACCTACTATACTAGTATCTATGCCTGACATTTCCTCGTAAGACCAAGCGAATACATCACAAAATTCACGAAAAAGAGAGCGATATGAATCAAGTTCTGATGGAGAACAAGATACACCAACATGAATATTTTCTACAATGCCAGGTTTAGTCGAAATATCGATAGAAATTGTTTCTTTAATATTTGATAAATTTTGCTCAGATTCAATTGCATTAATTGGAAATAATTTGAAAAGAAAGTTTGAATGGATGGGTGATATAGTTCACTAAGATTATTTTCTTCATAATCCAGAAGATGGGAACTATGATGATAATATTCCCATGGTTCTCCTTCTGCCATCATTGCTTCCAAAATATTTTCATCTGTCAAAAAGTTTGAGGAAAATGGATCAGATGGAGTACCAAAATCTAATGAACGATCAACCCAAACACTTGGCGACGCTGATTTCTGATTTTCCGCCCAAGCCAAATAGACTGATTGCTATTGTAGCTGAATAGGGCTAAGCGGTAAAACATCATCCAACGTAGAAATATAAGAATCACTCGTACTCTTCCTTAAGCCAGATAGAGTGGAAGAGATCATGTAGTAGGTCTCTATGCTTGCAATTTCTGCCGACGTCTCGAGCGACAGTAATGAAAAGGTTCCCATAAGAGTGGAATCCTTTAAGAGTCCTACACCAATGTTATGGATTTCTAGTTGGGGTAAGTGAATATATGGAATGCATCCAGTTACCTGCGAAGCGAAGGAAAAAAAGGATAATTGATTAATGACTGTGATAGTACCTTTATGATGAAAGGCAACCATTCTAAAATATGTAGAAACAATGGTAGTCATAGCATATACCCATGGTCTTCCGAGTAAAATATTATAGTCAAGGGGTCCGTCAACAACCTCAACATCAATACTTACTATTTTTCCCCCTAATTCAACTTGTAAGTTATTGATAATACCACAAGGTTTATATGTTCTTCCATCAAAAGCCTTCAACATTGTTGATTATTGCAATAATCGCAATGAGCCAAGTGACTTCCAATAGTTTAGAGACATAATGCACGTAGATGCTCCCTCATCAATAATAGTGTGATGAACAAGGTGATTGAGAACATTTACTTGGATGGAGAATGCCAAATTTTCTTTTAGCTATGGCACATAGCCTGTATGATTAAAGACGACAAGATTAGAATCAGTCGGATCAATTCCACCAATGGCTGACAATAAAGCCTACTTCTGGGAGGGAAAATTTTGTAATACCTCAAGAGTAGGCATAGTTGAAGGGGATTGAGCCAAATATTCAACTATGTTATAATTTTGTGAGGAAAATAGATCAGATGGAGTACCAAAATCTAATGAACGATCAACCCAAACACTCGGCAACGCTGATTTCTGATTTGCCACCCAAGCCAAATATATTGATTGCTATTGTAGCTCAATAAGGCTGAGCGGTAAAACATCATCCAACGTAGAAATATTAAAATCATTCGTACTCTTCCTTAAGCCAAATAGAGTGGAAGAGATCATGTAGTAGTTCTCTATGCTTGCAATTTCTGCCAACGTTGCAGGTGGCGGCAATGCAAAGGTTCCCATAAGAGTGGAATCCTTTAAGAGTCCTACACCAATGTTCTGGATTTCTAGTTGGGGTAAGTGAATATACGAAATGCTTCCAGTTACCTACGAAGCGGTGGAAAAAAAGGATAATTTATTAATGATTGTGATAGTACCTTTATAAGGAAAGGCAACCATTCTAAAATATGTAGAAACAATAGTAGTCATAGCATATACCCATGGTCTTCCGAGTAAAATATTATAGTCAAGGGGTTCGTCAACAACCTCAACATCAATACTTACTATTTTTCCCCCTAATTCAACTTGCAAGTTATTGATAATACCACAAGGTTTATATGTTCTTCCATCAAAAGCCTTCAACGTCGTTGATGATTGTGATAATCGTGATGAGCCAAGTGACTTCCAACAGTTTAGAGACATAATAAACTTAGATGCTCCCTCATCAATAATATTGTGATGAACAAGGTGATTGAGAACATTTACTTGGATGGAGAATGCCAATTTTTCTGGTAGCTGTGGCACATAGCCCGTATGATTAAAGACGACAAGATTAGAATCAGTTAGATAAATTCCACCAATGGCCGACAATAAAACCTGTTTCTGGGAGGGATAATTTTGTAATACCTCAAGAGCAGACATAGCTGAAGGGGATTAAGCCAGATCTTCAACTATATTATAATTTTTCGCAGCTCTCGCTCGAGGATTATATGTCAATTTATGAATTAATCCTTTTGGTGGCTTAATCGTCAATTCATGAATAACAGGAGGTGGTACTGATTCATTAGATGGATTCGTTGTCGAGGTAGTAGGTTGATCAGTGGCTAGAATACCATAGTCTTTACTCCACGTTGAAACCAAAATATCTTGTGAAGGTTTTGTAGTGGATAACATTAACACTTGGGAACTAGGAGATGGATCCGTAGCAACCAAATTTGTGTCTAGATTTTGAAATGGGTCTATCAACACAGCTGATGCAAGGGAATTCTTGATGATTTTTGAGACTTCAGAACGGTGAGGAAAATCCCTAAAAAAGTGTTCCTTGTTACAGATTATGCATGGATAACGAGGTTTCCATGGTCCTGACGTTTGATCAGATGATCTTTCCTGCGGGATAGGAGTTTACTTTTTTGGATTGCAACCCCATGACTTACATCTTATCACGTCAATTTCTAGGGGTCAAATATTCAAAATGGAACGTCATTTTGAAGGAATTTGATTTGGAATTCATCAAATCCAAGTCAAATAAGTCTTTAGTTTTGACTGAGCTTCTCTACGACCTACCCTCTGATAGTACTGCAACTAATTCGGAACCATATATTCCAAACGAGTCTCTATTTCTGATTGGATCATCTAATCCTTGGTATGGAGATTTCATCATTTATCTCCAAACCCAAAATTTATGACCTAATACCTCTTGCTCAGATCAGTGACGTATTTGATACCAAGCCAAATATTATCTGATCGTCGGCGATACACTTTATCATCGTGGTGTCGATACCATTTTAAGGAGGTGCCTCACTCATGAGGAGGCTGAAAAAGTGTTAAATGATTGCCATGTCGGGGATTGTGGTGGACATCTATCTGGTTATGCTACCGTGCAAAAGATACTCCGCACCTGTTACTTTTGGCCTACTACTTTTTGAGATTGTATCCTCGCAGTCAGAAGTTGTCATGCATGCCAGATTTTTTATCGTAAAATCCGCAAACCACCAGCACTAATGCATCCTGTTGTCTCTGCTAGACCATTTACAGAATGGGGTATCGATTTCATGACCTATAACCCTCCTTCGTTCGGGGGGCACAGTTATATTATTGTCGCGGTCGACTATTTTACCAAATGGGCCAAAGCGATGCCTACATTCAACAACACAGGACAAACAACTGCATTGTTTTTCTTCAACCATGTTATTGCACAGTTTAGGGTCCCACAGGCTATAGTTACAGATCATGGGAAGCATTTTCACAACCATATGATGTCTAAATTGACAGCCAAGTTAGGATTGTCACATGATAATTCTACTCCTTATTATCCACAATCAAATGGAAAAGTTGAGGCTATTAACAAAATTCTTGAACAAATGCTTCAACGAATGATAGGAGTCCATAAAAGGAACTGGCACTTGATCCTGTACTCCACCTTGTGGGCATATCGAACCTTGGTGAGAAGCGTGACTAGATTCACTCATTTTCAATTGGTGTATGGTCTGGAAGCTATCTCACCAATCCAATGTGAAATATCATCGTTAAAACTCGCGATAGACTTCTTACCTGACACCTCAGAAGAAGAAGCGCATCTCCTTAACCGCATCCATCTAGATGAAACACGTCTTGAATCCTAATTGGCCAAAGAAGCGCATAAGAGACGTATAAAGGCGCAATACGACAAAAATGTCCAGCGTCACATCTTCTCAGAGGGTGACTTGGTCCTTCTTTATGACCAAGAAGCTGATGTAAAAAGTACTGGAAAATTCAAGCCATTATGACATGGCCCCTATATTGTCAAAAGAGTTCTTGCTAAGGGTGCCTACGAGTTAGTTGATTACGATGGAATTCCATTGGCAGAACCTAGAAATGGGTTGTATTTGAAACGTTACTATGCTTAATCATGAGCATAGAAATTTTTTGTATTATATTGTTTATATGCTGTTGATTTGCATTCACTATATTAATTTGTTTTTTGGAGTTTTCTTGACGTTAGTAATCCGCTTTACCTTTCATCGTAGATGACTAAATCTTCGAAACTATTTGTTGGATATGCTGATGGTGCTAGTTCTAGTACACAGAATCTATCCACTGCAGCGTGGGCCATTTTCACTCCGAATGGTGAGTTAGTGAGTTTTCAAGGGATTTGTATCGGTAGATCGATGAATAATATCGCTGAGTATAGCACATTGATCAGAATTCTCTCTGATTCCATTTCAATTGGTATTAATTGCATAATCATAAGGTTAGACTCACAATTTGTGGTACTACAACTTACTAGTATTTATACTATTAGAAATCCAACACTTCTTAGATTGTTCCTATGAGTTCAACTTTTGGAGAGACATTTTGATTTCATTCAATATCAACACATTTCCAGAAATCTGAACACTTTAACTAATTCATTAGCTAATCAAGTTTTAGATAGACATTTGCGACATAGGTAAAGAAAACATTCACATCATTGAATAGGTTTGTGCATTAAACATAGGAAAAAATCTAAAAACATATAGATAGATAGTTATAGGTTTTTTACAAAATTTGTGCCCAAGACATGTTAGTCATATGACCTCAAAAAGTATGCAAAAATCACAAGTAAACTAGTGGTGCTCATGATAGTATGCTATAGATCTAGCATTCCTACGGAGCAACTGCATCCAACGGCTAGGAACCCCAATTGTGTGTCGCTGTAGTCACATGGGAAGCTATTCGATCTGGCAATTTGGAATCCCAAAGGTCAACCCCTCTATGTGCTGCTGGAGCTCAACAAGAGTCTCAGCCATATCATTGTCCTCGAGGACTGCTCTCCCAATAGCCCTCTGTTTCGGGGATTTAACACCCTAGAGGTTGGTTGGGATTCAACCTCACGGACGGGTACTATATGAGACTCACACGATCATGCACATTCATAAAAACGAAATAGAGCAGAATGAGAGGTTTACCCGTTGGTCCTACGTTTGAAGTAGATCCACGTGGAGTTCAAACTCCCTACAACCGTCCTTCCTCCTTCACCTGAAATACAAGAAGAAACCAACACAAAGGACAAGTTGTACAGTATATTTCTACTCTATCTGTTAGTGAGATTCATATAAAACATTAAACAAATCATCATGAATGCATGTATAACAAATATTCTCCATACATTAAAGCATACACTAACACGTTTATTTCGGGAACAGCATGATACTTCTGTATTATAAAAATAGTACGTACAAAAGTAAGTGGAGATATCACCTGATCCTTCCAAGGCCTTCGCAGACCGTCGTCCGGATCCGTCCAGCCCTTGCCTCGCTAAGACTCCTTCCAAACGAGGTGCATAAGATAACATATAAGGGATGTGTATCTCAAGAAAGGGAAACAAGGGGTTTCTGAGAAATGACTGAGAGAGATGCAGAGACGCAGGGAATCGAGACTTGGATAGGGAATTAGCAGTATAATAATAATAATTCTCTCTCTTCAAAGGCCCATACATATAGAGGTCTTTTATGGTCCCTCCAAGTAGTTTCGGCGAGTTGGAGAAACGGGTTAGCCCTTGAGTGGGGGTTGGTTAGACTACGAGTATTAACCATCAACCCAGCGCGAAATTAGGGATTTTTATATATTTTTTAATCATTAAAATGGCATACGCGGAAAAGTCTAGCTGTACTCGCGTATACACGTGGAAAAACACGGGCATAGTCGCGTATGGAGGATTTTCTACTGTTTTTAAGTGAATTTGTCCAAGTCTGTAGGAATGGGTGCCCATAAAGCCATGTAGCAATCATGAATCATGTCAAGGTGAGAAATGATGCTATAACACCCTCTCTGCTGGCGCATCCGCTTCGCGCTCTGGTTCCTCTACTGGTTGAATGCGGCCAATATATGCATTACATTAAAAATTTAGTTTAGTATTGTAAAGAAATAAAAAATAAAAATAAAAATTTATAAACCTTATAAAAATAAAAAAAACATAGTCAAATCATTCTTACCTATTGCACCCCACTGATTGCCTTCTGGTAAAACTAGATATGGATCTCCTCGGAATTCGACGCCTGCGTATGCATACTCATCAATGGCAACAATTTGTCACCAGAACCAGGCGAAGAATGCAGTTGAGAACACAACAGTCAATTGGCCTGAATGTCAGCCCATGAGTTCTACCCATATATGCATTCGAGGATCTCTAGGACTAGATATATCCAATGTTACATGTTGTGGCTGCATCAATGGAATCAATTCCAAAGCGAAGGAGATAAGGATGGAACCAGAACTAAATTTTTTATTCCTTCCCCCCTTTGCTTTAGTCAGTTGTTCCTTTATCTGAGATAGAACAACTTCATACCAGTTGAAAACTGTTGGCTCTAAGCACTCTTTCGCATACTGCATATACGATCTGTTCGCTACATGGAGCGTAACAGTGCCATCTAGTTTAGCGATCATGAATAGGATTGTCCTCAAAGGAAAATCCCTAACATCACGGATGTTTATTTTTACATCTTTGCTAGGTTCTGACCCCAGATAGCAATACTGCATAACATAATCCCTCACTGTTTCTCCCCCAACGATAGATCCTGTGAGTGAAATGGGAAAACCTATCCTTGACAAACCTGTGAGAAAATACACATTTTCAACTGTTATGGAAAACACTTTATTTTTTATGTGAAATGCCTCTATCGCTGGATCCCATGCTCGAACAAGGAATTCTAGGAGTTCTATTTTTTTCCTCATTCCCAACAATTTGAAGTACTTAAGTAGCCCGCAATCTCTTAAAGCTCTTACAGTACCCAGATCATTCAAGGCAATCATATCTTGTTCTTCATGTTCTCTTTCTCTCCATGTAATTGTTTGGTCAATTTAGTGTGTCGTAAATTGCTATATTAAATTTTCAATCCGGGATTCGTAAGCTGATGAAGTGTGGCGCACTATATGTGCAAGATAACCTATCTCTTAATTTTTTTCGTTTTTGGTTTTTTTTTTTCTATCTTGGGGGTTTTTATCTTGGTTGGTTTCCTAATGTGAGATGGAAATTAAAAGACAAGTATGGATATAAATGTTCAAGGCAATGATGTCCTTTATAATGATTTCCAAAACTTCAAACTTCAAAAATGGTTTTAAAACGTGCAATGACAAAATTAATTCTCAAATGAAAATGTGCCACTATACTAGTCAAACAAACAGTGAACTATTGATCATGAAACTCATTACCCTTGCTGCTGTCTAAATACAAAAGAAACTGTACTCAAATAAATCCAAGAATTTCAAACAAAGTAAAGCTAAAACCAAATTACATCAACTCATATTCTGACCCCTCACCATTAGTCTCGCTATGGCTTTCGGAGGTAATCATAAACAACTTGAGCAATCTGATATCTAATTTGCATAAAAATAAACTAAAACCAAATTACACACTCATATTTCAATCCCTCACCATTAATCTCGCTATGGCTTTCGGAGGTAACTGATAATGACATGAGCAATTTAATATCTAACTTGCAGAAAAATAAACTAATATCAAACTACACACTCATACTTCAATCCCTCACCATTAGTCTCGCTATGGCTTTCGGAGGTAACTGATAATGACATGAGCAGTTTAATATCTAACTTGCAGAAAAATAAACTAATATCAAACTACACACTCATACTTCAATCCCTCACCATTAGTCTCACTATGGCTTTCGGAGGTAACTGATAATGACATGAGCAGTTTAATATCTAACTAACTAGTAAAGCAAATGTACAAAACTGAAATGAATAAAACAATGCTGGAATTAAAAATTAAGAAAAAGAAATCAGCAGAAGGACAAGATTTATTCCATGTCAGTAGTCATTGTAAAACTATGTGCAAATTCCCGGGCTGCCTACCATAATCTGAAACAAAGACACTGATCAGTTAACAACAGTATAAAGCATGAAAAATTATGAACAGAAATAAAACGTTAATACCATAAGAGATGTAATATATACATGTGAATGATTATGGCATAATGAACGTAAGGAAATAAAGCATGAAACTATACAACAATACACAAAACCTCGGCGTGTGCAGGGGCCCTCTGCACAATCCTCGGGCAACAGCTATCAACCACGAATTATACTTATGAACATAGTCTTCTCATATATTCAAAATGTAGTCATAACAAAGAAATAATGTCACGGCACAGTGGCTTTCTTTTCAACAAAAAATACATTACAGCAGCTAACTACTATGCGTATGAGAACGCATTATTTATAACAGAGGATGACATAACTAATTTCCTACATTCTGCGCTGATACAAGACACGTGAACAACCACGTCCAGAAATCTAGCATTATGGCTGCCGTGAAGATTAAATCTATGGAGAGTGGCCGTTGGATTCGGCTTATGGAGCCGTTCACAGGTGTTGATATGTCACCCGTGATTTATAAACGGCCACACAAGTCTTCACGTGGTGAAAAACAGAGTTCTTTCACCGTAGGATTCTTAGGTTGACCACCGCTTGACTATCTTTGACCACAGCCTTCTTTGGTGAATTCGACTGAGCCAATAGGACTCGGTCCATGTCCATGTCATTTCCAACTTGCCCATTTGGCTCGATTTTCCTGAAGACACCTGCAATATAGACTTTAACAAAATGGCTGTGGAAAGTTGACGCAGCTGCGGAAAGTGACAAGATTCCGCAGCTAAATGAGAAAAAATCAAATTCAAACAGAAAACACAAAACATAGTTAAAAACCACTTTAAATGCTCTTTTATGATTAATATGCAATGATGTTGATGACTTAGGAGGTCCAGGTAAATGGAAAAAGTCTAGAAAGGTGTATAGGAAAGATGCAAGTTTGGGACTCAACATACCCCCACTGTGAAGGTGTTGCATGTCCCCATGCAACCAAAATTTTGATCATCCTTCTTCAATTCATATGCTTTGATACCTCTACCAATACATCCAATCCTCTTCTCCTCTTTCTTGGTGCTGCTAACATCCTGGGCTTTTTCATCAAGCATCTGAATTTGAGATTAATCAGTGCTCTACTTATCTTCTGGCATTTCTTCTTCAATTTCCTGTTCTTTTTGTGCCATAGTCCCAGATGTATCATAGTGTTGTCATGAATGATCTTTTCCAATCTGTTTTGCTCCTTTAATGCTTCATTTTCATTTTTAATATTTCTATTTAAAACCTCCAACTCAAAGACTTCTTGTTTCAATGATTGGACTAGAGCTTCTTGTGCTGTATGAGGCTGAGTGGATGAAGTGCTGGGACCCGTGGCTGTTCTTTCTAAGGATTCTATGTAATCATACACCTCTTGCTACTTTGGATCTATCTCGGGTGTCATTTTCATTGGGCTGTCCCCAAAATGCTGTGGAGGAGAATTGACTTCAAAATATGGCCGAAAAGGACTCATGTCATCATATTGAGGACTAATTTCAACAGTTGGCTGAGAATGAGGTGGACTATGTTCAATTTTTAGCTGAGAATGAGATGGAATATGGCTAGCTAGAGTTTGTTCAGGTGTTACTTCTCCCAAATCAATAAAATGGGGACCTTTTGTCTGTGTTTTCCTCCACTTTCCTTTAAGACTGCTGCTTCTTCTTACATACTGTGGACTACTGTCTTTTTTCTTCTGTTTTTATTTTCCTTTCTTTTTGGTCATAGATGACTGTTCCTGACGGTGAACTAGTCTCTCAGATAACACTTGATGGTCTTCTTTTGAGGAAGGGGTTTGATGCACAACCTCAATGCTTCTTTTCTCTTTTGATTTTTTTGGCTTTTTACCCTCAGTCTTTTCCCTCCTCCTTTTAGACAGTCTTTCCTTTCTACTAGTTCTTTCAACTGTGTTAGTAGGAGTGTTATGAGTTTTATCATCTGTATTCTTTCTTCTACTTCTTTTTAATGTACTGCCTTCAGGGGTTTCTTGGGGTTCGTCAAAGAAATTTCTAACTGAAAACTTCTCCCAGGTGTCCTTTTTCTCCTTTAATTGTTTTTCTATCAAGATTTTCACGAGACCATGGTGATACAAATGTGGTTCTACGTCCCCTAGATTCTTTTGGATGGTTACAGACATCTTTTTCAAACTGTTTAGTAAAAATTATGGCAGATTGAGGGACTGGTTGTCTAGGAAGTTCATCAACAGTCGGGTATGATACATGTACATTGATCCAAAACGGCCCTCACAGGTGATAAATTTTTTAATAACCAACAGTAAACTAGCCCACTCTTCTTTTAAAGCATGAACAGGAATTCCCTTTTTGAAAATGGTGACATCCATACCTGGGTTACGTAGGATCACTCTCCAGGCTTCCTCGCCAATGCTCTTGTTCTTGAACCAGCGTTCACCTTCTTGAGGGAGTTCTGTAGCTGCTGCTATGGATGCCTCAGTCACTGTAAATTTGAGGTCCCCAATTTCTACCTCTAGACCTTTGAAAGACCTCGTAAAAATTTTTTTTACCTCCTTATTGTAGCCTTTAAACTTTTGAATAAACCGAAGCCATTTTTCCTTTTTCAATATGTCTTTGACTTGCGGGTATCCTTCCATAAATTTGGGTCCCTCTGGTTCTGTCCTCAACAACTGACCCATCCTTCCTTCTGTTCTTTAAAACTCATCTGCGTGAGGAGGGTTTAGCGGAGGTAAGACGACAGAGTTAGCGGAAATGAACAAGGTTTATGAAGGAGACCAGTGACTATAAGCGGATATCAGAGAATAGGTACACGGAATGAAGTGGAACAAAGAAGAAAATGGGGTGAAGGCTTATGTGAGCACGATGGAAATGCAGCTGTGAGATCAATAGAACAGTAGGGGGAGTATAACGCATCCGGCAATATTTAAAATTGGGTGGCTGCAGAGTAGATGCAAGCACGTTTATGCAACGGCTACGGATTTTATGTGGCTGAGAGAAGCCGTAGTCAAATCAACTACATTCCTTAATTACAGGGGGAGTATCAAAGTATAGCCGAATGCTAGTGAAGACCAGAGGCTTGATTATGAGGCCGTTTTAAAAATTAATGCAAGGATTGTGGGGAATCGTATAGAGATCGTGGGATGGTTACGGAGTTATCAACACAATCATTGCATATAATGGAGCTATGGTTTATAACTATGTAAAAATGTGCTTGAATGCCATTTGAAATAAATTTCTACTCATACCTTGGAATTCTTGCCATTTTTCATTGGTCTTCAATCAGTTGCTCCTCATTGATGCTTTTGAATGCCTCATGTCTTCATAATATTTCTTCATACCTGCATTTGATTTCATGACTGTTGAACTAACATCTGACTGTAAATTTTTGAAAAACAGAGTGGTGGCTGCAGAAACTGGTGTCAGCTGCGGAAACTGACACAGTAATTATTTGGGTGAATGGAGATGGATAAATGATAACTGACTGAATGAAAATGGTCATGAAAGAAAATTTTTATTGGTGAAATGAAATGAAATAGATGAAATGGAGTGAAATGAAATGAATTGGAGTGGAATTAAGTGGAATGAAATGGAGTGGGTTGTCATAAAACTTGTGAAATGAGAGAGAGAATTTTTTTTTTTTTTTGGAAAATATAGGGTGTCAGGTGCTCCTGATTTTCACCTTACATTTTCTATATAAAACTGCCAATCAGTGATTGGTTTTCAGGCTTATACATTTTTTTTTTTTTTTTTAATGAACAGAAAAAAACAAAGGCTAGGCTAGTGGAGAAGAAGGATTCTTCTTCACCAGCCTTATTGCAGAATTATCTTGAAACATTTTGACAAATTCCTCTTTTGAGAGTGGCTTATGGTAGATCTTTAATCTGTGGCCATTCACAATAAGAGGAGTTTGAAATTCATCAATGGTCTTGATTCTTACCGCTCCATTGCTAAAGATCTTGTCAATCTCATATGGCCCAAGCCAATGAGTCTGAAATTTTCCTTTAAAATCTTTAAACTTGGAGTCAAATAGCAATGCCCAATATCCTTCTTGAAACTTCTTCTCTTTGATGTATTTTTCATGCCATTTAGCTCTTTGATATTGAACTAAATCAGTTCTTAGAATTGCCTCTTGTCTGATCTCATCTAGCTCATTCAACTGCTCCATTCTATGCTTTTGGGCTTCTGATAGATCCATCCCCAACTGAACTGCTATCTTGAAGGTTTTGAATTGGAACTCAATGGGGAGCAGGACTTCTTTCCCATAAACAAGTTCATAGGGAGAATGTCCTATTTTATTTCTCCATGTAGTTCTGTAGGCCCATAAGGCTTCAGGAAGCCTTTCCGCCCAATCTCTTTTGTGAAGATGAACAATTTTGATGATGATACTTTTGAGAACTTTGTTTGTAGACTCCACTTGACCATTTGCTTGCGGATGGTAAGGAGTAGATCTTCTATGCTTGATTTTGTATTCTTCCATCATCTTCTCCACCAGGTTGGATGTGAATTGGCTTCCCTGATCTGTCACAATTTCTCTTGGAACACCAAAGCGAGTAAAAATATCCTCATAAAGAAAATTAACAACTGAATTTTCAGTAGCAGACACTAATGCTTTGGCTTCTACCCATTTAGTAACATAATCATTACAAACCAATATATACTTCTTTTGCTTAGATGGTGGATTAATAGGTCCAATGAAATCTAAAGCCCATTTTTCAAAGGGTTCTATGAGTACCTATGGTTTCAATGGAATTTAATTTGAAAGGGTAGGTTTCCCTACTCTTTGGCAGCTGTCACACCTTTTGACATATTGTTTTGCATATTTGAAGAGGGAAGGCCAATAATATCCTAAAGAGAGGATTTTATAGGCTGTCCTTTTTTCAGCAAAGTGTCCGTCGCATGGTTCATCATGACATGCCTTGAGGATATCAGGCATTTCATCTTCCCTGACACATCTTCTGATCACAAGATCTGGCCCTGCTTTAAACAATTCGTTAGAAATCCATGAATATTTTGAACTCTCTTGAATAATCTTTTTTTTTCACTTGGAAATAAATGTGGAGGCAGTTTCCCTGTAACCAAATAGTTAGCAATATCTGCATACCAAGGAGTCTTAGTAGTTACTACAAACAAGTATTCATCAGGAAACTTAGCCTCTACAGGAGAATCTTCTTTAGTATTCTGAATCCTAGACAAGAAATCAGCTACTGTATTTTTTTTTCCTGGTGTATCCAACACATTAATATTGAATTCCTGCAAAATTAGGAGCCATCTTGTCACTCTGCCATTAGTAACAGGTTTTTTCATTAGATATCTAATCACAGAATGATCAGTATGAATAAAAGTTTCATAGCCTGTTATATAATGTCTAAACTTATTGATTGCATGAAAAATAGCTAAAAAATCTTTTTCAGTTACAGTATAGTTCAACTCTGTGGGAGTCAAATTTTTACTGGTATAGTAAATGGCATAAGGGACTAAATATTTTTGACCCAACACAGCTCCTGGAGCTGTATCTGAAGCATCTGTAGAAATATGGAAAGGGAGTTTCCAATTTGGTCCTCTCAAGATATGTGCTTCAAATATTCTTGTTTTCAAAGTTTCAAAGGCTGATTGACAATCAGGATCCCATTTGAATTCACAGTCTTTTGTAAGCAATTTGAAGAGTGGAGATTCTATTTTAGTGAATTTTTCTATAAATCTTCTATAGTATCCAGTAAATCCTAAAAAAATTCTAACATCTCTTTGACAATTTGGAATAGGCAACTTGGAGATGACTTCAATTTTTGATCTATCAACCTTAATCCCATCTCCTGAAATATGATGCCCCGAAACAATACCTTCAGGAAACATCATAAAAAAATTTTCATGGCTTAATGAAAGGTTTGTTTCTTTACATATTATAAGGACTTTTTCCAAATTTTCTAATGCCTCTTCAAATGAATTACCATAAACTGTAAAATCATCCATATAAACCTCTACACAATCATGGATTAGATCAGAAAAAATTCCTAGTACTGCTCTTTGGAATGTTGCGGGTGCATTACATAACCCAAAAGGAAGCACTCAATAGGAAAAATTTCCCCATGGACAGGTAAATGTGGTCTTATCTTGATCTTCAGGTGCTACCTGAATTTGATTATAACCACTAAAACCATCCAAGAATGAAAAGTACTTTTTGCCTGCTAATGTATCTAATACCTGATCAATAAAGGGAAAAGGAAAGTGATCCTTCAAAGTTGCTTTGTTCAATTCCATGTAATCAATGCATAACCTCCATTTACCATTATTTTTAGGTACTATAACCAAAGGGGAAACCCATCGGCTATCTGAAATTGGATAAATGAAGTTTACATTGAGTAGTTTTTGGAGCTCTTCTTTCACTATCTCCCTAAGGTTTGGATTCATCCTTCTTTGAGGTTGTCTAATTGGTCTACTGTTTTCCTCAATATAGATATGATGGATGCAAGTCTTAGGATCAATACCTTTCATATTAGTATACTCCCATGCAAATGCAGTAGAATGTTTTTGCAAGATTTTGGTTAGTTCCTCCTATTGTGACTTTTCAAAATTTTTGTTGATATTTAATGTTTTTCTTGGAAAAATATCAATGGTAGAACTACTGAATTCTTCCATAGAGTAAAGAGAAATTTGTCTTGATGATAAATATTCTATGTTAGATTCCAACTGAAATTGTGTGGGGTCATATTCTGAAGATGTCTCAAAATTTTCTAATGTGTTCAGAATTTGACTATCCTCACTGATTTCAGAAATGGTAAAGACAGGTTGTATAGTGTCCTCATCATCGACCCATTCATTGTCTCCTACTTCTGTGATTGCTTTTTCTGGAGGATACAAATTGAATTTCTTTGTCGAATCACCATTAGAAATGTACATATCCCCAAATCTACAACTAATGAAAGCATTAGTTGTGGATAGCCAAGGTCTTCCTAAGATAAGTGGGTGCCCTCCTAGATTACTCTTGGGAATCAAAATCATGAAATCTACTGGATGTTCCCAAGAATCTAAGGAGACTGGAATATCTTCTAATACACCATCTGGTTTAATAATTGATCGATCTGCAAGTTGCAGTAAAGTAGGTGTAAAAAGAAGATTAGGAAGTTTTAGCTGTTCCATAGTCCGTCTACTCATAATGTTGATAGTAGCCCCTAAGTCAATCAATGTGTTTCAAATTTCTATCCCATTTATATGTGTCTTGACAATTGGACTACCTGGATCTACATACTTCTGCATGGTAATTTTTCCCATCATGATATCTGCAATTTTTCCTACCAGGTGGATTCTTCTTGTATCTTTTAGTTTCCTTCCTGGTCTTTTGAGACTCAACTCCTTTATTGTTTTTGCTAGAATAAGAATCTCTCGAATGGCTTGTAGCAAGGGAATATTGATACAAAAATTCTTTAATTCATCTAGAAAATCATAGTTAGGCAACAAGATTTGTTTTTCCACCCCTTTATCAATTTGTAATCTTTCAGGGAAAAGAGGTGTGGATGAAGATGCAGGTTGCTCAATTATAGGAGCTGTGGGTGTTAAATTTTCTTTCTCTTTTTGAATGTTTGAGTTTTGAAGAGGTACTTCCTCAGAACCTTTATTGACTTTAAGAGAGTCCTCCTTAGAGGTATCTTGCTCTTGGATATCTATAGAAGGTTTTTCTAAAATTCTACCAGACCTGAGTTGTACATCATTGAGAGGAACAATCAAATAGGTAGGAAATTGTTGTCCTTATATCATGTAAGTATTCTGAGGATTTTTATTGTTAGGATTTGGCAATGGCTGAGCTGGAAGTTGATTTGTCTTTTGTTGGAATGGAAGCATGAGTTGAGGATTTGGATTTTGCTGAGAAGGTTTTTGTTGTGCAAATGGCAATGAAAGTTGTGGATTTGGGTTTGGAAGTTGTGGAGCTTGTTGATTTTGAAAAGATGGAGGATATTGATAAAATTGAGCAAATATCCCATAAGGATTTTGCATCCCTTGTACCCATGATTGATATGAATTTTGAGGTTGGAGCCAAGGTTGTTGCCAAGGATTCCAATTTGGTGGGGGTTGAGAATTCATAGGGTTGTTAAACCCTTGAGTTTTTTGCCCCTGCCAAGGTCTTCTTGCAACAAAACAGAGAGATTCTACTGAATTTGGATCTTCTTGAAAGACAGCTTTGAGTCCAAGAATTGAAGGAAAATCCTTGGTCTCATGATTCTCTGAGAAAATCATACATGTTTATACAACTTTTGCATCCAAGGGACATTCCCTTAAAGCATGTTTCTTCCTACATTTTGGACAAAAGATGGCTAGAGCATCAGTTTCTGCTTTCTGCTTGTTTTGAATTTTAAGGGTGTCTAGTTGTTCACTAAGGCTCCCTAAAATATCAGTTTTGAATTCATCAAGCATATTTCCAATCTCTGCCCTACTTACTGATCCAGTTGCAGATTTGTTTGCCCTGATAAGAGAAGGATCTCTAGGCCCTTTTCCTGTTTTAGATTTTCCCCTTGAGAGATGGACACATAGTTCTATTATGTCACGAAGTGGAAGTTGAGAAATATCTCCTTTCCCCATCATGTTTAAAATATCTATCCATTCATCTCTGATGGATTTTAATATAAGGGCTTTCAAATTTTCATCATCTAAGTTGCTCATTTTTTCTCTTTTTAAGTTGTATTGAAATCTTTCAAGTAAATCCTTCAAATTTTCATCTTCTTTTTGCACCATTTTGAATACCTCATCCTTGTGATTGGTGGGCATGAAATAGTCCAAGTATCTATCCAAAAATGTTTGTTTCATATCATTTCAAGTCCTAATAGATTGGGTGGCTAATCCCATGAACCATTTCAAAGAGGCTCCCTTCAATGTTGAAGGAAACAGTTTGAGTTTTTGAGAGTCTTCCATATAGTCATAGGTTCGGCACACGACTTCAAATTCAAACAGAAATGTTTCAGGATCCTCACTTCGCAATCCATAAAAGTTGGGGAGGACATATGGTGAAATATTTTTCATCGTTGTATGAGTTTCCTCATCAACTATAGGGAATCCAAACAAGTTGTCTCCTTCCCTATTTCTTCCATTATTACCTTCACCTCCACCATTGTTGTCTCCATTGTTTCCTCCTCCTCTACCTCTACCTCTACCTCCGAATCCATGTATTATTTCCTCTTCCATGATAGTTTCTTTAGAGTCCTCAAAGTCCTTTGGTTCTTCTATCAAGGGAGGATGAGAGGGAGTCTCTTCCTTTTCTTCTTCAGGTGATTCTACTTCTTTAATTACAATATATTCTCTTGTAGAAGTAAAGAAAGGGTCCTCTTCTAAATGAGATTTGGTAGATGGTATAGGAGAATCCTCTAATTCAGCTGCTCCTTGTATTCCAAGAATCTTAAGGCTAGGGGAAGATGGTGGTGAATCTTATCTATGCCTTGAAGAAGATGGAGTTGTGAAAATCGAACTCTTGGCTCTAGCTATAAACCTTCCCCTAGAATCTCTTGCTCTATGCATGTCATTTTTTTTATCCTTAAGTTGGGCTAATAATTCTCTTTCTGATCTTCCAGGTCACACTAAGTGCAATAAGAGAGCATACTTAAGAAATTATTGAACCAATAACTCTCTTTTCTGATCCTCCAGATCACACTAGGTGCAAGAGGAGAGCATACTTCAAGAAGTTATCAATTTTTCCCCCTTTTTTTTTTTTTTTTTTTTTTAAGAAATTGGCTACCTAGTTACACTTCCCCGAAAAAGGCACCAAAATGTTTGGTCAATTTAGTGTGCCCTAAATTGATATATTAATTTTTCAATCTGGGATTCATAAGCTGACGAAGTGTGGCGCACTATATGTGCAAGATAACCTATCTCTTACATTTTGTCGTTTTTGGTTTTTTTTTTTTTTATCTTGGGGGTTTTTTATCTTGGTTGGTTTCCTAATGTGAGATGGAAATTAAAAGACAAGTATGGATATAAATGTTCAAGGCAATGATGTCCTTTATAATGATTTCCAAAACTTCAAACTTCAAAAATGGTTTTAAAACGTGTAATGACAAAATCAATTCTCAAATGAAAATGTGCCACTATACTAGTCAAACAAACAGTGAACTATTGATCATGAAACTCATTACCCTTGCTGCTGTCTAAATACAAAAGAAACTGTACTCAAAGAAATCCAAGAATTGCAAGCAAAGTAAAGCTAAAACCAAATTACATCAACTCATATTCTGACCCCTCGCCATTAGTCTCGCTATGGCTTTCGAAGGTAATCATAAACAACTTGAGCAATCTGATATCTAATTTGCAGAAAAATAAACTAATATCAAATTACACACTCATACTTCAATCCCTCACCATTAGTCTCGCTATGGATTTCGGAGGTAACTGATAATGACATGAGCAATTTGATATCTAACTTGCAGAAAAATAAACTAATATCAAACTACACACTCATACTTCAATCCCTCACCATTAGTCTCGCTATGGCTTTCGGAGGTAACTGATAATGACATGAGCAATTTAATATATAACTTGCAGAAAAAAAAAACTAATATCAAACTACACACTCATACTTCAATCCCTCACCATTAGTCTCGCTATGGCTTTCGGAGGTAACTGATAATGACATGAGCAATTTAATATCTAACTAACTAGTAAAGCAAATGTACAAAACTGAAATGAATAAAACAATGCTGGAATTAAAAATTAAGAAAAAGAAATCAGCAGAAGGACAAGATTGATTCCATGTCAGTAGTCATTGTAAAACTATGTGCAAATTCCCGGGCTGCCTACTGTAATCTGAAACAAAGACATTGATCAGTTAACAGCAGTATAAAGCATGAAAAATTATGAACAGAAATAAAATGTTAATACCATAAGAGATGTAATATATACACGTGAATGATTATGGCATAATGAATGTAAGGAAATAAAGCATGAAACTATACAGCAATACACAAAACCTCGGCGTGTGCAGGGGCCCTCTGCACAATCCTTGGGCAACAGCTATCAACCACGAATTATACTTATGAACAGAGTCTTCTCATATATTCAAAATGCAGTCATAACAAAGAAATAATGTCACGGCACAGTGGCTTTCTTTTCAACAAAATTTACATTACAGTAGCTAACTACTATGCGTATGAGAACACATTATTTATAGCATAGGATGACATAACTAATTTCCTACATTCTGCGTTGATACAAGACACGTGAACAACCACGTCCAGAAATCTAGCATTATGGCTGTCATGAAGATTAAATCTATGGAGAGTGGCCGTTGGATTCGGGTTATGGAGCCGTTCACAGGTGTTGATATGTCCCCCGTGATTTAGAAACGGCCACGCAAATCTTCACGTGGTGAAAAACAGAGTTCTGTCACCGTAGGATTCTTAGGTTGACCACTGCTTGACTATATTTGACCACAACCTTCTTTGGTGAATTCGACTGAGCCAATAGGACTCGGTCCATGTCCATGTCATTTCCAACTTGCCCATGTGGCTCGATTTGCTTGAAGACACCTGCAATATAGACTTTAACAAAATGGCTGCGGAAAGTTGATGCAGCTACGGAAAGTGACAAGATTCCGCAGCTAAATGAGCAAAAATCTAATTCAAACAGCAGGCACAAAACATAGTTAAAAACCAATTTAAATGCTCTTTTATGATTAATATGCAATGATGTTGATGACTTAGGAGGTCCAGGTAAATGGAAAAATTCTAGAAAGGTGTATAGGAAAGATGCAAGTTTGGGACTCAACAGTAATCATCATTATAATCCAATGGAAACCTGAAAATCAACCATAAGATCCATTAGATACCATTCATTGCAAAAAACTTGGAAAATTTTGGACACAGCATGAAAACCAAAAACTTCAACTGCGCCCAACGCACTCTCTAGGCTCAGACAGTGCCTTGCACATGCAGGTACACTTCACTGTACCTACTATGCAACGTAGGTTTCGACATTCAGGGGTGTGTTGCCCTGAATTTGGGCAGAATTAACCCTGGGGTCCTCAAAACCCTAAAAAACTGCAAGGAATGGTAATGAAATGAATACTGAAAGAAAGAGGAGGTTCATGCTACTAACCTGGATCAAACGGTGATGAAATTCGTCCACAGAAATGATCAAAATCGATGACTAAAGTTTGGGGGGGAAATCATGTTCGAAGCTCCAAAATACAAATGGTGACTATGGAATGGTAAAAATGAATAGTGAAACTGATTTTTATAGTCATTTAATTGTTTTCAAGTTAAAATTATTTCTATGACTATAGTTTTATTATGTTTTTATCATGAAACAGGTATTTTTAATCCATTTGATGTTGTTCTGAACGGGAAATACAACTGATGAATAGATTAGTCGTGCAGATTTATTATAAGAAAGACTTGACCATAAAGCATGATTTTTCTCCTTATTTTTCGAGCTTTGTTAAAAACGAAAAAGGATTTGAAGCGCACTTTTATCTATTTTTCGAGATTCGATAACAGTGAAAAAGGAACCCCTGGTGTCTTCTTTCAACTCTTTTCAGACTCCAATAATGTGAAAATGTTGCCGAGCACTTGTCATTTTGAGCTCGTTAAAGTGAATGAATTGATATCTACTTAGTATAAGTTTAACCATTTTTCAGGCTGAGATAGATTATTTACAAAAAAGGAATACCTTGGTTAAACATGACCAAAGAGGTTCTTTCAGATATTATTTTACACTTTTTCAGATCGAAGAGACAAATTTACAAAAAAATACTTTTGGAGTTCTCTTTCGTCCTCTTTTTCAGATTCTCTAAACATGAAAAAGGATCGGGCTATCACTGTCATTAAGCTCGCTAAAACATAAAATAGCGACGGGCTTGTCAATCATTGCAAGAATCAAGTTTCATTCATTGCTAGACTCGTTAAATTATTAAATAGCGATACTTTATTCGCCCGAAGGGTTGAATTATAGATCAAGAAAATTTTATCCTCCTTAAGCTTGTTAAAAAATAAAGAGGTACTGGTTGACAAATGACCGGGGAAAATTTGGGAAAAGCTAGTAAAGTTTCTTTTTGGTAGAAAGTCGCTCTTGATCATGACACTTCTTTCACTCCATGTCCGTGACTGTTTGGGTTGGGTAATCATCTTAACGGTTCATTCACACCTGTGGTTCATCATACCTTCACTTTAGTTTTGGGTCAATGCTGTCAACTCATCACAATGTTGCCGATATGTTCAAGGGAAGTCATCTAGTGATTAAAAACTCATCCATCTGCAATACTCATAAACCTTCATTTCATGACCATCATCCCTAAAAATTGCTATATCAAGTCATACCCTTCTCTCCGAAATAGTAACTCCAGTTTTTCAATAAGGTGACTTCCTGTCAAAAACAAATCAATATCCAGAAAGTTCACTTAGAAACATCAGATTCCAATACCATGAGGCTTGTTACAACATCGACAAGATCCTCACTTCCGGATTTTTGACTGAAAGATTTTATTTTCCATTCGACATTAAATCATCTATTCACGCCTTACGAAATGTATTACAGTACCTTGAGGGCCATTTTCATTAATGGTGGTTCTCTCGCGTTTGTTAACAGCTCACGTTATTGGTTGGTAATCAAACTATGTCTTTCCATGTTCGATGACAAATCATATATTCGCATGGCTAGACTTGAACCCAAATGATCGAGTGAACGAGATAAGAAGACCCCATATCTAGTTTCATCCACCCGAGCTGCGATTTCAGGATTGTTGTACACATCATCTGTACGGTGACCTTACCCCATATCTAGTTTCATCCACCCAGGTTGCGATTTCAGGATTGTTGTACACATCATCTGTACGGTGACCTTACATACAGATTGTCATCCAAACATGGGCCTATATCTATAGGTGTGTCTGCATCTGGGAAACATTCCAATGTAGATGACTTTCTAAATTATGTACATGTTATTAGATTGTTTTATGTGCTGACTATGGGAATGCCTACCCTCAGCAATTATGATCAATAGATGATATATCATGATGTAATGTATTGTAAGATTGATGCAGGTGACCACTCCACTTTTTTTCCAGGCTCATCACAATGTAAAGCATCTCAATCAAATGTTATTATTATTTGGATCTCATGCTTTAGGGGGAAATAACCCCTTTTTCAATAGTCTAGTAAATCCTTTAGCCCTTTCAGCGTATTTTGGAATGAACCTTCTCAGGAAGTTAGCCTTTCCTTGAAGTTTCTGTATCTAAAGTAAGTTTGATGGCGCAGGAAAATCAAGAATGGTCCATACCTTTAGTGGGTCTATTCGAATTCCTTCTTTTGAAACTACGAATCCGAGCAATTGACCAGAACCAACACAAAACACACATTTGTGTGGATTGAGGCGTATCTTGTAGTGTCGGTAGCGTAAGAAAATGGCTCTCAAATGCATCGGGTGATCAGCCCGTTTTCGTGAATGCGCTGGTAAATCATCTAAATATGGTTGAACAATGTTCTTTATATCTTTGAAAGCATAACCCATTGCTCTCTAAAAATTTGCCCCAGCGTTATTTAAACCAAATGGGAGTTTCCTACATGCGAATGTGCTCCAGAGATAGATGAATGTTGTCTTATGTTGGTCATATGGGCGGATATTGATTTTATTGTAGCCGGAAAATCCATCCATGAAATAAAATATTTCGCATCCAGCACAGTTGTCAATAATCTGGTCGATGAAAGGAGTAGGATAGTTGTCTTTTGGACAAGCATGATTAACATCCCGATAATCGACGAACACTTTAATGGTTCCTTGTTTTTTTATAACAGGAACGATATTGGAAACCCACTCTGTTAGCGGAACAAGGTAAATGAAACCAGCACACAAAAAAATTTCAACTTCTGCTTTGATGGCAGCAAATTTCTTCTGATGAAGAGGATTAAGCCGTTGATGCACTGGTTTGACATCAGGATACATGATAATAGTGTGTTAAACTATACTAGTAACTATGCATGGCATTTCCTCATAAGACCAAGCGAATACGTCACGAAATTCACGAAAAAGAGAGTGATATGAATCAAGTTTTGATGGAGAAAAATATACACCAACATGAATATTTTCTACAACGCCAGTTTTAGTCAAAATATCGATAGAAATCATTTCTTAAATATTTGATAAGTTTCTCTCAGATTCAATTGCATTAATTGGAAAATAATTCGAAAAGAAAGTTTGAATGGATGGGTGATATAGTTCACTAATATTATATTCTTCATAATCCGGAAGATGGGAACGATGATGATAATCTTCCCATGGTTCTCCTTCTACCATCATTACTTCCAAAATATTTTCATCTGTCAAAAATTTTGAGGAAAATGGATTAGATGGAGTACCAAAATCTAATGAACGATCAACCCAAACACTCAGCGACGCTGATTTTTGATTTGCCACCCAAGCCAAATAGACTGATTGCTATTGTATCTCAATAAGGTTGAGACGTAAAACATCATCCAATGTAGAAATATGAGAATCACGCGTACTCTTCCTTAATCCAGATAGAGTGGAATAGATCATGTAGTAGGTCTATGCTTGCAATTTCTGCCAACATCGCGAGCGGCAGTAATGCAAAGGTTCCCATAAGAGTGGAATCCTTTAAGAGTCCTACACCAATGTTCTGGATTTCTAGTTGGGGTAAGTGAATATATGGAACGCTTCCAGTTACCTGCGAAGCAGAGGAAAAAAAGGATAATTGATTAATGATTTTGATAGTACCTTTATGACGAAAGGAAACCATTCTAAAATATGTAGAAACAATGGCAGTCATTTCATATACCCATGGTCTTCCGAGTAAAATATTATAGTCAAGGGGTCCGTTAACAACCTCAACATCAATACTTACTATTTTTCCCCCTAATTCAACTTGTAAGTTATTGATAATACCACAAGGTTTATATGTTCTTCCATCAAAAGCCTTCAACGTCGTTGATGATTGTGATAATCGCGGTGAGCCAAGTGACTTCCAAAAGTTTAGAGACATAATGCACGTCCTCATCAATAATAGTGTGATGAACAAGGTGATTGAGAACATTTACTTGGATGGAGAATTCCAAATCTGATTTTAGCTATGGGACATAGCCCGTATGATTAAAGACGACAAGATTAGACGACAAGATTAGAATCAGTCGGATCAATTTCACCAATGGCTGATAATAAATCCTGCTTTTGGGAGGGGAAATTTTGTAATACCTCAAGAGTAGACATAGCTAAAGGGGATTGAGCCAAATATTCAACTATATTATAATTTTGTGCAGCTCTCACTCGAGGATTATATGTCGCTAGTTTTTTGGGCTAGAATTTTAATCTACGGATAAGTTATGCTTCTCTAGGTAGGTGTTAGCCTAGAGAAACAAGTGAAATACTATACTATTATTTCTCCTAACTCAGAATAGATACACAGAGAGGATTGGAGGCTTACTTGTTTCAGTCGCTTCCAAATGGCTCCTTTCTGTCGCTTCCACTACTGCTTCAAATTCAAGCGGTTTGATGGTTGAATGCTTCTTGCAAGAAAGAACACTGAAACAAAAAAAGATGCAATAATATAGATATATATTCAATCCAGTTAGCTAAATCAGTTAAGCATAAACTACATTCATCAACCAAGATCTTACAATATGGAAAATCAAAGTTAACATAGATGCATGTAGGGAAAAACAAGAAGTACTCTTTATTGATGATAGAAGGAGAGGCTACAACCTAGTGACTGATTTGAAATGACCTTCCAACAGAGTTCCCAAGTCTCATCACATCATAAATCTCTCTAGCAACAGCTCCACAAATAAAACTCTCAATTGAAAATTCTCCAGCATTTCTCTACTCAAATTCTTCCTCTTCAAACACTTAGATCTGTGTTCAATTTATAGATGAATTGTAGGTTGTTTTTCAATCAATAACATTCCAAAAATATGAAATACATGTTTCTAGTCATGTAGATGTCAAATGGACACTTCGATCTGAAGCTTGACACATGTGAACCCTTCTAGAAGACACTGGCCAAGTGGAGATTCCATAACAATGAGAATTCCGCTCCCAATGTGACCAACGCACATTTGAATGTCGGGAAGTGCTCTATAAAGTAGCCTTGAATGGGGCTAACTGCATATGAAATTCACTTAGGCTCCTTAGAGCCTGCGTTGGTGAGCTCTCATATGTTAAATAATAAGCTTCAAACCATGGAAACCCTTGCTTTATGAAAGTCTTGTTTGATTTATGTTGTTTCCTGTCTTAGAGCATGTAGTAACTGAGATGATAGGAAATGATAGACCCTTGATCATCAGTCCTGGAGATGATGCCCAGTTAACCAGGTTATTGGAAATGGCGCCCAAATTGACCTATAACAATTGCTCCCTAAAGCATGAGATCCAAATAATAAGAACATTTGATTGAGATGCTTTACACTGTGATGAGCCTGGAAACAAAGCGGCACGGTCACCTGCATCAATATTACAATACATTACATGATGATATATCCTCTATTGATCATAATTGCTGAGGGTAGGCATTCCCATAGTTATCACATAAAAAAATCTAATAACATGTACATAATTCAGAAATTCATCTACATTGGAATGTCACCTAGATGCAGAAACGCCTACAGATATAGGCCCATGTTTGGATGAAAATCCATATGTAAGGTCACCGTACAGATTATGTGTATAACAATCTTGAAATCGTAGCCCATATGGCTAAAACTAGATCTAGGGTCTTCTTATCTCGTCTACTCGATCATTCAGGTACAAGTCTAGCCATATGATTTGTTGTCGAACATGGAAAGACATCATCTGATTACCAGCCAATAATGTGAGTTGTTAACAAACACAAGATAACCACCATTAATGTCAATGGCCCTCAAGGTACTGCAGTACATTTCGTAAGTCGTGAATAGATGATTTGATGTCGAATTCCAAACAAAATCTTTCGGTCAAAATTCCGAAAGCGAGGATCTTATCGATGATGTAACAAGCCTCATGGTACTGGAATCTGATGTTTCTAAGTGAACTTCCTGGATATTGGCCTAAATGCCAACCCATGAGTTCTACCCATCTCTGCATTTGAGGATCTCTAGGACTAGATATATCCAATATTACATGTTGTGGCTGCATCAGTGGAATCCGTTCCAAAGCGAAGGAGATAAGGATGGAACCATAACTGAAATTTTTCTTCCTTCCCCCCTTTTATTTATTCATTTTTTCCTTTATCTGAGATAGAACAACTTTAGACTAGTTGAAAATTGTTGGCTCTAAGTGCTCTAGTGCATACTGCATATACGATATGTTAGCTATATGGAGTGTAATGGTGCCAGCTAGTTTAGCGATCGTGAATAGGATGGTCCTCAAGGGAAAATCACAGATGTTTATTTTTCCATCTTTGCTAGGTTCTGACCCTGGATAGAAATACTGCATAACATAATCCCTCACTATTTCTCCTCCAACAACAGATCCTGTGAGTGAAATGGGCAAACCTCTCCTCGAAAAACCTGTGAGAAAATACACATTCTCAACTATTATGGACAACACTTGATTTTTTATGTGAAATTCCTCTATCGCCGTGTCCCATGCTCGAACAAGGAATTCTAGGAGTTCTATTTGTTGCCTCATTCCCGACAATTTGAATTACTTAAGTAGCCTGCAATCTCTTAAAGCTCTTATAGTACCCGGATCATTCAAGGAAATCATATCTTGTTCTTCATGTTCTCTTTCTCTCCATGTAATCATCATTATAATCCAATGGAAACCTTAAAATCAACCATAAGATCCATTATATACCATTCATTGCAAAAAACTAGGAAAATTTTGGACACAACATGAAAACAAAAAACTTCAACTGCGCCCAACTCACTCCCTGGCCTAAGACAGTGCATTGCACATGCAAGTACACTTCACTGCACCTGTTATGCAATGCAGGTTTTAAGATTCAGCGGTGTTTTTCCCTCAATTTAGGTAGAACTCATGGGTAGGCATTCAGGCCAATACAACTGACGAATAGAGATCAGCGTTGTCGAGTGTTTGGGTTGATCGTTCATTAGATTTTGGTACTCTATCTGATCCATTTTCCTCAAAATTTTTGATAGATGAAAATATTTTGGAAGCTATGATGGCAGAAGGAGAACCATGGGAATATTATCATCATCATTCCCATCTTCCAGATTATGAAGAAAACAATCTTAGAGAACTATATCACCCATACATTCAAAATTTATTTTCAAATTCTTTTCCAATTAATGCAACTGAATCTGAACGAAATTTAACAAATATTGAAGAAACGATTTCTATCGATATTTCAACTAAACTTGGTGTTGTAGAAAATATTCATGTTGGTGTATCTTGTTCTCCATCAAAACTTGATTCATATTGCTTTCTTTTTCGTTAATTTTCATGACATATTCGCTTGGTCTTACGAGGAAATGCCAGGCATAGTTACTAGTATAGTTGAACACACTATTAATATGTATCCTGATGTCAAACTGGTGCATCAAAGGCTTCTTCCTATTCATCCGAAGAAAGTTGCTGCCATCAAAGCAGAAGTTGAAAAACTTTTGCATGCTGGTTTAATTTACCCTGTTCCACTAATTGAGTGGGTTTCCAATATCATTCATGTTATGAAAAAAAGGAACCATTAGAGTGTGCATCTATTATCGGGATGTTAATCATGCTTGTCCAAAAGACAACTATCCTACTCCCTTCTCGACCAGATTATTGACGATTGTGTTGGATGTGAAATATTTTCTTTCATGGATGGATTTTCTGGCTACAATCAAATCAATATCTGCCCAAATGACCAACATAAGACAACATTTATCTGTCCCTAGGGCACATTCGCATAAAGGAAACTCCCATTTGGTTTAAAGAACGCTAGGGAAACTTTTCAGAGAACAATGGATTATGCTTTCAACGACATCAAGCACATTGTTCAACCATATTTAGATGATTTACCAACACATTCATGGAAACGAGCTGATCACCCGATGCATTTGAGAACCATTTTCTTACGCTACCGACACTACAAGATACGCCTCAATGCGCACAAATGTGTGTCTTGTGTTGGTTCTGGTCGATTTCTCGGATTCGTAGTTTCAAAAGAAGGAATTCGAATAGACCCACATAATGTTAAGGCCATTCTTGATTTGCCTGCACCATCAAACTTACTTCAGATACACAAACTTCAAGGAAAGGCTAACTTCCTGAGAAGGTTCATTCCAAACTACGCCGAAATGGCTAACGGATTTACTCGATTATTGGAAAAGGGGGTTCCATTCCATTGGAACCAACTTGCAAAAGCTTCTTTTGATGCTGTCAAGGACCATCTTGTCCGAGCATCATTAATGTATCCTCCAAATTATCAAAATGATTATTTCTTATATATCATCGCTGCTGAAACGACCATTGCTATGGTTTTGGTCCAAGTAGAAAATGGAATTGAAAATCCGATCTATTATTTGAGTCATAATATCAATGATACGTAATTTAAGTACTCGTACGTGGAAAAGCTTGCCTTGGTAGCTGTTTAAGCTGTCCAAATATTTCGCCGTTATATCTTGCTCCGAAAAACAAAAATAGTTTCAGATCGCAACCCCATGACTTACATCTTATCACATCAATTTTTAGGTTGAAATATTTAAAATGGATTGTCATTTTGTAGGAATTTGATTTGGAATTCATCAAATCCAAATCAAAGAAGTCTTTAGTTTTGGCTGACCTTCTCTGTGACCTTCCCTCTGATAGTAATGCAACTACATCGAAACCATCTATTCAAGACGAGTCTTTTTTTCTGATCAGATCATCTGATCCCTAGTATGGAAATTTCATCATTAATCTCCAAACCCAAACTTTTAGACCTAATATCTCTTTCTCTGATCAGTGACATATTCAATACCAAGCCAAAGATTATCTGATTGTAAACGATACACTTTATCATCGTGGTGTCGATACCATTTTATGGAGGTGCCTCACTCATGAGGAGGCCGAAAAAGTATTAAATGATTGCCATGTTGGGGCTTGTGGTGGACATTTATCTGTATATGCTACTGCGCAGAAGATACTCCGCATCGGTTACTTTTGGCCTGCTATTTTTCAAGATCGTATCCTCGTAATCAGAAGTTGTCATGCATGCCAGATTTATGACCGTAAAATCCACAAACCGCCAATGTCAATGTGTCGAGGCATAAAAAGGTATATTTTTAACACCTGTTTATCTCACATTAATTATCAATCCGGGAGCGAATTTTTATTTCAAGAGTGTACTCAGTCTGAGGCAGCAATTTATCCAAGAGTAATGCTGTGAAGATGTAGTACAAAATAAGAAATGCAAAAGTAACAAATGCTTGTAAAGAAACCTAATTACAGTGACATGAATGGAAAGATTAAACTACATCAATCTTGCAGAACATCGATCAGGGATGCAGTAGCAGTAACTCTTTCCCTTAGACATCGATGCAAGATGACCAATCTGGGGACTTGGAAGCAAAAGCCTCTATCCTCTACAGTTGGAGATCTTACAGTAGTCGAAACAAAAGAAAATTCAATGAAAGCAATTTAAAAGAAACACAATCTGGAAAGGAACAACAACATGTAACTATAACTCATCTATTTGCAAATTGAAAGCTACGAATCAGAAATAAAAAATAAACAGAAATGGAACAGCAATATGAGCAGCAATAAAATAACTATGTAATCATAATAAATCTAAATGCGATTATCACACAACATAAATAAAAGAATAGAAATACAAACAGCAAAACGATTCCACCAGGGTCGGGCCCTCAACCACCGGTGAAACGCTGCTGCGCTTTACTCCAGCGTTTGAGAAATGGAACGAGAACAAAATCTTTTATTAATCAGGCATGAATAATGCTTACAAATAGCTCGTACTCTCTTAACAAGAGTCGATGCACAATTCTGCAAATTACAACAAGAAAAGTCTCTCCATTTTCCCTCCCCAATACACAATACATGCTCTCCTTTTATAATCAGAAGGAGGAGAAATTAAATAGCAAGTATGATCTCCCATAACAATATTGGATTGTTCCCAACAACTTGATCAACCAGAAAATACATTTCCAACAGTCTTTCAACAAGAGCAAGACGAATTTGGCTTTGCAGCTGAGATTTGGAGGATGGCCGCAACAACAGAACTGAGAAAATCATGTTCAAAGAACCCTACGTATCTCTCAATACAAGATGAATTTGGGAAAACCATTCTCTTTCAAAGTTAATTGGGTCCGTTATGGACAAAACCCATGTTCTGGATTTTCCAAATTCTTCTTCATTTGCTTAGAATCTCAACCGCAAAACCGTCACTTCTTATTCCAGCGAATTTCTAAGTTGGAATATTTCATAATGATTTGGAAATCAAATCTGCAATCTGGCAATTATCTTTGAGGCTAAAATGGTGAATGATATTAATAAACCATCATTGATAAAATTATGCATAATAATCATCAATTTATTAAAAATAAAGGAGAAGAAATAATATTCATCCATAAGAGCATAAATCATTATAAGATGGATTTATATGGTAAATTATAATAAATGATATGATAAACAAGAGTAAAAGTGGATGAAGTAAGTGATAAAAAATGGTCGTAGTCACAGCCCAACACAATGCATCTTGTTGTCTTTGTTGGACCATTTACAAAATGGGGTATCGATTTCATGACCTATAACCCTCCTTCATCCGGGGGGCACGGTTATAATATTTTCGTAGTCAACTATTTTACCAAATGGGCCGAAGCGATGCCTACATTCAACAACATAGGAAAAAAAACTGCATTATTTTTCTTCAATCATGTTATTACACAGTTTGGGGTCTCACAGGCTATAGTTACGAATCATGGGAAGCATTTTCACAACCATATAATGTCTGAATTGACAGCCAAGTTAGGATTGTCACATGATAATTCTACTCCTTATTATCCACAATCAAATGGACAAGTTGAGGCTATTAACAAAATTCTTAAACGAATGCTTCAACGAATGATAGGAGTCCATAAAAGGAACTGGCACTTGATCCTGTACTCTGCCTTGTGGGCATATCAAACCTCGGTGAGAAACACAACCCGATTTACCCCTTTTCAATTGGTGTATGGTCTGGAAGAAATCTTACCAATCCAATCTAAAATATCATTGTTAAAACTCGCGATAGACTTGTTACCTGACACCTCAGAAGAAGAAGCGTATCTCCTTAAACTCATTCATCTAGATGAAACATTTCATGAAGCCCAATCGGCCAATGAAGTGCATAAGAGACGTATAAAGGCACAATACGAAAAAAATTTCTAGCCTCACATCTTCTCATAGGGCGACTTGGTCCTTCTTTATGACCAAGAAGCTGATGTAATAAGTACAGGGAAATTCGAGCCATTATGGCATTGCCCCTATATTTTCAAAAGAGTTCTTGCTAAGGGCTCCTACGATTTAGTTGATTACGATGGAATTCCATTGGCACAGCCTAGAATGGGTTGTATTTGAAACGTTACTATGCTTAATCATGAGCGTAGTAATTTTGTGTATTATATTGTTTATATGTTGTTGATTTGCATTCACTATCTTAATTTTTTTTAGAGTTTTTTTGATGTTAGTAATCCACTTTACATTTCATCGCAGATGACTGAATCTTCGGAACCATTTGTTGGATATGCTGATGGTGCTAGTTGTAGTACGCAGAATCTGTCCTCTGCAGCGTGGGCCATTTTCGCTCCGAACAGCGAGTTAGTGAGTTTTCAAGGGATTTTTATCGGTAGATCAACGAATAATATCACTGAGTATAGCGTGTTGATCGAAATTCTCTCTGATTCCATTTCATTTGGTATTAACCACATAATCATAAGGTTAGACTCACAACTTGTGGTACTACAACTTACTAGTATTTATTCTGTTAGAAATACAACACTTCTTAGATTGTTCCTAAGAGTTCAAATTTTGGAGAGACATTTTGATTTCATTCAATATCAACACATTTCCATAAATCTGAACACTTTAACTGATTCATTAGCTAATCAAGTTATAGACAGACATTTGCGATATAGGTAAAGAAAACATTCACATCATTGAATAGGATTGCGTATTAAACATAGGAAAAACTCTAAAAACATATAGATAGATAGTTACAGGTTTTTTACAAAATTTGTGCCCAAGACACGTTGGTCATTTGACCTCAAAATGTATGCAAAAATCAAAAGTAAACTAGTGGTTCTCGTGACAGCACGCTATAGATCTAGAAATCCTACGAAGCAACCGCATCCAACGACTAGGAACCCCAATTTTGCGTTGTTGCAGTCGCATTGAATCTCTTCAATCTGGCAATCCATAATCCCGAATGCAACCCCTCTATGTGCTGTTGGAGCTTAGCAAGAATCTTATCCATATCAAGGTCCTGAAGGACTGCTCTCCCTACAGCCCTCTCTGCTGGCGCATCCGCTTCGCGCTCGGGTTCCTCTACTGGTTGAATGCGACCAATATCTGCATTACATTAAACATCTAGTTTAGTCTTGGAAAGAAATCAAAACACAAAAAAATTTGTATGAACCTTATAAAAGAAAAACATGGTCAAATTATTCTTACCTATTGCACCCCACTAAGTGCCTTCTAGTAAAACTAGATCTGGATCTGTATCTCCTCGAAATTCGATGCCTGCGTATGCATACTCATCGATGGAGATAATATGTCGCCGGATCCAGACAAAGAATGCAGTCAAGAACACAACGGTCGATTGGTCTGCATGTAGACCCATGAGTTCTACCCATATCTGCATTTAAGGATCTCTAGGACTAGATATATCCAATGTTACATGTTGTGGTTGCATCAATGGAATCTGTTCTAAAGCGAAGGAGATGAGGATGGAACCATAACTAAAAAATTTCTTCCTTCCTCCCTTTGCTTTATTCAGTTGTTCCTTTATCTGAGATAGAATAGCTTTAGACTAGTTGAAGAATGTTGGCTCTAAAAACTCTAGCACATACTGCATATGCGATCTATTCACTACATGGAGTGTAATGGTGCCAGCAAGTTTAGGGATAGTGAAAAGGATGGTTCTCAAAGGAAAATTCCTGACATCTCGGATGTTTATTTTTCCATATTTTCTAGGTTCTGACCCTAGATAGTAATACTGCATAACATAATCCCTCATTGTCTCTCCTCCAACGGTAGACCTTGTGAGAGAAATGGGAAAACCTCTCCTCAACAAACCTGTGAGGAAATACACATCCTCAACTGTTATGGACAACACTTGATTTTTTATGTGAAATGCCTCTATCATCGGATCCCATGCTCGAACAAGGAACTATAGGAGTTTTATTTGTTGCCTCATTCCTGACAATTTAAAGTACTTAAGTAGCCCACAATCTCTCAAGGCTCTTATAGTACCCGGATCATTCAAGGAAATCATATATTTTTCTTCATGTTCTCTTTCTCTCCATTTAATCGTCATTATAATCCAATGGAAACCTGAAAATCAACCATAAGATCCATTAGATACCATTCATTGCAAAAAACTAGGCAAATTTTGGACACAACATGAAAACCAAAAACTTCAATTGTGCCCAATACACTCCCTAGGCTGATGCAATGCAGGTTTCGACATTCAAGGGAGCATTGCCCCCAATTTGGGCAGAATTTACCCTAGGTGTCTCAAAACCCTAAAAAACTGCAAGGAATGGTAATGAAATGAATACTGAAAGGAAGAGGAGGTTCATGGTACTAACCTGGATTCAACGGCAATGAAATTCGTCCACAGAAACGACTGCAATCAATGACTGAAGTTCAGGGAAAAATCAGGTTCACAGCTCCAAAATGAAAATGGTAACTATGGAATGGTAAAAATGAATAGTGAAACTACTTTTTATAGTCATTTAATTGTTTGCAAGTTAAATTTATTGCTATTAATATAGTTTTATTATGTTTTTATCATGAAACAAGTATTTTTAATCCATTTTATGTTCTTCTGAACAAGAAATACAACTGATGAACAGATTAGTGATGCAGATTTATTCAAAGAATGACTTGACCACAAAGCATACTTTTTCTCCTTATTTTTTGAGCTTTGATAAAAACGAAAAATGATTTGAAGCACACTTTTATCTCTTTTTAGAGCTTCGATAACAGTGAAAAAGGAACCCCTGGAGTCTTCTTTCAGCTCTTTTCAGACTTCGATAATGTGAAAAAATTGTCGAGCACTTGTCTTTTCGAGCTCGTTAAAGTAAATGAATTGATATCTACTCAGTATAAGTTTAACCCTTTTCCGAACTGAGATGGATTATTCACAAAAAAGGAATACCTTCGTTAAACATGACCAAAGAGGTTCTCTCAGATATTATTTCATTAGGGGACTTTTGAGGTCTAAAATGGGCTTCCTAAGGAAAATGTACAATAAAAAATCACTTTATGAGAACCAATCACATTTTAGGAGATGACATCATCCCTAATGGTTGAGGTGGCATTGCTTGAGTTAAAGGTACTTACTTGTCACATTCTCAATGGTGGATAAAAACTTATGGTTAACCATGGTAGTGCTCTAAGTACTTTTAAAGTCAAATTAAAGTACTCATAATAAATGTCATTTCACTCTTTTTGAATAAAAATATATTATTGTCATTTCATATTTCTTGAAAGAAACAATGCATATCCCTATTCATTTATTATATTATATTATTTTATTTTATTTTTATACAGTATATTAATTACATGTTATTATACAATTTCTATAATATAAATTTTAATTAATAACATGTAATATAATTAAGGATTTAAGAATTTATATTGATATTTTATTTTAAGTTATTTAAGTACAAAGGACAAATGCATTAGTTGTTCAATGATCATGAATTTTTCTTGAAAAGCTCATTCTTATTTAAAGTCACATCAATACAATTTTTTTATTAATTTTATTTTGGTACAACTTTTGAATTGAATTTAACTATGGTTACACTGATTGTGGTGCAAAAACTGAATTGAAAATTCATAAATATTATTTAATTGGTTTAGATATTATTTTATTATTTCCTTAGGAGGCCCATTTTAGACCTCAAAATTCCCCTAATGTACACTTTTTCGGATCTGAGTGACAAATTTACGAAAAAGTACTTTTGGAGTTCTCTTTCGTCCTCTTTTTCAGACTCTCTAAATATGAAAAAGGACCAAGCTATCACTATCGTTAAGCTCGTTAAAACATAAAATAGAGATGGGCTTGTCGATCATGGCAAGAATCCAGTTTCATTCATCGCTAGACTCATTAAATTATTAAATAGTGATACTTTGTTCACCCGAAGGGTTGAATTATAGATCAAGAAAATGTTATCCTCCTCACGCTTGTTATAAAATAATAAGGTACTAGTCGACAAATGACCGGGGAAAATTTGAAAAAGCAAGTAAAGTTTCTTTTTGTTAGCAAGTCGCTCTTGAACATGACACTTCTTTCACTCCATGTCTGTGACTGTTTGGGTTGGGTAATCATCTTGACGGTTCATTCACACCTATGGTTCATCATACCTTCACTTCGGTTTTGGGTCAATGCTGCCAACTCATCACAGTGTCGCTGATATGTTCAAGAGAAGTCATCCAGTGATTAAAAACTCATCTATCTGAAATACTCATAAACCTTCATTTTCATGACCATCATCTCTGAAAATTTCTATATAAAGTCATACCCTTGTCTCCGAAATCAGTAACTCCAGTTTTGCAATAAGGTGACTTCCTGTCAATGACAAATCAATATCCCAGAAGTTCACTTAGAAACATTAGATTCCAGTACCATGAGGCTTGTTATAGCATCGACAAGATCCTCAATTCCGAACTTTTGACTGAAATATTTTGTTTGGTGTTTGAAATCAAATCATCTATTCACGCCTTACGAAATGTATTGCGGTACCTTGAGGGCCATTAACATTAATGGTGGTTCTCTTGCGTTTTTTAACAACTCACATTATTGGTTGGTAATCAAATGATGTCTTTTCATGTTCGACGACAAATTATATATTTGCATGACTAGACTTGTACCCGAATGATCGAGTGAATGAGATAAGAAGACCCTGGATCTAGTTTTAGCCATCCAGGCTGCGATTTCAGGATTGGTGTACACATCATCTGTACAGTGACCTTACATACAGATTTTCATCCAAACATGGGCCTATATCTGTAGGCGTGTCTGCATCTGGGCAACATTGCAATGTAGACGACTTTCTGAATTATGTACATGTTATTAGATTGTTTTATGTGTTGACTATGGGAATGCCTACCATTAGCAATTATGATCAATAGAGGATATATCATGATGTAATGTATTGTAATATTGATGCAGGTGACCATTCCACTTTGTTTCTAGGCTTATCACAGTGTAAAGCATCTCAATCAAATGTTCTTATTATTTGGATCTCATGCTTTAGGGGGCAATTGTTATAATTCAATTTGGGTGCCATTCCCAATGACCTGGTTAACTGGGCATCATCTCCAGGACTGATGATCAAGGGTCTATCATTCCCTATCATCTCATTTTCTACATGCCCTAAGACAGGAAACAACATAAATCAAACAATACTTTCATCAAGCAAGGGTTTCCATGGTTTGAAGCTTATTATTTAACATATGAGAGCTCACCAACGCAGGCTCTAAGGGGCCTAAGTGAATTGCATATGCAGGTAGCCCCATTCAAGGCTACCCTGTAGAGTACTTCTTGACATTCAAAGGTGTGTTGGTCACATTGGGAGCTAAATTCTTATTTTTCCGGAATCTCCACTTGGCCAGTGTCGTCTAGAAGGGTTCACATGTGTCAAGCTTTGGATCCAATTGTCCATTTGACATCTACATGACTAGAAACATGTCTTGCCTATTTTTGGAATGCTATTGATTGCAAAATAACCTACAGTTCATCTATAAATTTAACACACATCTAAGTGTTTGAAGAGGAAAAATTTCAGTAGAGAAATGTTGGAGAATCTTCAATTGAGAGTTTGATTTGTGGAGCTGCTGCTAGAGAGATTTATGTTGTGATGAGACTTGGGAACTTTGTTGGAAGGTCACTTCAAATCAGTCACTAGGTTGTAACCTATCCTTCTATCATCAATAAATAGTACTTCTTGTTTTTCCCTACATGCATCTATGTCTACTTTTATTTTCCATATTGTAAGTGTTAGCCATCAATAATAAATTTTGTCACATAAAATGATAGCTAAAACAAGTCTATGGCCTTCAAGAAAAAAATTTCATGCAAAATCTGTGACTTCTTGAAGTCTACAGTGTTAAATATCTAAAGAACCCATCTCACTAATATCTTCACCTCAAAATCCTACTTTTTCCAAAGAGAAAATTGTTTTTCATGGCCTCATCTCCATCATTTCATTCCTCCATTTCATCTTCACAATTCCCTCCATATCACTCATTTTTTCCCCTTTTCTTAGTCTTCATTTCTTCTGAATAATCCTTTTATTTATCTTTAATTTCCATTAAAAGGCTATCAAAAACCATTTATACCATTTATTTTTCTTTAACTTGGTGTAATTTGGCCTTTTTTACTCTATCGAAAACCTCAAAAAGGTTAAAAAACCACATTTTTTAGTCTTTTTCCGTTCATTTTTATGCATAAGGCTTTAAGCGCCCTTTGCCTTAAGCCCTTTTTCTCCTTTCTTCATAAGACCGAGGCCTGAGACCGTCGGCTAAAACTCTTAAGCCCCCATCGCCATCGCACTTCGTCGATTCCAAATTCCTCGTTCCCACACCTTTTTCTCCGTCAATGGTTCTCTGCCAATGTATTTATGACCGTTGATCTCTCCTAGATCGGACGACCATTGCGCTTCGGCTCCCCCCATCAGCCATAGGACTTCACAACTTCCCATTTCCACTTCCCAAGCTCCTTTTCTTGTCCACCTTCGCCGATATAATATGGACCGTAGATCCTCCAGATCTAACGGCCCACACTTCCCTGAGCCATTGCTTACCCCGCGCCTGACGATTTCTCCTAAAAAAAGGTCCATCGTTGATCAAAGGCCCTCAGCCTAGATCCAATGGTCTCTGCTCCTTCCCCCATCATCCATCCTCTCGCCCATTCATCCTCCATTCATCCCCATCAATAGATCTCGACTGTTGATCCTCACGATCCAACGGCTCTCATTGATCTTGACATTTTAACTCCACCCAATAGCTTCTCACTACCCGAAGAAATAGCTGACATCACATCTCTGGTCCCACCACTCCTCCGATCGATCAAATCTGCTGCATTGCACTCATTCCTCACCATTGATCTGTCTCCCCCAGATCCAACGGTTCGCATTCATCTTCGCGCTCATTTCTCCGCAGAGGTTGAACACCTAGTTTCAATGTGAAAAAAGCGGTTTTGGCTTGGACAGGTGTCGTCCATCTAGCCATATTGCATCCAAAAGGGCCAATACCACTTACCACCTATTCTTAACGCAAAAACCGCCAGGTTTTCTGCAAAAACCAATTTTCTTCGTTTATGTGCCATTATTCAAAATTCGCCCCATTTTCTTTTGGTTTGGCCCACAAGACCCTCCACCATGTGTTCTCCTTTCCTCTGCAAATTGCTCCCGACCCTCCATAAGCCTCTAAAAAGCATTTTTAGCCAAGCATGTAGGTTTTATTAAATATTTTTTATTTTATGGTTGCAGGTTCAATGGCGGGTGAACTTAGAGGGCCTTCCCCACAGCTAAATATAAACATTTTCTGCCCAGGATGACGATCCTCGAGGCAGGATAAAGAAAAAGGGATAGGGTTTTGATTCCAAAGGATTTAATTGATGATTCATGGTCATCAATTCGATCATAGAAACCCTCCATCACTATGACAAAAGATACCTGTACAACGGAAAAAAGATGAAGATTAAAGGCTTAAATTGATGATTAAAAGAGATAAAGATAGCATGAAGGATTATGAAGGCAAAAAGTGAGATCAAGACTTAACACAGTTTAATGATGAAATTAAAGGAAATATTAGGCTAAAGAAACCCCGAACACGTCAACACAGAGTAGTTATTCAATCAGAAATATCAACTAACTCCTTTGGCCATTCTTTATTTGTAAAGGCAAACAAGCAATTATTACACAAAAGAATATATTTTAAACTGTCACAATAGTTATTGTAAAGATAGCGTAGAGCCTTAAAATTCAATCTTTTCCACCTATCTTTTTCTCAGAAATTAAGACAAATTTATTTAACAGAGAAGTAGCTGCAGATATTCTTACCTTATGCCCTACGTGGTTTTCAAGGCTAGGAATGCATTTACTTTGTAATTACTAACATTTTGAACCCTAGAAGAGTTTCACCTCCTCATTTGTAGCATAAATACTACATTCGAACTCATTGTAAATGTTGGATTTTGATGACTGATGCTGGAATAATACATAGTCCTTTGAAGCTCTTGAAGAGAAATTGATGTCTTGGAACTCATGCATGATCTGATTTTCTTTTTGATGGAGAAGGATCGTTTGCAGGATCCATAGGCTTGGTTGATGGTGAAGTTTTATTTTGTTTATGTTTTCTAGTTTTCCATTATGTTTTCCATCTTGCTATGTTGCATTAGGACAAATAATTTATATTAATAAATGTTTTCTAATGGCACCTTAAATCTGTTTGTCCTTCACTTCCTTAATGTTTTCTTCTGCTAAGATACATTAGAGAAATCATGTATTTCTCTCTAAAAAGTTCTTAGCTTGTCCATTTCTTGAATAAATTAGATTAGTTAGCATAAATTATGATTTATGGTTAGCCCTGCATATTGTTGCCACTAAAATATTCCGTTCTTGGAATCATCTCTTTAAAGCAATTTTGTCTAGGTTTGTCAAAGAAGTCTGTTTAAAATCATGCTCTTTGCCTTTACTTAGCTAAATTTGTTTTAAGTAAACCTTATAGTTGTAACTTTGGATGTTAGAGTTTTCTTTCCTTCTATGGTTATAGTTACTTGTGTATCTTAAATTTTTTTCTGCTCTAGATGATAAAAGCTCTGAAAGTTGGATAAGTTTCTTACCTTTCTAAATTTTTATCTGAATGTTTGTCTTCGTTAATTATCTGTTTTCATTTTGAAAACAAATGGATTAGGTTCTGATTATGCCTTTGATTCTCTTGTTGTTCTTATCAATTTTCTAACTCCCTCAGTTTACAAGTATATAAAGGATTCAGTTTCAACCCTTTATTAGTTTGTTTTTCTCAATCTTTATGTCCATTTCATAAATCCTTCATAACCTTAAAAGATCCACCAACCAGGTAAAATTTCCCTGCAAATGCTCTTAAACACCATTGACGAACTTATCTAGACCTTGTTAGACTCCATTGCCCAATTAATTAACAATCTTCCATGTTTTCTATCTAAAATCTATCAAAGTATCATACCCAACCAAAAAAAAATCAAAATACCTTGCACTTAACATCTAGCCTAAAATTAACTCTAATAAGTAAACAAGACATATCTTTACACACATTGAGAGATCCCTCTCTGAATCTAGGAAGGCTAGGTCCTTGGATTCCAAAGCTTGGTTTGATGTTACCCTTGTCAATTTGTATCTCAATCAATCTAGAAAATTACGGGGAGCTAACATAATGGTGATCACGGTGGGATCGAGTTCATAGTAGCCTGACAAACTCCTATAGACTCATATACATCCCTAGTCTGACTTAAAAACCAACCCATAGCCAGAGTAGAAACTAATTACTTCATCATCCTAACAAGATAATGACTTAGTTAGGGGATACTCATTAACCTTAAGGCTGCATAAAGAAACTAAAAACCCAAAAGTACTCTCTAGATTTATTTTTAATCAAGAATTTGGTGGTGGACCATTGTATACATATCTTCAAAATTTCAAAAAAATCCACCTGGCAACTCCACTAGCCTCTAGTAGGCCTTCCTCATCCCACTAGTCCCATAGGTTGTTCTAGGATTGTGTCAAATCAGTCCAAAACAGTTTTTAAGGCCTAGTTATACCTTGTGTGAATAAAGAGATTTGGCTTCACGAAGGATCTATACCAGATCACACCTGAACCCAAATCCTCTTACCGTAGTTGATAACCCAGAAAAGATTTTGTGGCAAAATCCTAAAGCTGGAAACTCACCCACTGTTAGGACCATCCTTAGAGAAAGTTCTGCACCGGAACACCTTACAGTTTCACAAGATCCTTAGTTTGATTTGCACCATAATAAGAACCTATTCAGGACCAATTCACAAATTAGGGTTGACCAAGCTGACTTTGAGCCCATAGATTTGCAGCAAAGCTCTAGTAGAGAAGCTTCTCCTTCCACTCCACCTGATTTTTAGCTTCTACATCACTTCGGCCCTTTTCATCTCAAATATACTTAGAATCAGTATTCTGGTCCAAGTACCTCAGCTACACCCATCCATACCACCAGTGTGCAAACCACCTCACTCCATCCTCCTCCACCTCTCACAAATCCTCCCCTTGTAAATCAGCCTTTGTTTCCTTTCCCTCCCATCATGGCAACCTGGTATGCTCCACTGGCTCTACAACAACCACTGTTACCTTTGCCAAATGACTATCAATCCAAAATCCCTCACTTCTTAGGGGCTGAATCCATTACTGCTCAAAAACATGTAGATAGAATTAATGATGCTTTTGACTATATGGAGATAGAAGAAGAAACCATAAAAATGAGGATTTTTTCTTAGAGTCTAGGGGGAGAACCCAAGAAATGGTTTAAAGACTTACCTCCCAACAGCATTCATGATCTCCTTACTCTATACTAAACCTTTGTGAACAAATGGGAAATCAAGAAGAACCCCCTCCAAATTATGTCTGAATATAACAATCTTAAGAGAAATCCGAGAGAAAGTGTTCATGAATAATACACTAGGTTTAATAGTGTTTACAACGCTCTCCCACCTCACATAAAACCTCCCCAAGGCTTGGCCTTAGTAAAATATCCTGAAGGCTTTGATGCTAATATGGCCTATCAACTAAGGGAGAGAGATTACCTAACTCTAGAAGACATGCAAAAGGGGGTTGTAAGTGTAGAGGTCAATTTGATGGAGAAAAGGGCTAGGGTGAGATCAGAAAAAAAGGTGACTTATAGAGATTACACAACACCTACACCCACCTCTTCCGACACCAAAATTGACTCCATAGTTAGGAAAATGGAGAGGATGATGGAAAAATTCATTTTGAATGAGAGAACACCCCCTAGGGAAAATCAAGCCAACCTTAAAAACAGGAATATAAATAAAATTTTTAGAAGAGACCCTCCTCCAGTCAGACAAAGAGAGAGTGACCAACAAATCAGACCCCCTTTCCAAGACAAATATGTAGGTGAAGAAGAAAGAAAGCCTGATCAGTTGGAAGAAGACCATGTACATGTCATAGGTTCAGATGATGAGAATAACACATTCCTTACCGAAGAAGAACAAAGGATGTTTTCCTCAAAACCACATGGGAAATCATATGAATATTCTGAAGACTATAGATTAGGATTTGAGAATGCCATAATGGAATTCCATAGGCAGTATAACATTAGGAGCAAAAAGAGTCAATATGTTCCCAAAACAAATCAGCCAAAAGCTGTTGTTAGAAAGAACTCTGAAATTATTCCTAAAAAATAGCAGAAAGCACAAATACTACAGCTAAGAATACTAAACTAAAAAACACTAGCCAGCCTAGTAATGATTCAAGCTGCCCTAGTACTTCAAATAGTGGCCCTGAAAAAACCAAACTGTCCAAACCATCAAATCAGAATTAGAAAATTAAAAATGTAGAAAATTTCATGGCTGATAAAACTGATGTAAATGCAATAAAGACACTTGTGCCTTTCAGTTTTGAGGGGGAGATTGCCAAAATCAAGATCACTATACGCCTCACTGAATTGGTAACCCAAGGGGTATATAGATCCCATATTTTCATAGTGTTAAACATAGGCAAGGATACTGATACCTTAAACTTAACTGATGATAAACCAGAACTATTGTTTGGTCCTGAAGTAGAGGGAAAATATCAAGAAGGAGCAGTCCCTCCTTTCTATGTAAGTCTGAACATACATGAAAAAATTCTGCATAATGCTATGCTAGACTCTAGTGCCTCACACAATCTCATGCCAAAGGTTGTGATGGAGAGATTGGGCCTAGAAATCACAGATCCCTACAAATACTTGTATTCTGTTGATTCCAGTAAGGTTAAGTGTCTGGGCCTAATCAAGGATCTATGTGTCAATCTGGCACAAACCCCCACTAAGAGTCTAGTCATGGATACAGTTCTGGCTGACATCCCCCCAAAGTATGGAATGCTTTTATATAGATCATGGGGAGCCAAACTCCAGGGAAACCTTCAAACTAACATGAACTATGCCACCATACTAGTCTTCAATCAAATAAGAATATTGTACCAGGAATCCCACATGAAATACATGGTGAGTAACATAGATAGGCCAAATAACACACCAGTTTATTCCATTCACTCAGACCTTGAATCCTTCATCCTGTACAATGAAAATGACATAAGTGAACAAGTGAATGAAAATGATAGAGAACTAAGTCCCCCAGAACAATCAAACCATCTCTCTAGTCAAGAAAATGATTCCCAAAACTCTAGCAACCCCGAAGTACAGAACATTGACAAAAATAAAATTGACACCCTTTGGCATATGAGCTTTGATGTTTCTTATGGTAAGGTTAGATCAGGGGCTGGTGTTTGGATCCAAAACACAAATGAAGGCCATTCTTATAGGTTAGATTTTCAATAAACCAATAATGTTGTAGAGTATGAGGCTCTCCTTATTGGTCTATACTTACTTAAAAATCTCAAAGCCAAGAAAATCTTGATCCAAGGAGATTATGAACTAATCATAAATCAAATTAAGGGAGAATATTCAGCCAAAAACCCTAGGTTAAGGGAATATAGAAATGCTTCCCTAGACCTTCTCAAAACCTTTGAGAAATATGAGCTCACTTTCATCCCTAGGGCCCAAAACTGCCTTGCCAATGAGCTTTCCTTTGCTACTAGCAATTTCTCTTTACCTTATGAAAATAATCAATGCCTCATCAAAATAAAGAATAGGCCTACTGTACTGGACAACTTGAACCATTGGCAAGTGTTTGAAAATTATGACCAAATAGATGATTTTCTGCAATCCAGAAATGACTTTGCAAGCACAAAATAGAGTTTGAGATTTGAAAGAAATAATTCTGCTGAAAAAGAAACTCCCAAAACAGAGCTGCCCTTTGATGATGATATAAAACACCTTTAAAACCCTTGTGTTGCAGAAGTATTTGATCAATCAGATCAAAGAGAACTTGAAATTCTGTAGTACAAAGATGACACCTTGCCAAGAGGCCTTACACCACTAGAAGAGTTGTTTGATTTTAATGATGTAGCTAAAAAACCCAAGATGGAACCCACTGAAACAAATGTAGAAGAGTGTAACATTGGAGGGATTAAAGAGCCCAAAATAATCAAGCTATCCAAAACTCTCCCATATCACACAAAACATAAATACATCGAGCTTTTTAGAGAATTTAAAGATGTGTTTGCTTGGGGGTATGAAGACTTGAAATCCTATGACACCAAAATCATCCAACATAAAATTCCTCTCAAAGAAAAACAGAAACCATTTAAACAAAAGTTGAGAAGAATAAACCCCCTCTTGTTACCCTCAGTTGAGAAATAAATCAAAAAGATGTATGATGCCGGCATCATAGTCCATGTCCGATACTCAGAATGAGTGTCCAACCTTGTGTCAGTTAGGAAGAAGACTGGGGAAATTATGCTTTCTATTGACTTCAGAAATTTGAACAAAGCCTCCTTGAAATACAATTACCCCTTGCCTAAAATGGATCACATACTCCAAAAAGTAGTTGGTTCACAAAGAATCTCATTACTAGATGGCTTCTCAGGTTATAACCAAGTTCTAGTCTTTCCAAGTGACCAACTTAAAATTGCTTTCACTACACCTTGGGGTACGTTCATGTATGTTAAAATTCCATTCGGTTTAATGAATGCAGGGGCTAATTTCCAAAGGGCAATAGAAATAGATTTTTCAGAAGACATAGGTTAATTCATAGTCATATACCTTGATGACATCACTGTCTACTCTAAGACTGATGAGGAGCACTTAGTCCACTTGAGAAAAGTTTGTGAGAAATGTAGGAAATATGGCTTATCTTTTAATCCAAAAAAGACACTCTTTGGTCTCCAAGAAGGAAAACTTCTTGGCCACATAATTTCTGAAGAGGGAATCAAAGTAGACCCTAAAAGGATTGATGTCATACTGAAAATCAGCCATCCTAGAAACCTCAAAGAATTACAATCTTTCATTGGGAAGATAATTTTTTTAAGGAGGTTCATCCCCAACCTTGCTGAGCTATTGAGAAATATCACAAACATGCTAAAGAAAGAGATAGGTGTTAAATGGACAATACAAGCTAAACAGTCATTTGAACTAGTGAAACAAGCTCTTACTCAAACACCGGTTCTTATAAGTCCTGATTTCACCAAAGATTTCTACATCTTTTATTTTTCATCTGAACACACAATAGCTACATTATTACTACAGAAGAACATCATGAGGCAAGAACAACCAATATCATTTTTTAGTAAGGCCTTAAGAAATATAATATCATGGAGAAACAAGCCTTAGCCTTGGTAAAAGCACTGAAAGACTTTAGATTCTACATTTTACATTTTCACATCATTGATTTTGTCCCACATACTGTTGTCAAGGACATTCTATGTCAAGACCCTAATGGTAAAAGGGGAAAATGGATTGCTATTATTCTAGAATATGACCTAGAAATTAGGCCAACCAAACTAATCAAAGGGCAGGGATTAGCAAAACTCATGGTTGAATCAAACTTCCAAGCTTTAGATATGAATATTGTTGATATTTTGGAAGAAACAGAAGAATTCATAGCTCCATTTATTGAAGAAAATTTTGTGAATTCACCTTGGTATGCTGATATCATATACATGCTGCTCTATCTAAATACCCCTCCTTCTTTGTCTAAAACTAAAGCTAGATTCTTGAAACAAAAGGCTTTAAATTATTTCATATTAGATAGGGTTTTGTATTGGAAGAATGTTGTTGGAATATTGCTTAAATGTTTTCTTGAGATTGATGCAGGAAAAATCATGCATGAGGTGCATGAGGGAGAATGTGGAGGACATCTTCACTGGAAGACTACAGCAAGTAAAATCCTCAGATCTGGTTACTATTGTTCCACCATTTTCCCAGATACTCAGAAGCTTGTCATGTCCTGCCATAAGTGTCAATTTTTTATGGCAAGAGAAAACTCCTACCTTTACCCTTACATCCCATCAGTGTTGAGGCTCCCTTTCAACAATGGGGCTTGGACTTCAATGGGGAAATTCACTCATCTTCTTCAGCGCAACATAAGTGGATCCTCACTACCACTGATTATTTTACAAAGTGGATAGAATCCATACCTTCTAGGAATGTTATTGACTTTGTCATTATCAAGTTCCTTGAAACCAACATACTATCTAGATTTGGTTGTCTTAGAAAAATTATCACATATAATGCTGCTACTTTCAAGTCTAAAAAAATGGTTGACTTCTACTATAAATATCATATCACATTAGGTCATTCTACTTCCTACTATCCCCAAGGGAATGGATTAGCTGAATCCTCCAACAAAATCCTTTTCAATATTATCAAAAACCTATTGGAGCAGAATCAGAAATCATGGCATAGTAATCTTATTCATGCTTTATGGGTTGATAGATTAACTACCAAGAAATCTATAAATATGTCTCCCTATCAGCTGGTTTATGTCATGGATGTAGTTTTCCCAACATCATTAGGAGTTCCAGTCTTGAAACTCCTTCAAGAAGTGAAAATTGAAGAGAATGACATGCAGAGAAGAATCAACCAGACTATTCATTTACAAAAATCCAGAGAGGAAGTTTATAAAAGAACACAAACAGTCCAAGAAGGCATTAAGAAATTATTTGGTAGAAGGACTAAATAAAATGATTTCCAAATAGGAAATATAGTTCTAAAGTGGGATTCTAGAAGGGAAGAAAAAGGAAAACATGGAAAACTTGAGAATTTGTGGAAAGGGCCCTGCATCATTCATTCTATTAGGGGTCACAATGCATTATTTCTGCAAGAGCTGAATGGAGAAGATCAATTTGGAGGTCTTGTCAATGGCAGGATGCTCAAGCACTATTTCCGCCAAGAATCTTATTTTCAAAACTTTTTTTTTCATTGTATATAACATTGCTTTTTAAATTTGAAAAATAAAAACACAAAAACAATAGAAAAAGGAAAAAGAGGGCAATTAAAAGAAAAGGTACAATGCCATACCCAAAAAAGAGAAGTTCTTAAAGTGTGCAAGTCTAAATGCCATTATTTATTCAAAGGGATATTTTGTTCAGTTATCTAGCCTAATCATGGTTGAACATGCTTTAAATTTATGTTGATAAGTTAGTAAAAACTTTGATTGATAAAACATTATTTCAGACTTAACTTATTCAAAGAAAGATAGATTAGGAGATTGAAAAGATACTGGTTCCACATGCTTAAAACAGAACCAAAGAGATAGATAAATATGCCTCACAAAAGACAAATCATGGCCTTATCTTTTTTATTTACTTTTATGCAAAATAATGTTTGTGTGCAAGCTCAAATGCCACTACTTGTAATTATTCAATCATACAGCCTAAACATGATTGAGTAAATTTTAATTTCATGCTGATAGGTTAGTGAAGAAGATTTGCCAAACTGTATAATATTGGCTTATCAGTAGAATATATTATGATAGAAAAGAATGTTTAAAACAAACTCAAAATCTCAACCAAGAAAAGGAAAAATATAGCTCTAAATAGATTAAAACCAGAGCTGGAAAAAGAATAGAAGGATGTTTATAATTTTCAAATCTTAAGCCTTGAAAAATTTGTTTTATTTTTCTGCAAATAAAGTCTATGTGCATGTTGTACATAAAGCCATAAACACCATAGCAAGTCAAACTTCTTAATCCTGATTTAGCTATGTTTTAAATTTCTGTTTTAGAATATACAGAATGCAGATCTCTCAAACAGCGTAATCTTGACAGATAGTAGTATAGGTAGAAATAAAAGAGTTCAACTGTTTAATCTGGACTCTCGAAAGAAATAAGGATAGATTTAGATTAGATTTTCCTGATTTGAAAAGAATAAAATGTTGATGTTTCAAAGGGTTTGCAAGCCCAAGTGCACCCACAGAAGAAAAAATGCTAGGAAGTAGGTTGTGTAGGTAGTTGTTTGGGGAATGAATCATTCTGTTAATGTAAAACTAATCATCTTTTTAAGTAGCATGATCAAAGAAGAAGGAGGTTGTCAAAGCATAACAAATAAAAAATGCACTGCTCTATTTTTCAGAGATTTATCTCTAAGATTCTTGACACCTCCAAGGATCTGCCTCCCTAAGTGGAGCCACTGTTAGCCATCAATAATAAAGTTTGTCATATAAAATGATGGCTAAAACAAGTATTTTGTAGGTTTTAACCCTGAACAGAAATTATCTACACACGAATCTTATAACAGAAAATAAACAATAGCGAGAGCATAAAACATAAAATAGATAAACACAGAGATTTTTCCCCTGGATCCCAAATCGGGACTACTAGCTTGATTTTTCATTATATTCCTTCCTTTTTATAATATAAATACACATATATACATGCCGAAGCATACATAAACCCCAATCCATTAACCCTGGATTAGAACATAACCGTAGTTCCTTGACTGAATCTACAAAATACCAAAATAAACCATCGTATTTCAAAACCATGTGCAAACTCATGTAATAAAATATGGGTGGGTCCTGGCACAAGGGGAGTGGGACCGCATAACAAGAATATAACACATACCCAACATTCTCCCACTTGTTGTTTTCTTTCCGCAGGGGGCCACAAGAGAGCTTAGTCATTGGCCCAATTCTTCAACACCCATTGTTTCTCTACACCAAGAGAACTTCTGAGTGCTCACAGACTTCATCAATGCATCTGCAACATTCTTCAAAGTGTCCACCTTTACCAGCAACACCCTTTTAGCCTCAACCATATCTCTAACAAAGTGATATTGAACATCAATGTGCTTTGTCTTTGAATGATAAGCAGGGTTCTTAGCCAAGAAAATTGCACTTTGGCTATCACAGCCTATCCTTATAGCTTGCTGTACCAACCCCATACTTGAACACAATCTCTGCAACCAAACTGCTTCCTTGCTTGCATGAGTGGCTGCTATGTATTCTGCCTCTGTAGTTGAAAGAGCCACTACAGACTGTCTTTTACTCATCCAACTGACTGCGCCTCCAAATAGGCTAAACACATATCCACTTGTAGATCTTCTTTGGTCCAGATCTCCAGCCCAGTCTGCATCAACAAAACCATGAATGTCCAACATTCTTTCCAATCCTGGTCTTCCCTGGTAGCACAAGCCATAATCACTAGTGCCACGTAAATATCTGAAAACCCGCTTCACTGTTGTCCAATGCTCCTTCCCCGGGTTTGACATAAACCTGCTCAATACTCCCACTGCATGTGCAATGTCTGGTCTAGTACAGACCATTGCATACATCAGGCTACCCACTGCACTTGCATATGGAACACGGGACATATCCTCCTCTTCTTCTTGTGTCTTGGGACACTGTTCAGCAGACAGCTTTGTACCTATAGGAATAGGAACACTCACCGGTTTACTATCTTGCATATTGAAACTTTGCAATATAGTCTCGACATACTTCCTTTGGTTTAACCAGAGCTTCATCTTTGTCCGATCTCTCTTAATTTCCATGCCCAAAATATAGTTTGCAGCACCAAGATCCTTCATGTCGAATTTGGAGAACAGTTGGGTCTTCAAATCTTGGATAATTTCTTTGTCATTTCCAATAAACAACATATCATCCACATACAAGAAAAAATAAATAACACGGTCACCAATTAATTTAAAATAAACACAGTGATCCTCCTTGCTTCTGGTGAAGCCAAGTCCCCGTATATAGGTATCAAATTTCTGATACCACATCCTTGGTGACTGTTTTAACCCATACAGAGACTTCTTCAACCTGCATAATAGTTCTTTCCTACCCTTCACCATAAAGCCTTCAGGTTGCTTCATGTAGATCTCCTCTTCTAGATCCCCGTGAAGAAATGTTGTCTTCACATCCATCTGTTCTATCTCAAAATCAAATGTAGCAGCAACAGATAAAAGTAATCTAATAGAAGTAACCTTGGCAATAGGAGAAAAAATATCACCAAAGTCAATTCCCGGCACCTGGGAATAACCTTTTTCTACCAACCGAGATTTGTATTTCTCCACCTTGCCTTCTAAATTCATCTTCTTTTTAAACACCCATTTGCTCCCGATGGGCTTCCTTCCAGCCGGCAACTCCACCAGATCCCATGCCTCATTTTTGTGCAAAGATGCCATTTCATCAACCATGGCCTCCTTCCAGAGTTTTCCATCCTCTGAATCTACTGCCTCCCTGACAGTTCTGGGTTCATCATCAGTTATAGTTAAGGCAAAACCTGAACAGAAAGCAGATGGACTATACCTTTCCGGTTGCCTTCTTTCCCGAACTGATCTTCTCAAAGCTGGAGTTTGTGGCTCTTCATCTTCTGAGTCTTCTTCTGTTGTAGAGTCTGATTCATCCTCCTTTAGCTCAAACTCTATCTTCTCAGGTTCCTTTGGTAGGACTTCATGTTTAACAACATCTTTCACTTCTCTAAACACCACATCTCGGCCGTACACAACCTCTCTTGGCAGAACACCAGAGTGTTCTAATCCTTCCACCTTGCCTGGGCCTGACTCTTTCCACGTCCATGATTCTCGCCTTCCATCATCCCCTAGGAAGACATCACCACCATCATATTTCTCATACTTCGTTAACCACCCCCTATGGGGAGTGAAAGGATGCACCTGAGTCAATCAACCACGACTCATGATCTACATGTGTATTTGAAGAAGAAGCGAAATACACATCTCCACCTTCATCCGAGGTGGTTTTTTCCTCTGCAGAAGGAGCTTCATCAGATCCCTTTCCTTTCTCAGGAGCTTTAGATCTGCATTCCTTTTTGTAGTGTCCTTCCTTTCCACATTTCCAGCACACCTTTACAAACTTTCCAGGAGATTTAGATCTCTCTCTAGATTTAGATCTCCCACTCGAAACCTTATTCTTGTTTCTATTCTAGGACCTTCCTCGTACAGATAAGGCATCTCCATTCTGACCCTCCATATTTCTCCGTCTCATTTCCTCCGACAGCAAGGCTGAGACAATGTCATCAAAATTCAAGGTAGTTGTGTTGCTACCTATTGCAATAACCAGACTGTCCCACGAGTCCGGTAGAGAACACAACAAACTGATGCACTTATCTTCATCTGAGATTTTAATATCAACAGATGACAGTTGACTTACCACAGTATTGAAGGAGTTCAGATGCTCTGTCACCGAGTCTCCATCCTTCATCCTCAGGTTATACAGCTTTTTCCGCAGGAACAACTTATTCACCAGAGACTTAGATTGGTACAAAGTCCCAAGTTTTTCCCACAAGGTCTTCACCGTAGCTTCCCCAGATACATTCAACAATACTGAATCTGAGACACACAACCGTATTGTGCTCTTAGCCTTCCAATCCAGTTTCTTCCAGTCTTCATCTGACATTGCCGTTGGTTTAGTACCTGGATCTACCGCGACCCACTGATCTTTATCCACCAGCAGATCCTCCATCTTGAGCTTCCACAACTCAAAACTCTGACCATTAAATTTCTCGATCTCTATATTTCCGCCGCTCGCCATCTTCTTTCACCGCAAGAATCGATCCCGCATATCTCCCATTGAACAGGGTCTACCACAGGCCCGAGCAAAAAACCCTCAACAACAAAGGCGTCCCCTTGAAGCCGAAACACCTCTGATACCAGATGTAGGTTTTAACCCTGAACAGAAATTATCTACACACGAATCTTATAACAGAAAATAAACAATAGCGAGAGCATAAAACATAAAACAGATAAACACAAAGATTTTTCCCCTGGATCCCAAATCAGGACTACTAGCTTGATTTTTCATTATATTCCTTTTAGTGTTACAACACATATATATACATGCCGAAGCATACATAAACCCCAATCCATTAACCCTGGATTAGAACATAACCGTAGTTCCCTTGACTGAATCTACAAAATACCAGGGGCTGAAAACCATCGTACCCCAAAACCATGTGCAAACTCATGCAAAAAACATGGGTGGGTCCGCATATGAGTGGGACCGCATACCAAAAAAAAAATTTCGCCCGGGCGCTGCCCCGGACCCTGACAGGGGGGGCTACCACCCCCCCTGTGACCCCCCTGCTACGCCCAGCACAACGTACAGCACGTGGGGCTAGTCGTGGAAAGAATATAACACATACCCAACATATTTGGCCTTCAAGAAACAAATTTCATGCAAAATCTGTGACTTCTTGAAGTCTACTATGTTCAATATCCAAAGAACCCATCTCACTAATATCTTCACCTAAAAATCCTGCTTTTTCAAAAGAGAAAACTTTTTTTCATGGCCTCATCTCCATCATTTCATTCCTCCATTTCATCTTCACAATTCCCTCCATATCACTTGTTTTCCCCCTTTTCTTATCCTTAATTTCTTCTGAAGAATCCCTTTATTTATCTTTCATTTCCATTAAAAGGCTATCAAAACCCATTTAGACCATTTATTTTTCTTTTACTTGGTCTAATTTGGCCTTTTTTACTCTACCGAAAACCTAAAAAAGGTTAAAAAACCTCATTTTTTAGTCTTTTTCTGCTCATTTTTATGCATAAGGCTTTAAGCGCCTTTGGCTTTAAGCCCTTTCGCTCCTTTCTTCATAAGACTGAGGCCTGATACCATTGGCTAAAATTCTTAAGCCCCCATCGCCATCGCACTTCGGCGATTCCAAATTCCTCACTCCCACACCTTTTTCTCCGCTGATGGATTCCTGATCGTCGATCTCTCCCAGATCAGACGGCCATCGTGCTTCGCCTCCCCCTATCAGCCATCAGACTTCGCAACTTCCCATTTCCAATTCCCAAAATCCTTTTCTTGTCCACCTCCATTGATATAATCTGGACTGTAGATCCTCTAGATCTAACGGCCCGTGCTTTCCCGAGCCATTTCTTACCCCATGCCCGATGATTTCTCCTAAACAAATATCCACCGTTGATCAAATGCCCTCAGCCTAGATCCAACAGTCTCTTCTCCTTCCCCCATCATCCATCCTCTTGCCCATTCATCCTCCGTTCATCCCCATCAACAGATCTTGACCATTGATCCTCACGATCCAATGGCTCCCATTGATCTTCAAATTTTAACTCCGCCCAATAGCCTTTCGCTACCTGAAGAAATAGCTGACGTCACATCTCTGGTCCCACCATTCCTCTGATCAATCAACTCTATCGTATCTCACTCATTCCTCACCGTTGATCTGGCTCCCCCAGATCCAACGGTTCGCCTTCATCTTCGCGCTCATTTCTCCGCAGAGGTTTAACACCTCATTTCAACGTGAAAAAAGTGGTTTTGGCTTGTACAGGTGTCGTCCATCCAGCCGTATCACGTCCAAAAGGGCCAATACCACTTATATCCTATTCTTAACGCGAAAACCACCAGGTTTTCTACAAAAACCACTTTTCTCTATTTATGCGCCATTATTCAAAATTCGCCCCATTTTCTTCTGGTTTGGCCCATAAGACCCTCCACCATGCATTCTCCTTTCCTTTGAAAATTTCTCCCAACCTTCCATAAGCCTCTGAAAATTAGTTTTAGCCAAGCACGCCATTTTTATTAATTTTTTTTTTATTTTATGGTTGTAGGTTCAATGGCGGGTGAACTTAGAGGGCCTTCCCCACAGCTAAATATAAATATTTTCTGCCTAGGATGACGATCCTTCAGGCAGGATAAGGAAAAAGGGATAGGGTTTTGATTCCAAAGGATTTAATTGATGATTCATGGTCATAAATTCGATCACAGAAACCCTCCAGCACTACGACAAAAGATACCTATACAACAGCAAACAGATGAAGATTAAAGGCTTAAATTGATGATTAAAAGAGATAAAGACAACATGATGGATTATGAAGGGAAAAAGTGAGATCAAGCCTTAACACAGTTTAATGATGAAATTAAAGGAAATATTAGGCTAAAGCAGCCCCAAACACGTAAAAACAGAGCATTTATTCAATCAGAAATATCAACTAACTCCTTTGGCCATTCTTTATCTGTAAAGGCAAACAAGAAGTTATTACACAAAAGAATATATTTTAAATTGTCAGAATAGTGATTGTAAAGATAGGGTAGAGCCTTAAAATTCAATCTTTTCCACCTATCTTTATCTCATAAATTAAGACAAAGTTATTTAACAGAGAAGTAGCTGCGGATATTCTTACCTTATGCCCTGCGTGGTTTTCAAGGCTAGGAATGCATTTACTCTGTAATTACTAAAATTTTGAACCCTAGAATAGTTTCACCTCCTCATTTGCAGCATAAATACTGCATTGGAACTCATTGTGAACGTTGGATTTTGATGACTGATGCTGGAATAATACATAGTCCTTTGAAGCTCTTGAAGATAAATTGATGTCTTGGAACTCATGCATGATCTGATTTTCTTGTTGATGGAAAAATATCGTTTGCAGGATCCATAGGCTTGGTTGATGGTGAAGTTTTCGTTTGTTTATTTTTTCTAGTTTTCCATTATGTTTTCCATCTTGCTATGTTGCAGTAGGACAAATAATTTAGATTAAGAAATGTTTTCTAATGGCACCTTAAATCTGTTTGTCCTTCACTGCCTTAATGTTTTCTTCTGCTAAGATACATTAGAGAAATCATTTATTTCTCTCTAACAAGTTCTTAGCTCGTCCATTTCTTGAATAAATTAGATCAGTTAGCATCAATTATGATTTATGGTTAGCCCTGCATATCGTTGCCACTGAAATATTCCGTTCTTGGAATCATCTCTTTAAAGTAGCTTTGTCTAGGTTTATCAAAGAATTCTGTTTAAAATCATGCTCTTTGCCTTAGCTAAATCTGTTTTAAGTAAACCTTATAGTTGTAACTTTGGATGTTAGAGTTTTCTCTCCTTCTATGGTTATAGTTACTTGTGTATCTTAAATGTTTTTATGCTCTAGATGATAAAAGCTCTGAAAGTTGGATAAGTTTATTACCTTTCTAAGTTTTTATTTGAATTCTGGTCTTGGTTAATTATCTGTTTCAATCTAAAATCAAATGGATTAGGTTTGGCTTATGCATTTGATTCTCTTGCTGTTCTTATCAATTTTCTAACTCCCTCAGTTTACAAGTATATAAAGGATTCGGTTTCAACCGTTTATTAGTTTTTTGTTCTCAATCTTTATGTCCATTTCATAAATCCTTCATAACCTTAAAAGATCCACCAACCAGGTAAAATTTCCCTGCAAATTCTCTTAAACACCATTGACGAACTTATCTAGACCTTGTTAGACTCCATTTCCCAATGAATTAACAATCTTCCATGTTTCCTATCTAAAATCTATCAAAGTATCATACCCAACCAAAAAAACAATCAAAATACCATGCACTTAACATCTAGCCTAAAATCAACCCTAATTGGTAAACAATACATATCTTTGCACACATTGAGAGATCCCTCTCTGAATCTAGGAAGGCTAGGTCCTTGGATTCCAAAGCTTGGTTTGATGTTACCCTTGTCAATTTGTATCTCAATCAATCTACCAAATTACGGGGAGCTAACAATAATAAATTGGTTGATGAATGTAGTTTATGCTTAACTGATTTAGCTAACTAGATTGAATAGATATCTATATTATTGCATCTTTTGTTGTTTCAGTGTTTTTTATTGTAGGAAGCATTCAACCAACAAAACTGCTTGAATTTGAAGCTGTAGTGGAAGCGACAGAAATGAGCCATTTGGAAGCGACTGAAACAAGTAAGCCTCCAATCCTCTTTGTGTATATGTTCTAAGATAGGAGAAATAGTAGTATAGTCTTTCACCTATTGTTTTAGACTAACACCTGTCTAGGGAAGCGTAATTTATCCATAGATTACCATTCTGGCCCAACAAACTGGCACTCTCCATCCAAGTAAATGTTCTCAATCACCTTGTTGATCGCACTATTATTGATGAGGGAGCATCTACGTGAATTATGTCTCTAAACTATTGGAAGTCACCTAGCTCGCCGCGATTGTCGCAATGATCAATGACGTTGAAGGCTTTTTATGGAAGAACATATAAACCTTGTGGTATTATCAATAACTTGTAAGTTGAATTAGGGGGCAAAACAGTAAGTATTGATGTTGAGGTTGTTGACAGACCCCTTGACTATAATATTTTACTCGGAAGACCATGGGTATATGTTATTAAAGTTATTGTTTCTACATATTTTAGAATGGTTTCATTTCCTCATAAAGGTACTATCACAGTCATTAATCGATTATCCTTTTTTTCCTCCACTTCACAGGTAAATGGAAGTGTTTTGTATATTCACTTACCCCAACTAGAAATCTAGAACATTAATGTAGGACTCTTAAAGGATTCCACTCTTGTAGGAACCTTTGCATTACTGTTGCTTGCAACATTGGCAGAAATTGTAAGCATAGAGACCTACTACATGATCTCTTCCACTTTATCTGGGTTCGATCCCCAACAGGTCGCCAGTTTGTTGGGCCAGAATTGTAATCTACGGATAAATTATGCTTCCATATGTAGGTGTTAGCCTAGAACAACAGGTGAAATACTATACTATCATTTCTCCTAACTCAGAACAGATACACAGAGAGGATTGGAGGCTTACTTGTTTCAGTCACTTCCAAATGGCTCCTTTTTGTCGCTTCCACTATAGCTTCAAATTCAAGTGGTTTGATGGCTGAATGCTTCCTGCAAGAAAGAACACTGAAACAACAGAAGATGCAATAATATAGATATATTTTCAAGATATTTAGCTAAATCAGTTAAGCATAAACTACATTCATCAACCAAGATCTTACAATATGGAAAATCAAAGTTAACATAGATGCATGTAAGGAAAAACAAAAAGTACTCTTTATTGATGATAGAAGGAGAGGTTACAACCTAGTGAATGATTTGAAGTGACCTTCCAGCAGTGTTCCCAAGTCTCATCATAACATAAATCTCTCTAGCAGCAACTCCACAAATCAAACTCTCAATTGAAAATTCTCCAGTATTTCTCTAGTCAAATTCCTCCTCCTCAAACACTTAGATCTGTGTTCAATTTATAGATGAAATGTAGGTTGTTTTTCAATAAATATCATTCCAAAAATAGGAAAGACATGTTTCCAGTCATGTAGATCTCAAATGGACTCTTGGATCTGAAGCTTGACACATGTGAACCCTTCTAGAAGACACTGGCCAAGTGGAGATTTTGGAACAATGAGAATTTAGCTCCCAATGTGGCCAACGCACCTTTGAATGTCGGGAAGTGCTCTACAGAGCAGCCTTAAATGTGGATACCTGCATATCTAATGCACTTAGGCCCCTTAGAGCCTGCGTTGGTGAGCTCTCATATGTTAAATAATAAGCTTCAAACCATGGAAACCCTTGCTTGATGAAAGTCCTGTTTGATTTATGTTGTTTCCTGTCTTAGGGCATATAGCAACTAAGATGTTAGGGAATGATAGACCCTTGATCATCAGTCCTGGAGATGATGCCCAGTTAACTAGGTCATTGGGAATGGTGCCCAAATTGACCTATAAAAATTGCCCCCTAAAGCATGAGATCCAAATAATAAGAATTTTTTTTTGAGATGCTTTACACTATGATGAGCCTGGAAACAAAGCGGAGTGGTCACCTGCATCAATATTACAATAAATTACATCATAATATATCCTATATTGATCATAACTGTTGATGGTAGGCATTCACATAGTCAGCACATAAAACAATCTAATAACATGTACATAATTTAGAAAGTCGTCTACATTGGAATGTTGCCCAGATGCAGACATGCCTACAGATATAGGCCCATGTTTGTATGAAAATCTGTATGTAAGGTCACCATACAGATGATGTGTACAACAATCCTGAAATCACAGCCGGGATAGATGAGACAAGATCCTCACTTCTAAACTTTTGACTGAAAGATTTTGTTTGGCGTTCGACATAAAATCATATATTCACGGCTTACGAAATGTACTACAGTACCTGGAGGGCCATTTTCATTAATGGTAGTTCTCTCGCGTTTTTTAACAGCTCACATTATTGGCTAGTAATCAAACTATGTCTTTCCATGTTCTACGATAAATCATATATTTGCATGGCTAGACTTGTACCCAAAAAATAAGGAGAAAAAGAATGCTTTATGGTCAAGTCTTTCTTGAAATAAATGTACACGACTAATCTATTCGTCAGTTGTATTTCCTGTTTAGAACAACATCAAATGGATTAAAAATACTTGTTTCATGATTCTTGTACCTTTAAATGTCGGAAAGTGCTCTGCACCTTTGAGCCAAAATTGTAATCTACGAATAAATTATGCTTCCCTAGGTAGGTGTTAGCCTATAAAAACAGGTGAAATACTATACTATAGTTTCTCCTAACTCAGAACATATACACAGAGAGGATTGGAGGCTTACTTGTTTCAGTCGCTTCCAAATGGCTCCTTTCAGTTGCTTCCACTACAGCTTAAAATTCAAGCAGTTTGATGGTTGAATGCTTCCTGAAAGAAATAAAATTGAAACAGTAGAATAATATAGATATCTATTAAATCTATTTAGCTAAATCAGTTAACCATAAACTACATTCATCAACCAAGATCTTACAATATGGAAAATCAAAGTTAACATAGATGCATGTAGGGAAAAACAAGAAGTACTCTTTATTGATGATAGAAGGAGACGTTACAACCTAGTGAATGATTTGAAGTGACCTTCCAACAGAGTTCCCAAGTCTCATCACAACATAAATCTCTCTAGTAGTAGCTCCACAAATCAAACTCTCAATTGAAAATTCTCCAACATTTCTCTACTCAAATTCTTCCTACTCAAACACTTAGATCTGTGTTCAATTTATAGATGAACTGTAGGTTGTTTTTCAATCAATAGGATTCCAAAAATAGGCAAGACATGTTTCCAGTCATGTAGATGTCAAATGGACACTTGGATCCAAAGCTTGACACATGTGAACCCTTCTAGAAAACACTGGCCAAGTGGAGATTTCAGAACAATTAGAATTTCGCTCCCAATGTGACCAACGCACCTTTGAATTTCAGGAAGTGCTCTATAGAGCATCCTTGAATGGGGCTACCTACATATGAAATGCACTTAGGCCCCTTAGAGCCTGCATTGGTGAGCTCTCATATGTTAAATAATAAGCTTCAAACCATGGAAACCCTTGCTTGATGAAAGTCTTGTTTGATTTATGTTGTTTCATGTCTTAGGGAATATAGTAATCGAGATGTTAGGGAATGATGGACCCTTGATCATCGGTCCTGGAGATGATGCCCATTTAGCTAGGTCATTGGGAATGGCGCCCAAATTGACCTATAAAAATTTCCCCTTAAAGCATGAGATCCAAATAATAAGAACATTTGATTGAGATGCTTTACACTGTGATGAGCCTAGAAACAAAGCAGAGTGGTCACCTGCATAAATATTACAATAAATTACATCATGATATATCCTCTATTGATCATAATTGCTAAGGGTAGGCATTCCCATAGTCAGCACATAAAACAATCTAATAACATGTACATAATTCAAAAATTCGTCTACATTGGAATGTTGCCCAAATGCAGACATGCCTATAGATATAGGCCCATGTTTGGATGAAAATATATATGTAAGGTCACCTTACAGATGATGTGTACAACAATCCTGAAATCGCAGCCTAGATGGATGAAACTAGATGCGGGGTCTTCTTATCTTGTTCACTCAATCATTCGGGTACAAGTCTAGCCATGCGAATATATGATTTGTCATAAAACATGGAAAGACATTGTTTGATTACCAACCAATAATGTGAGTTGTTAACAAATGTGAGAGAACCACCATTAATGAAAATGGCCCTCAAGGTACTGCAGTACATTTCTTAAGGCGTGAATAGATGATTTGATGTTGAACGCCAAACAAAATATTTCGGTCAAAAGTCCGGAAGTGAGGATCTTGTCGATGTTGTAACAAGCCTCATGGTACTGGAATCTGATGTTTCTAAGTGAACTTCCTGGATATTGATTTGTTTTTGATAGGAAGTCACCTTATTGCAAAACTGGAGTTACTGATTTCGGAGACAAGGGTATGATTTTATATAGCAATTTTCAGGGATGACGATCATGAAAATGAAGGTTTATGAGTATTGTAGATGGATGAGTTTTTAATCACTGGATGACTTCTCTTGAACATATCGGCAACACTATGATGAGTTGGCAGCATTGACCCAAAACTGAAGTGAAGGTATGATGAACCATAGGTGTGAATGAACCGTCAAGATGATTACCCAACCCAACAGTCACGGACATGGAGTGAAAAAAGTGTCATGTTCAATAGCAAATTGCTACCAAAAAGAAACTTTACTTGCTTTTCCCAAATTTTCCCCGGTCATTTGTCGACCAATACCTCTTTATTTTTTAACAAGCTTGAGGAGGATAACATTTTCTTGATCTATAATTCAACGCTTCGGGCGAATAAAGTATCAATATTTAATAATTTAACGAGTCTAGCGATGAATGAAACTCAATTCTTTCCATGATTGACAAGCCTATCACTAGTTTATGTTTTAACAAGCTTAACAACAGTGATATCCCGACCCTTTTTCATGTTTAGAGAGTATAAAAAAGAGGACGAAAGAGAACTCCAAAAGTACTTTTTCGTAAATTTGTCTCTCAGATACGAGAAAGTGTAAAATAATATCTGAAAGAACCTCTTTGGTCATGTTTAACCAAGGTATTCCTTTTTCGTAAATAATCTATCTCAGTCCATAAAAGGGTTAAACTTATACTAAGTAGATATCAATTCATTTACTTTAACGAGCTTGAAATTACAAGTTCTCGGCAATATTTTCACATTATCGGAGTCTGAAAAGAGCTGAAAGAAGACTCCAGGGGTTCCTTTTTCACTGTTATTGAAGCTCGAAAAAGAGATAAAAGTGGGCTTCAAATCCTTTTTCATTTTTAACAAAGCTCGAAAAATAAGGAGAAAAAACATGCTTTGTGGTCAAGCCTTTCTTGAAATAAATCTGCACAACTAATATATTCATCAGTTGTATTTCCTGTTCAGAACAACATCAAATGGATTAAAAATACCCGTTTCATGATAAAAACATAATAAAAATACAGTCATAGCAATAAATTTAACTTGCAAACAATTAAATGACTATAAAAAGTAGTTTCACTATTCATTTTTACCATTCCATAGTTACCATTTGTATTTTGGAGCTCTGAACCTGATTTTACCCCTGAAATTCAATTGTCGATTGCATTTATTTCTATGGACATATTTCATCGCCGTTTGATCCAGGTTAGTAGCATGAACCTCCTCTTTCTTTCAGTATTCATTTCATTACCATTCCTTGCAGTTTTTTAGGGTTTTGAGCCCCCTATGGTAAATTATACCCAAATTGAGGGAAACACACCCCTGAATGTCGAAAATTGTGTTTCATAGCAGGTACAGTGAAGTGTACCTGCATGTGCAATGCACTGTCTCAGCGCAGGGAGTGCCTTGGCCACAGTTGAATTTTTTTTATTTTCATGCCGTGTCCAAAATTTGCCTAGTTTTTTTCAATGAATGGTATCTAATGGATCTTATGGTTGATTTTTAGGTTTCCATTGGATTATAATGACAATTACATGGAGATAAAGATAACATGAAGAACAAGATATGATTGCCTTGAATGATTCTGTTACTGTAAGAGCTTTAAGAGATTGTGGGATACTTAAGTACTTCAAAATTTAGGGAATGAGGTAACAAATAGAACTCCTATAATTCCTTGTTTGAGCATGGGATCCAGCGATAAAGGAATTTCACATAAAAAATAAAGTGTTTTCCATAACAGTTGAGGATGTGTATTTTCTCACAGGTTTGTCGAGGAGAGGTTTGCCCATTTCACTCACAGAATCTGTCGTTGGAGGAGAAACAGTGAAGGATTATGTTATGCAGTATTGCTATCTGGGGTCAGAACCTAGCAAATATGGAAAAATAAACATCCATGATGTCAAGGATTTGCCTTTGAGGACCATCCTATTCATGATCGCTAAACTAGCTGGCACCGTTACACTCCATGTAGCGAACAGATCATATATGTAGTATGCGCTAGAGTGTTTAGAGACAAAAGTTTTCAATAGTCTGAAGCTGTTCTATCTCAGATAAAGTAACAACTGAATCAAGCAAAGGGGGGAAGGAAGAAAAATTTCAGTTATGGTTCCATCCTTATCTCCTTTGCTTTGGAATGGATTACACTAATGTAGCCACAACATGTAACATTACATATATGTAGTCCTAGAGATCCTTTAATGCAGAGATGGGTAGAACTCATGGGTCAACATTCAGGCCAATCGACCATTGTGTTCTTAAATGCATTCTACGCCTGGTTCTGGTGATAGATTTTTGCCATCGATGAGTATGCATATGCAGGCGTCGACTTCCGAGGAGATCCATATCTAGTTTTACCAGAAGGCACTCAGTGGGGTGCAATAGGTAAGAATGATTTGACTGTGTTTTTTATTTTTATAAGGTTTATACAATTTTTTTTTGTGTTTTTATTTCTTTCCAAGACTAAACTAAATGTTTAATGTAATGCAAATATTGGTCGCATTCAACCAGTAGAGAAACCAGAACGCGAAGCGGATGTGCCAGTAGAGAGGGTTGTCTGGAGAGCTTTCCTTCAGGACCTTGATATGGCTGAGACTCTTGCTGAGCTCCAGTAGCACATAGAGGGGTTGAGCTTCGGGATTCTAGATTTTCGGATCGAAGAGCTTCCTATGCGACTGCAACGACACATAATTGGGGTACCTAGCCATTGGGTGTGCTTGCTCCATAGGATTGCTATATCTATAGCGTGCTATCATGAGAACCACTAATTTACTTGTGATTTTTTAATACAATTTTAGGTCAGATGACCAATGTGTCTTGGGCACAAATTTTGTAAAAAACCTATAACTATCTATCTATATGTTTTTAGAGGTTTTCCTATGTTTAATGCGCAATCCTATTCAATGATGTGAATGTTTTCTTTACCTATGTCACAAATGTCTATATAAAACTTGATTAGCTAATGAATCAGTTAAAGTGTTCAGATTTCTAGAAATGTGTTCATATTAAATGAAATCAAAATGTCTCTCCAAAAGTCAAACTCTTAGGAACAATCTAAGAAGTGTTGGATTTCTAACAGTATAAATACTAGTAAGTTGTAGTACCATAAGTTATGAGTCTAACATTATGATTATGCAGTTAATACCAAATGAAATGGCATCAGAGAGAAGTTCGATCAATGTGCTATATTCAACGATATTATTCGTCAGTCTACCGATACAAATCCCTTGAAAAACTCACTAACTCGTCGTTCAAAGTGAAAATGGCCCATGCTGTAGAGGATAGATTCTGCGTACTACGACTAGCACCATCAACATATCCAACAAATGGTTCCGAAGATTCATTCATCTACGATGAAATGTAAAGAAGATTACTAACATCAAGAAAACTCTAAAAAAAAATTAAGATAGTGAATGCAAATCAACAACATATAAACAATATAATACAAAAAATTACTACGCTCATGATTAAGCATAGTAACGTTTCAAATACAACCCATTTCTAGGTTGTGCCAATGGAATCCCATCGTAATCAACTAACTCGTAGGCACCCTTAGCAAGAACTCTTTTGACAGTATAGGGCCAATGCCATAATGGCTTGAATTTTCCTATACCTGTTACATCAGCTTCTTGGTCATAAAGAAGTACCAAGTCGCCCTCTGAGAAGATGTGAGGCTAGACATTTTTGTCGTATTGCGCCTTTATACGTATCTTATGCGCTTCGTTGGAAAATTAGGATTCACAACACGTTTCATCTAGATGGATGAGGTTAAGGATATGCACTTCTTCTTTTGAGGCGTTAGGTAACAAGTCTATCGCGAGTTTTAATGATGATATTTCACATTGGATTGGTAAGATAGCTTCCAAACCATACACCAATTGAAAAGGAGTGAATCCAGTCGTGTTTCTCACCAAGGTTTGATACGCCCACATGTTGGAGGACAGGATCAAGTGCCAGTTCCTTTTATGGACTCCTATCATTCGTTGAAGCATTCGTTTAAGAATTTTGTTAATAGCCTCAACTTGTACATTTGATTGTGGATGATAAGGACTAGAATTATCATGTGAAAATCCTAACTTGGCTATCAATTCAGACATCATATGGTTGCGAAAATCCTTCCCATGATCCATAACTATAGCCTATGGGACCCCAAACCGTGTAATAACATGGTTGAAGAAAATCAATGCAACTGTTTGTCCCGTGTTGTTGAATGTAGGAATTTCTTCAGCCCATTTAGTAAAATAGTCGACCGCGACAATGATATAACCGTGCCCCCCAGATGAAGGAGGGTTACATGTCATGAAATCGATACCCCATTTTTTAAATGGTCCAGTAGAGATAATAGGATGCATTGGCGTTGGCAGTTTGTGGATTTTACGGTCAAAAATCTGGCATGCATGACAAATTCTGACTGCGAGGATACAATCTCAAAAAATAGTAGGCCAAAAGTAATTGGCGCGAAGTATCTTCTACGCAGTAGCATAACTAGATATATTTCCACCACAAGCCCCAACATGGCAATCATTTAACAGTTTTTCAACCTCCTCATGAGTGAGGCACCTCCTTAAAATGGTATCGACACCACGACAATAAAGTGTATCGCCGACGATCAGATAATATTTGGCTTGGTATCGAATACGTCGTTGATCAGAGCAAGAGGTATTAGGTCGAAAATTTTGGGTTTGGAGATAAATTATGAAATCTCCATACTAAGGATTAGATGATCCGATCAGAAACAGAGACTTGTCTGGAATAGATGGTTCAAACTTAGTTGCAATACTATCAGAGGGAAGGTCATAGAGAAGCTCATCCAAAACTAAAGACTTCTTTGACTTGGATTTGATGAATTCCAAATAAAATTCCTGCAAAATGACAATCCATTTTGAATATTTCCCCCCCAAGAAATTGACGTGATAAGATGTAAGTCATGGGGTTGCAATCCAAAACTATTGTTGTTTTTCAGAGCAGTATATAATGGAAAAATATTTGGATAGCTTGAACAGCTGCCAAGACAAGCTTTTCCACGTATGAGTGCTTAACTTCCATATCATTGAGATTACGAATCAAATAATAGATCAGATGTTCAATTCCATCTTCTACTTGGACCAAAACCATATCAATGGTCATTTCAGCTGCAGCGATATATAGGAAATAATCATTTTGATAATTTGGAGGATACATTAATGATGCTCGGACAAGATGGTCCTTGATAGCATCAAAAGAAGCTTGCGCAACTTGGTCCCAATGGAAGGGAACCCCATTTTTCAATAGTCAAGTAAATCCTTTAGCCATTTCAGCGCTGTTTGGAATGAACCTTCTCAGGAGGTTAGCCTTTCCTTGAAGTTTCTGTATCTGAAGTAAGTTTTATGGCACATGAAAATCAAGAATGGCTTGTACCTTCAGTGGGTCTATTCAAATTCCTTCTTTTGAAACTATGAATCCAAGAAATCGACTAGAACCAACTCAAAACACACATTTGTGTGGATTGAGGCGTATCTTGTAGTGTCAGTAGCGTAAGGAAATGGCTCTCAAATGCATCGGGAGATCAACCCATTTCCGTGAATGCGCTAGTAAATAATCTAAATATGGTTGAACAATGTGCTTGATGTCATTGAAAGCATAATCCATTGCTCTCTGAAAAGTTGCCTCGACATTCTTTAAACCAAATGGGAGTTTTCTATATGCGAATGTGCCCTAGGGACAGATGAATGTTGTCTTATGCTGGTCATCTAGGCGGATATTGATTTGATTATAGCCGGAAAATCCATCCATGAAAGAAAATATTTCGCGTCCAGCACAGTCACCAATAATCTAGTCGATGAAGGGAGTAGGATAGTTGTCTTTTGGACAAGCATGATTAACATCCCGATAATCGACGCACACTCTAATGGTTCCTTGGTTTTTCATAATAGGAAAGATATTGGAAACCCACTCAGTTAGCGGAACAGAGTAAATGAAACCAGCACGCAAAAAAATTTCAACTTCTGCTTTGATGGCAACAGATTTCTTCAGATGAACATGACGAAGCCGTTGACACACCGGTTTGACATCAGGATACATATTAATAGTTTGTTCAACTATACTAGTATCTATTCCTGGAATTTCCTCGTAAGACCAAGTGAATACGTCACGAAATTCACAAAAAAGAGAGCGATATGAATCAAGCTCTGATGGAGAACAAGATACACCAACATGAATATTTTCTACAACGCCAGGTTTAGTCGAAATATCGATAGAAATTGTTTCTTCAATATTTGATAAATTTCGTTTAGATTAAATTGCATTAATCGGAAAAGAATTCGAAAATAAAGTTTGAATGGATGGGTGATATAGTTCACTAATATTATTTTCTTCATAATCAGGAAGATGGGAACAATGATGGTAATCTTCCCATGGTTATCCTTATGACATCATTGCTTCCAAAATATTTTCATCTGTCAAAAATTTTGAGGAAAATGGATCAGATGGAGTACCAAAATATAATGAATGATCAACCCAAACACTCGGCGACACTGATTTTGGATTTTCCGCCCAAGCAAAATATATTGATTGCTATTGTAGCTCAATAAGGCTGAGCGGTAAAACATCATCCAACGTAGAAATATCAGAATCACCCGTACTCTTCCTTAAGCCAGATAGAGTGAAAGAGATCATGTAGCAGGTCTCTATGCTTGCAATTTCTACCGACGTTGCAGGCGGCGGTAATGCAAAGGTTCCCATAAGAGTGGAATCCTTTAATATTACTACACCAATTTTCTAGATTTATAGTTGGGGTAAGTGATCAATATATGGAACACTTCCAGTTACCTGTGAAGCAGAGGAAAAAAAAGGATAATTGATTAATGACTGTGATAGTACCTTTATGAGGAAAGGAAACCATTCTAAAATATGTAGAAACAATGGCAGTCATGGCATATACCCATGGTCTTTCGAGTAAAATATTATAGTCAAGGGGTCCATCAACAACCTCGACATCAATACTTACTGTTTTTCCCCCTAATTCAACTTGCATGTTATTGATAATACCACAAGGTTTATATGTTCTTCCATCAGAAGCCTTCAACATCATTGATGATTTCGATAATCATGGCGAGCCAAGTGAATTCTAACAGTTTAGAGACATAATGCACATAGATGCTCCCTAATCAATAATAGTGCGATGAACAAGGTGATTTAAGACATTTACTTGGATGGAGAATTCCAATTCTGCTAGTAGTTGTGGCACATAGCCTGTATGATTAAAGATGACAAGATTAGAATCAGTGGGATCAATTCCACCAATGGCCGACAATAAATCCTGTTTCTGGGAGGAAAAATTTTGTAATACCTCAAGAGGAGACATAGTTGAAGGGGATTGAGCCAAATCTTCAACTATATTATAATTTTGTGCAGCTCTCGCTCGAGGATTATATGTTGATTTATGAATTACTCCCTTTGGTGGCTTAATCATCAATTCAGGAATAACAGGAGGTGGTACTGATTCATTAGATTGATTCGTTTTCAAGGTAGTAGGTTGATCAGTGGCCAGACTACCATAGTATTTATTCTGTGCTGACACCAAAATATCTTGTGAAGGTTTTGTAGTGGATAACATTAACACTTGGGAACTAGGAGCTGGATCCGTAGCAACCAAATTTGTGTCTGGATTTGGAAATGGGTCTGTTAATGCAGTTGATGCATGAGAAGTCTTGATGATTTTTGAGACTTTGGCACGGTGAGGAAAATTCCTGACAAAGTCTTCCTCGTTATAGATTATGCATGGATAACGAGGTTTCCGTGGTCCTGACAATTGATCAGATGATCATTCCTGCAGGATATAAGTTTTATTTTTCTTTGATTTCCCCTTTTTCTTACTTCCTGGTTGCTTATCACTTTTTCCTTTGTCAAATGAGACGACATTTATTTCAGAAGTAGGAGCAGGATCAGATGCAGTATTTTTTTGTGTGTTTGCAGTGCCTATCAAGCTATCTCTGGCATGAGAGTATTTTATTTGAGGAGGAACATTGAAATTAGATCGCGGCGCATTTGGAATTTTTTCATAGAGCGTTCCAGATTGAGTATAAATCAAGTCTAAATATTGGGCATGAGCGATAACTTGCTCTTCTGTGATAACGCCACCTTTAGCCATATCCTCTATTATATATGGTAACAAGGATTTTATGAACCATTTAGCAAGGAGCTGATCAGGAACAAATGTCTTAACCATTCGTCGACAGCGACGCCACTAATGAATATGATCTAAAATGTGAGTAGCATTACTCTATTTGAAGTTGGTCAAGAGTTCCGTTCCAGTTTCATATTTGATTGGTAATTAGAAATGGGTCAAAAATACAGTAGCTAAGGCAGAGAAATTGTCGAAAGAAGCTCTAGGTAATTCAATGTACCGTTTAGCTGTCGGACCTGTGAGCGTTCGCTAGAAAAGACGTAATAAAAAAGAATCATCATTTAGGGAATTTGATGAACACCATAGATGTTAAGTCATAACATGAGTTGATGGATCTTCTCCATGGTTTCCATTGAATTTAGGAATGTCGAAGGGTAGTTTATGTGGTATCACCGACCACCAAGGAGCATAATTGATAGGATCATTGGTTAACCAGTTTAAATTTGGTAATTTCAAGGCTTCAACAAAAGGAAACTATCTATTAAGGTCAGGTTGAGCATAGCCAGGATAAGATGGAATTTCTTGGGAAATAGGTCTCTAAGCACCAGCATATGGGATTTGATGTTGGTAACCCAGATAGGGGTTGTTATGCATGGAAAACACTTGAGAGTTCTGTTGACCAAAACCTGGATATGGTACTTGTTGATATGAAGTTTGAGGAATTTGTGCCTGTGGCTGCCAAGGATTCTGTCCACCAATGTTATAACCCAAATTAGTATAAGTTGGATTCGGTTGATATGTATATCCAGATTGCATTTTTGACACCCCATAAAATGGTACACCAGCTTGTGAATATTGAATTGAAGAGCTCACCTGATAGGGTTGATGTACAATATTTTTATTCTTTAAAAGGGGTATAGATGTATTAACAAGTGGTAATGGAGTGGGTGTAACAGGTTTAATTGGTTGATACGATTGGACAACCATTTGTGGTTAGATAGGTAGAGTGGGCTGCCATTGACAAACATTCATGTCAACATTAATTTGACCAAAATGTGATTGAATAATGTGATATTGGGTGACCATAGGTTGCCCCCTAGCATAGGGAGGATAATAAGACATAAAATATTGTTCTCCAAATGATGGGAGTCCAATTGATATGGTACTTAAAGGAATTGACCCATAAGGACCGACTTGATATTGCCCTGATGATGGATGTAATGATTCCAGTCGTTCAGTACTAACTATAGAAATACCAGTTAAAACACTAGATGATGACATTGGTAAAGACCATGGTCTTGAAGATTGACTATAGAAAGTGCCAGACAATGATTTGTAGCATGTTGGGACCGAAGGGCCACCGTGAAAATATGACTCTGGTGAGGTTGTGAACATCGACAGAGTAGCGAGGGTAGGAGCTGACGTAATTGGAACAGCAGGCCCAATCGAAGATGCTAGTTTAGACATGGTTGTTTGACCAAATTTATACTCTCCGAAATCAATAGGAGATTGAATGGCAATGGGATCAAAAAAATCATATGGAAACGATTAAGGAAAATACTGGTACAGGTAAAGGTCTCTCCCAAAGTGGGTTTGACTTAAAGTTGTATCAGGTTATGGGATTTCTTCAATCGCGATTAAACCAGGAGGAATAACTTCACCGTCAGACTTAAAATATATTTGAGATGGTTGACTATGTGATATGGGAGTTTCAGTGGTTACAGATATTTGTGGAGTGACCAAGGTAGGAACAACTTACGGTTGTTCAGGATTCATATTTTCTGGCAAAGAAGAGATAGGATCTAGATCAATTTTTGATTGAACAATGTCGGGTCCAAGAGGTATGGTCTCAGCGATTGAATGGATCGTGACCACGGGTAGCTGTGAAGACTCTATTTCGACAACAGTAGATGAACTGGGATGTGTGGAAATAATTTGAGCTAACTCTGGTTTAAATGATGATGTTTCACCAGAGGTACAAATTTTACTTGATTCAGCAGATCGTGATCGCCTTCGCCTACCAGAAGTAACTTCCGGTGGTAAAGGTGGTTCTAAACCTAATCTACGCGAATGATGAGGGGTAGGATTGTGTTCTTCCACGATTACTAATTTATTTTATCCAAAAACAAATAAACAAAAAGAGGGTAATGTTAGGAAAAAGGGTTTACCAAGAAACTGTGAACTGCAGAATACCTCCTGGTGAACCAAGAAGTACGGGCAGGTAATCTCCCTGAATTCTTTGTTCGGTGTATCACAATTTCAGGGCAGCTGAATCGGTTCACTATGGATGGATAGCACCTAAAATTCGTCCTCCCAAATATACCCGAAGGTACGTGGAGGCCCAAGTACATATTAGCATTGTCTGATGCGAAACCGCACAGTGAGAGCACCCCTTTATACTTATCGTACTGTAACACCGCTCGTTATACCCGAGAGTACATGGACGAGCTATGATATACTTACGTACATGGAGTGAGGTATCACACTCAGAATGTATCGCATACAAGTTAACGACAACTGCTATGTTTTACGATGTCGGAACACGTCTCTATCCTAGACCTTCTAAATGTTATTGTTAATGTTCCAAAGCGTTGTTAAGTAAATTGAGATTTATTTTATGTTGATATTGCTTAACAATTTTCTTTTCAGGTTCACCACCATGATGTATATAAAATTCCTAAAATGCAAGCTAAGAATGATAAACAAACTTTCACTTTCAGCTTTCTCAATGAAGAACCTAGCTACTAAGGTAAGAGAACGCTAGTTTTTTGGAAAGAGAGAAAATAATTTGTGAGAAAACAAAATCAATGAATCAAAAACTAAATGTAGATTTCCTAATGTTCCTTTTGCAAAAAACACACAATCCTACATGCAAATTCAAGTATTTCTTTTCAGTTTCCTTAATGTTATGAACGTAGAAAAGAAACTAGGTGCACTAGATCAATAATCGAAATGCTTTTTACTTTCGAGAAACGAAGAATACAAACAACAATTTCTCTTTTGAAGGAAAAATGAGGACTTTAACAAAAATTTATCCTATCAAGGAAATGAAGATTTTATGAAAATTTCCTATTTTGAAAGAAAACAATTCTTAATGTGACCATAAAAAGTACTTTGAAATCAACTTTTCAATGATAATGAATTTTTTTTTTTTAAAACAACATTGAATAAATTTTCTGTCAAAGGAGAAGAAGTATATAGAGTTACTGGTCAATTGAGCATAAAAATTTTCACAACACAACAGTAAACAAAAATGAAGCAAAGTACAAAGTCAGATTCAAGGGAATTTGGTCCCTTTCAGGAGCCAACGTAGTCTCCAGGCTTGGAATGGAGACAGTGCTCTGCAAAGCACTGTGCCTTGGCTAAGGGTGCATTGGGTGCAGTAAACAAAGAAAAAGCTACTGTTTAGCTCGCTAAATTTGTGAATTAAGCTCTAAAAAATTATAATATTTATGTGAAACAGCTACTGGGTGGATTTAGAAAGCAAATCAGAGACTAAAACACCTAGAAACAAGAGAAATTCTCCCCAACGGAGTCGCCAGTTTGTTGAGTCAGAATTTTAATCTATGGATAAATTTAGGTCAATTTGGGCACCATTCCCAATGACCTGGTTAACTGGGAATCATCTCCAGGACCAATGATCAAGGGTTTATCATTCCCTAACATCTCAGTTTCTATATGCCCTAAGACAGGAAACAACATAAATCAAACAAGACTTTCATCAAGCAAAGGCTTCCATGGTTTGAAGCTAATTATTTAACATATGAAAGCTCAAAAACGCAGGCTCTAAGGGGCCTAAGTGCATTGCATATGTAGGTAGCCCCATTCAAGGTTTCTCTACAGATCACTTCTCGACATTCAAAGGTGCGTTGGTCACATTAGGAGCGAAATTCTCATTGTTCCAGAATCTCCACTTGGCCAGTGTCTTCTAGAAGGGTTCACATCTGTCAAGCTTTGGATCCAAGTGTCCATTTGACATCTACATGACTGGAAACATGTCTTGCCTATTTTTGGAATGCTATTGATTGCAAAAAAACCTATTTTTCATCTATAAATTGAACACAGATCTAAGTGTTTGAGGAGGAATATTTTGAGTAGAGAAATACTGGAGAATTTTCAATTGAGAGTTTGATTTTTGGAGCTGCTGCTAGAGAGATTTATGCTGTGATGAGACTTGGGAACTCTACTGGAAGGTCACTTCAAATCAGTCACTAGGTTGTAACCTCTCCTTCTATCATCAATAAAGAGTACTTCTTATTTTTCCCTACATGCATCTATGTTAACTTTGATTTTCCATATTGTAAGATCTTGGTTGATGAATGTAGTTTATGTTTAATTGATTTAGCTAACTATCTTGAATATATATCTATATTATTTCATCTTCTGCTATTTCAGTGTTCTTTCTTGCAGGAAGCATTCATCCATCACACCGCTTGAATTTTAAGCTGTAGTGGAAGCAACAGAAAGGAGCCATTTGGAAGCGACTGAAACAAGTAAGCCTCCAATCCTCTCTCTGTATCTGTTCTAAGTTAGGAGAAATGGTAGTATAGTCTTTCACCTATTATTCTAGGCTAACACCTGCCTAGGGAAGTGTAATTTATCCATAAATTACATTTCTGGCCCAACACAGAGATAGGAAGTTTATTAGAAAACTTTAAAACATATCTCTTAATCACTTTGGGAACACAAGTAGATGTCTTGAAAGCTAAGAAAAAGAAAGAAGAGCAAGACGAAATCTTAGCAATTTTCTATCCAAAGTGTAGGCAAAAACATCCACTCAAGGTATGTCCTTTGCAAGGTATACAAGTCTGTGGAATTTGTATAGAAAATCATGCAACAGAAAAATGTCCCAAATTAAAAGAAGTGCAAGGAGTAGATTCTCTCTACTATATGGCACTAAGGAGACCTTGGAAACCAATGATGCCTCAAAAATTCCCTCAACAAAACCACCAAAATTTTCAATATCCTCAAAATACATGGAATACACCAATTCCATGGCAGGCTTGGCCACCACAACAATATCAAAACCAACCTGCACAAGGTTGGAGGGGATATGGTTATGGAAACTAACCACCTCAGCATATGTATCCTCAACAGTATCAATATCAGCAACCATACCCTCCACAACCATTTCCTCAATACCAACAGTTCCATCAACATCAACCAATGCCATATCCACCTCAAAATCAACCAATGCTAATTCAATCGCAGCAACTTCAGTTTCCCACTAACCAACCACCTCCTAGACCAACACAATTTCCATCTCAACCCGTAGCTAATCCAAGTAACAAGGTGGATAGACCAACATATCATGTGGAAGAGGCAACATATTATCCTACTTATTAAATTCTTCCCATACAATATGTCCACCTAAGGTCCGGGAAGGTGTTACAAAAATATTCTCCTCCGATAATTGAAGAACAAATTGAACAAGAAGAACAAAGTCAACAATCTCAACCATAAAATAAAATTCAGAAAGGTAAATCTATTATGACACAAAATCCACCATATCCAGAGAGATTGATACAAAAGAATATCCCAATATCTCTGCCTGAATTTAATATTCTTGATGAATTAAAGAACACATATGTCAAAATTCCTTTGTTGCAGGCAATTAAATATATACCAATACATGCAAAAACAATAAAGGAATTATGCATTAAGAAATCTGGCAAAAGAAAGAAGGATCCACCTATAATCCAGGTAATTGGAAGTCTATCTAGTCTCATGTCTACAAACACAACCATTGAAAAATATGTTGATCCAGGAATTCCTATGGTTACCATTTCGATTAAAAAAATTTCAGCGCCAAATACTTTAATAGAATTGGGAGCAAATATCAATGTTATGACTACAGAGACTATGAAGCATTTGAATATAAACAACATTAGACCTACTACTACAGTTTTAGAACTTGCAGATAGATCTAAATTTGTACCAGAAGGTATATTGGAAGATATCATTGTCTCACTGTATTCATGGGAATATCCTGTAGACTTCTTTATTTTTCAGCAAAAAACAAATTTAGGAGGGCATCTCTTAATTTTAGGCAGACCGTGGTTAGCCACTGCAGATTCTTATATTGGATGCAGTTCAGGAAGTATGATTATTGCACATGGAGATGAAAGAAAACATGTTACATTGTATCCTCCCACTCAATCTCCTTCTTTATTATCATGGCTTGATGGAGAGGAACCATAAGAGCTTCAATCTGTTCTTAGTCTTAGTCAAGTTTATAATTTTAGAGAGGAGGAAGAAAATGAGGACTTATTAGATCTTTTCATCTCAGAAGCAAATATTTCGAAGAAGCTTAGAGTAACTCAATATGAAACTACTAGTTATCTTTTAAATGAATGTTTTCAGGGAAATTGCACTATACAATCATTGCAAAATACATTCGAAAGCATTTTTCCTGTTAATTCAATTACCAATTCAAATAGAAAAATCATTGAGATCAGTCCTGAGAGACATTTGAATATTGGTAACAACTTACAATCATCACAAGATGAAAATATAATAACATTGTTACAAAAATATTCAAAATATTTTGCTTAGGATTACATAGACATGCAGGGAATTCATCCAAAAACATGTATCCATCACATTTACGTTGATGATCAAATTAAACCTATAAGGCAACCACAAAGAAGGATGAACCTCATGATGAAGAAAATAGTGAAAGAAGAATTACATAAACTATTACAAGTTGGATTTATCTATCCTATTTCGGATAATCAATGGGCTTTACCCTTAGTTGTAGTACCTAAGAAAAATGGGAAATGGAGAATTTGTGTCAATTATAGAGAAATCAATAAAGCTACATTAAAAGATTATTTTCATGTACATTTATTCATCAAGTGTTAGATTCATTAGCTGGAAATAAATTATTTTCATTTCTGGATGGATTTAGCAGATATAATCAGATCAAGATAGCATTAGAAGATCAATATAAGACAATATTCGCATGCCCATGGGGAACATATGCATACAATGTATTACCCTTTGGTTTATGTAATTCACCTGCTACCTTTTAGAGAGTATTTCTTGCAATCTTTGTTGATTTGATCCATGAGTGTGTAGAATTTTACATGGATGATTTCACTATGTATGGTACAACATATGATGATTGTTTACAAAATCTTGAAAAAGTGTTAAAAATATGCATAGAGACAAATCTATCACTCTGTAATGAAAAATGTTTTATGATGTTAACTGAGGGGATAGTGTTGGGACACCATATTTCTTCTTCAAGAATTAAGGTGGACCCAGCAAAAATTCAAGTCATTGTGAATTTAACACCACCCACAACACAAAAAGAAGTTAGAAATTTCTTGGGTTATGCGGGCTACTATAGGAGATTTATTGAAAATTTCAGTAAAAGAGCTTTGCCATTATTCAAGTTACTTGCGAAAGATGTGGAATTCCAATAGACAAAAAATTTTCAAAATGCATTTGAAAAATTAAAAGAAAATTTGTCAATTGCACCCATTCTTCAAGGACCTAATTGGTCTTTGCCATTTCACATTTCAACTGATGCATATGATACAGCTGTTGGAGCATCACTTGGACAAAAAGAGAATTAGTTTAATTATGCCATATATTTCATAAGAAAAATCTTAACACCGGTAGAATTGAACTACACTGTTACAGAAAAATAAATGTTAGTTTTAGTACATGCAGTTAATAAATCTCGACATTATATAACAAGTTATCAAGTTTACATCCACACGGACCATTCCGCCATAAAATATTTAATGAACAAATCAATCACAAATGGAAGAATAACTATATGGTTATTAATGCAAGAATTTAACATTACTATACAAGATTGACCAGGTAAATATAATCAAGTTGCAAACTTTCTATCAAGACTACATTCACATGGTGATCTGAATCTAGTATCAGATAATTTTCCAGATGAAGATCTATTTTCTATGAATATCAAAACTTCATGGTTTGCAGATATAGCTAGCTATTTATCATATGGAATACCACCATCTCATTGCACAAATAAACATAAAAGAAGAATAAATAGAGAAAGTGGTAGATATAGTTGGGTTAATGGAGATCTATTCTATACTGGTGTTGATCTAATGATTAGAAAATGTGTTTGAGAGGATGAGATTATTGAAATTTTGAAAGCATGCCATGAAAAACCATGTGGTGGTCATTTTGCAGATAAGCGGACAACATATAAAGTGCTGAAACTTGGCTAATACTGGCCATCCATCTTCAAAGACTCCCGAGCCTATGTGAAGAGATGTGACAGATGTCAAAGAATTGGTAGACCAGTGGCATCAGATGAAATGTCGTTAAAGCCACAAGTACTAATTGAACCATTTGAATAGTGGGCTTTAGATTTTTTAGGACCAATCAACCCTTCATCCAATGGAAATAAGTACATCCTAGTATGTATAGATTATGTAACTAAATGGGTGGAGGCAAAGGCAGTAGCATGGGCAATAGAATATATTGTTGTGTATTTTCTTTTTGAAGAGATATTTGTAAGGTATGGAGTTCCGAGAAAGATAGTAATTGACCAAGGCACATAGTTCACATCAAAACTTGTTCAAGATCTTATGGATAAATACAAGATTAAACATAGAAATCAACTCTGTATCATCCTCAAGAAAATAGACAAGTCGAATCAACAAAGAAATTCCTAGAAAACATTATGGCAAAGACCGTACAAATGAACAGAAAGGACTGGTCAGAAAAACTGAGAGATGAACTATGGGAATATAGGATAACATGGAAAAACATAATTGGGTTCAGTCCATGTTAGTTATTGTATGGAAAAGAAGTCCTATTACCCATAGAATTTCAAATACATACATTCAAGCTACCAGCAAAATTGGGGATGGAATTATATGAGGCACAACAACAAATAATTATGGAATTAAATCAACTGGATGAGATACGACAGCAAGAAGTAGAGCACACATCTCTTGTGCAAGAAAAAAGGATCAAATGGCATGATCGATTCATAAAGAATAAAGTGTTTCAAAAAGGATATTGGGCACTCTTGTTCGACTCCAAATTCAAATATTTGAAAGAAAAGTTTATGACTCATTGGCTTGGGCCATATGAGATTGAAGAAATATTTGAAAATGGAGCTGTCAAGAAAAAACAATTGACGAAGCATCTATTTCATTTGTCATTAATGGACATAGGCTTAAAGTTTACAATAAGCCTATAAATAAAGAGGATTTTCTAAGAAAATTTTTGATAGATTCAGATCTAGAACTAATGGGGCATCATAGAAATATGCCTCCCATAATTCCAGAAGAACAAGAAAAATAAAAAATAGAAATAAATAAATAAATATAAAATAATAAAAGAGTTTGGTTGTGAAAATCCAGGAAACTGGAACAATACATATTCGAATTCATATCAGAAAACCAACTTGTTTGGCCAATATGAATTCTCTTTTTGTTTTCATTTTACTTTACTATGATTTTTGCAGATATACATGTCAGACTTGAGGAAAATTCTTATCATCGGCTTGGGGGAAGGTGTGTAATAAAACTATGAAAATAGTTTCAGCGGTTGAATTGAAGATGGAATATGAATTACAATTACAAAGGAACCTAGTACATCATTCAACATACATAGAAGGGACCTGAATTATTATTGAGAAAATTGTTCAGAAAGGGACCCATCATTACGACATAAAAAAATTTCAAACATTATTGCAAATTACGTCAGAAGGGACCTGAAAAATACAAAATGTCATAAGGGACCTGAGCTACATCAATATTGAAGATCATGATAGAAGGTACCTGAAATGTCAAAGTTTAACCTGCAGAAGGGACCTGAACAACATCATTCCAAATAAAATCAGATGCAAATCAGAAATAAATTCTCTACATAGTCTAAAGAGCTATCGTTATAACAAAACACAATGTCGACCATCATGAACATCAAATGGTTTGAGGGAATACAAGTACAAAAAGTAAAAATTTCTCTTAAAATATCATTTTTTTTTTAAATATTCTAGAATTGTAAAGCTAATTTAGTACTGGTTATGCATTTTTCATCACCTATAATGCTTAGAACTATTTTATCCATATATATACCATTATCATAATCACTCAATAAACAATCCATAATCTATCCATACCATACCCTACCCTACTTTTCTAAATAAAAGAATCATAAACAAAAGGCTTAACATTAAACCTTTGGTGGACCTATAATAAACAAGCAAGAGGTTAGTGTCATTATAAATATTTGATTTTAAAATATGACCATTTCATTGGTCAATTTTAAAAATTAAATAAAAGAGAAAACCTAAAGTCTAAAATCATGTGATAGCGCAACTATTTCAAACAACAAAACAAAATTCAAAAAGCACAATCATAAATGGTTATAAGATAAGGTAATCATAGCAAGAGCGCAATCATAATGCAAACAATGGAATGCAAACTAACCTAAATTATGATGCTATGACAAACAATGTATGACAATGATGCATGTATATAGACGAAAATATGATGAGACAATGACACATACAATGGTGGAGGAACGTAAAAATGATGGCATACAGTGATGTGAATACAAGCAGTAAAACATAAATATGATGGTGCATATGCAATAAGGTATGATTTGTTTCAATGGAGGATGGAAGCAGACATAGTCATCAATGCAAATCATGAAAGAAAAATGTGGAAGGGACTGCGTAATAAGTGAATAAGACGATTAAATTTACACCGTGGAATTAGCATGACAGTCAAGGGTAAGCCACAGATGCACCGGTCAAGCGGTGGTTGATGAACGGTCAAAACAAATTCAAATTCCATATTACAACATTGTGTAAACTGTTGAGAGGACCTCTGCCATTTCTAAGACCTCAAGCAACTGATATACACTGTGTTTTTCACCATCATCACCTTTCGAAGGCTCAGTGAGAGAAGGAAGGCATGTAATCAAAACACACATCCATTTTTGCAGCTCTGTGAGAAACAAATAAACAAGAGAGAAGACAAGGGAGAAGTTGTGAGAAGAATAGAAGAAATATAACGCAACAAAGAAGGCAGGAAATATAGCAGTGAGAAGAACAAAGTGATAAGGGGAATTAACTGAAGTTTCAAGCCAACAAATCTAGAAAATGTATCAAGAAATCACGCTGTCAGGAGGCAAAATCCCGTGAAGAATAAGGTAAGAAGCAAACTAAGATTTTTTGTTTAAAAAAACGATGATTCGCATGAGTAAATCTCAATTTGTTAAACAAAATAAGTGTTATAAAAGGAGTTCTTCTATTACGGTATTTAAAACAAGTCATTGCTTTATGTTTTGTCTTTGACACCAATCATTAATGCTTTGACATCAGTCAAAACTAAATCTTTTGTTGATTAAATGAGTAAATGATAAGATATTGAGTGAAGATTTTGATAAGATTGGCGTTGATTGAAACAATGAGACTTCAGTTAAACTAAAAGGAAAATCACAAGGATCATAGCAGAAAACCACGAGGATCATTGCAAAGATAGGTAAACTTGAAAACGTCCTCGTGCACAGTCTTCTATTTCAAAATGAATGTAAATAGAGAATGAGGAGTTTTGGTTTGAATTTCACAATGAAATCATTTTAATTGGGTTGTGTAGTAGATTAATTTCATTTTCACACTCAGTAGAAGAATTCGAATAAGGTTTTGTGGAGAAATATTGGTTTAAAAGGAACAGTCAACATGTTTTTGTATTTTTGCATAGCAGAGGGCAGATTCTGGTGAATTTTGAAGGAAGACAGTGAACTAATTATGATATTTTTTATGAAATAATTGAGCTATTCTCTTGCATAAACAGTGATCTTATATTAGATACATAATTCTTTGCCTTAGGAAAATAATTTTGTATGGAATCGAAGGGTCACAAGACACTGTTGTATAAAAAAAATTCATTTTTTTTACACAGTCAAACAAGAAAAAAATTACAAAATAGAGATAGAGGATTGTTATTCTTTTAAAAGAGACAGAGAATCAAATAGAGAGTAGGATAATAGAAACATGAATTTTTTGTAATGTTTTCTTAAACCTCTCTATATCAAACCTTGTGTCTATTTGAAGCAGTAAGCTCACATTATTCCAAAGGAAAATAGAGGATTGATTTCAATTACTTGGCAAGAGCAGTAAACAAAGGTAAGCCTCACTACTGTGATAACATCTAGTAATCAAATTTTGTTTACAAAAATGAAGTTAATGACAGTATATGGGTACATCAAATGGTTTTCAGACAATATGACATCAATAATAGAGCCCAAAGATTTTCAAATTGAAAATTGGAGTAGGGAAACAGTTGAAAAACTTTATCAAACAGGCTTAATAGACTTTATTCAAAGATTCAAATGGCACAATTAGGATATCACAAGGGAGTTTATAAACAATTTCAAGCGGGATGAAACTATGGTGGGCAGTTTACATATTCCTTTAACTCCATAATCTATTTCCGAAGCTTTAGAGTTTCCATCATCAGGTGAAATATATCACAAGGGATTTCATTTCAAAGACAAGGGTTGGACCTTCTTCTTTCATAAGAACATAAAGGGTTCTTTTGATAGGTCAAAGGGGATTCCCAGGGAGTGGTTCAATGAACCTTGGGTTGAGATAGTTTTGATAATTCAAAATTTTTTCACTTGTGATAACAGACATAACGTAGTGCACCTATATCACATTAGGTTACTACAACATATTAAAGGAGATATCAGGATCAATTTTCCCTACTTATTTTATAGAAAATTGATGAAGATGATTGAAAGTGTAAAATCTGAGACCAAACCCAAAGAAGCCCAAATTCATCACCAAGGACTCATAAAAATCATTGTGGATTACCAGATGAAAAATAAGGGAATGGTTTGGGAAGATTTCCTGATTCAAAAAGATTTTTTAGAGCAAGTCACTGAAAACAACCTTAAACCAATGCAGGAAACAAGAAATATAGTGCATTCACCTCTCTATCCAAAAACCAGATCAAAGAAACAATAGGAAACAATTATGGTAGAGAGGGAAACATCATTCTTAACCATTTCTAGGAGACAAAAAAAGACGAATTCAGCAGATAGAAGTAGCAAAGAAAAGGATCCAGAAGTGCAAGTCATAGAGACATCTCCTTTAACTAAACAATACAATAAAATCCTTGAGAGGTTGCAACAAGAAGTTTATGAAAATCATGTAGAAAAAGATTCTTATTTTGAAAATAATGAGGTTGAAGCTACTTTAGTTTCTAAAAATACTGAGGAGGAAGACCAAGAACTTAACAGGATCATAGAGTTAATTGATAGCCCGGAGGTAAGTAGAATCATGGAAAGGCACCTGAAAGAAGAAAATTAAACCTATAAGACAACTAATGAAAAATTGGTTAAATAAAATGAGAAGATAAGTGAATAAATAGAAAATTTAAAAGCCAAAAACAATCTTCTTTATACACAAGCATTCAGGTGGCTTCAAGAGAAAAATTCTTGGATGGCCAAATATGAGAAACAAAATATCAAGACCTCAATTTACAAGGAATAACAATGAAAAGATATGGATTCTTTTCCACATGCAGCACAGAAGGAAGTTTCAGGATCAGGAATGGGATCAACATCAGAGCTCATGAGGTCCAAAAGGAAAAAGCAAGCATGAGGACATGCTTGAACATCAGCTTGGGGGAGATGTTGGCCCTCATTTTTTATCTCTTTTTTTATTTTATTAAATACATATTATTTGCCATACTATCCATATATAAACCATCATATCCACCTTATTTTGACCAAAAAATGCATATACAGGTATTTAAAGTATGTTTTTAAATTATTAGAATTTTTTGTAAAAATTGAAATTTAAGTACATTTTTGGACAGTATCAGAAATTCCAGTAACAGCCTCATGGTTTGCATATTTTTAGGACACTTAGGCTTGAGATGGAATTATTTATAGAAGGCTTGGGAACTAATATTAAGTTTACACCTGTTGGTATAGTCAAACCGAGCTTTAATAGGCCCAGTCAAAGGCAGTCAAATAGAACCTGTCTTTATGGAGGATCCCTAGAAGCTAGGTCAAAATTCTTATTTTGTGGGATTTCTATATTTTGATGGATCTGATGGATGAATTCGAATTGATTGGATAAAATAAGGATATTCATGAATATAGGGTCTATTTTAGATGATTTTTTTAGATACTTTATCTATTTAAGCCTCAAACTTTGAAGGCATTGATATGTAGAATTTGTATGACTTAACATTATTATTTATGAGAATTTGGAGACATAATTGAGGATATGTTCTATTCTATTTCCTGCTACTATATTTTGGTTGATTGAATAAATTTTTAAGTACCTGAAAACACCTTCAGTGTGTGAGGCAAAGGTGGAGGGCCCCCCACACCGAGCTAAGTGCACTTCCTAGTTTATTTGTAGTTACAATTTCTGAATTATTTTACTTATGCTTAACTTTTTTATATTGATTATTTATGAGTGTTAATGAATCTAATGATCATTATTATTTTTCATATGAAAGGACAAACAAATATTTAAGTTAAAAATTCTTTCTATCTAATTAAGATCTTAAGTTAGAATTCATCTTTTCATGCTTTTATATGTTTTTCTGAATTCATGTTTCTAACAATAGCATTACTGATAAATAAATATATGATGAAGGAAAGCCAAGGCCTCTTTAGTGAAGAGCCTCTTCAATTATTGCTTCATGTATCTTAATCTATTGTTCAATTAGTAGTTTTTTATTTCTAATTCATGAGGTAATCTTGTTAGAGAAGGACAAACAAATATCTTAAGTTAGGAGATTCTTCTGCTTCTGATTACACACTTGAATTTAGAAATTGTTTAAGTTAGATTTATATTTGTAATATGCATTTCCATATTCATTGATAAACCATATTTTAAATTGATCATAATTGAAACCCATATACTTTGGGGATGCTTCTAAGTTCCACTAGCTCGGATTGATAATAAATACTTGCATTAGTTTACATGGTAAATTGACCCAAAAAGGAGTTTGCATGAGAAATTAAGGAGCAGTTATAGGCCCCAAACATTGATATTGGACGGGAGGAGGAGAACCAAGAGGCTGAAAATGTTCCCATTGCAAAAAAACCATCATTCAGCCCTCACCTCCTCTTATAGGTGGCCACATACCATTCATAAAAATGGGAATATCTCCTCTAGATGATGATATGGTCATGGGTATTTCCAAATTGAACTTTAATGAGCTAAAGAACAGGATAGTACAGTAGAGGTAGAAATATTTTGCTAATGACCTAGTTCATCTTATTGCCATTCACACAGAGAGGGTTATTTTTCCCAACACCAAGATGAATCTAAGGACAGTAGCAACATCAAATCTAGCCTTTGCGGGAGCTGTAAAAGTGAACAAATATTTCTTGATGGAGGAAAATAAGAAATTGGCAAAGGACCTAGCTACTACAATACAAAAAATCGATCATCTCCAAGATGAGAACCAAATATTGTCTTCCATCGATTCTCACTTGAAGGAATTTCGGGTAGCGATGTGTGATGAAATCTAATCACCCAGAGACACCATGGGATAACTTTCTGAAGAGATGATCACCCTTTACAAGGTGGTAGTTCCCTTGCATGCAATTCAAAAGAGATCGACGGAGAATGTCAAATTCTTAAAGGAGATTCATGCAGCAATTAGTGCAATCCAGGAATGGGGCACCAAGTACAAGAATGCACCTCCATAGTTGGCTACGAAAACAAGACACAAAGAATAATTGGAGAAATAAGAGGTTAGAATACTTATGCAGAGTAACAAGTAGCTTGGTACTTATGCGACCAACATTATGACCGCCTATCAATGAATGTATAATGGTTTGGACTCCTTAGTCATAGCACATAAGATTCATTCTATTGGATAATTTTAAAATACAAAGGGAAGAAACATTATCATACAGTAAATCCAGTAATACTTGGATAATTTGAAGCAGTTTACTACTAAAGAGGATTTGGAGATCACTGGGAAAACATGTAGTTGTATGTATTCGGGCCTGCCAAGGTAAACATGAAGTTTCTCTCATTATGGAATGAAGCTCAAAATGGCTCCAAAACTATCTATCCATATGTTATGGAGGTAAGAGTCAGATATAAGCTAGATCTTCCTTCAAAGTTTGAGGATGTAGCAACACAGCATAAATCTTGGTACCAATATGTTGCAACAGAGCTACAAGTGGAATTTATCGAGCTAGAGTTTCCTCAAACTCAAGAATAATGTAAAAAGTTTGCCTGATTAGGCTCTAGCCATTTTTGTCTTATTTGCAGAGTTTTTTATTATTGTATTTGGAAAATAATAAAAGTTTAAATGTAAGTGGAAGTCCAAGAGTGAAATGTGGAATGTGGAGAGTCATTAGTTAGAATGAATACAAAAGAAGTATTAGAATAATGAGGGAAACTCAAAGGTCACAAAGGGAGATGAAAGGTCATCCCATTTGTTATAAATTAGCCCTCATAACTCAAACAAAGGGCTTGGAACTTCAAACTTATAGCCTTGGCTTCTCTAGTCTAGCATAGGAGTGAGTATCATTCTTTGGATAAGTAAGTGGTGGCTTCATGATCCACTATTGGGGCTAGTGTCATATCAGTATAACTATATACTGTGAACTTTCACTTAATGATAAAAATATCTCAGAGACAACACATTTTTCATGCATTTATCATGGATGTTGTAATACTACTCTTTTTATTTTTACGTTATATGTTATTTCATTCATGCTAATGTCAATGAGCTACTTTGTTAACTTTAGTATGTTTCTTTTTTAATGTGTTTTGTATGTGCTTACATAATTGTTATTATCTTGTGAGCTATTTTGCAGGTTAACTAACGATTCTTTTATTTGTTCATATGTCTCTTATAGGATAGTACTATTACTTTTTTTCTAGAGGCTCACTCTCTTCTTCTTTCTATGAAATATCATTTTATGCATTAAAATTGATATCTCACAAATTTCACACACTTACTATCACCAAAGCTATGTGTACATCATATTATGTTTTAATTGCATCCTAGGCGCATCCTTTAGATCATCATTATGGAATTCGACCATATTTTCGGTTGGCTCTCCAACTCCAAATGGTGTGGGGTCTAATTGGGAGTTCACTTTAGGGAGACCCCATTCCCTATTCTCGACATCCAACACCGTCAACAGGATTTGGCGCTATAAAGAGGGTCATATGAAAATATGAACCTGAGAAGTCTCATTTCAATCTTTCATATTGAATGGTTTCTTCCCATATTATAACCCTAGGATTTTTTTCTAGAGTTGCAAATCTAAAATTTCTCTAGTGGATAATCCATAACTTGTTGAGTCTAAAGTTTAATGGCAAGGTTGAAACAACCATTCTTGAGCACACCCTTCGCTTTCTTGATTTTTTTATTCTTATGAAGTTAATTGTGAGGATGCTAATTTCAGGTTGTTCATTCTCACTCTTGAAGGTCATGTTTAATATATTGAATATATTTCCTATATTCATTTTATCAAACAAATTTTCATGGAGCTTCACCAAGCCTTTGACATGTATTATTATCGAAATGTTTATAAGAAAAATATTCATCTTAGAATGAAACCTAATGAATCCTTGGAAGATTTTCTTGATCGCTTTCTTAACTTTTTTATGAGTTCTATGAGGAAGACATAGATTGGGATTTTATGAAAGAGAAGTTTCCATATCTTGTACAAATGTATTTGAATTATCTTGAATCTGAATCCCCTACTAGTCTCCCAACTTTTCTTGGTCATGGAGCTCTTACAGTTGCAAAGGAATAAATTGATCTTTCTTGTGACTCTTTGTCTTATTGCATTTTTGTAACATCCCCGGTTAAAGTTTCATGTAATACAGGATAATAAAGGAAAAATAAGACCAAGGTCATTGGACATGTATTCCAAGCTAAATGTTAGGCAAAAATATTAGTGGGCATCAGTTCTGTTTTATAATGGCTATGGAAAGCAACAAAGGAAAAGAGGCAATAAATGGCATTTAATTATGAAAATAAAGGAAAATATGATAAAAGGAATGTGAAGAAACACAAATATGCATGCTAAGGAAATTAGAAGAAAATGAAGAAAAATTAGACATCAATAATAAAAAGGCATAAGAGAAACAGTTCACAACTTTTGTAAGTTCATTTTGGCTCTCTCCTTTCATTCTCTCTTTTTCACACTCTTGCACACTTAGAGTATTCTTGGATAATTTTTGCATTCACTTGGACTTGGAGAAAGGAAAAGAAAAATAAATCAAAGGAAGGCAAGGAGAAGGTTGGATCAGCTTCAGCAAAAGGATTTTTCAGGTAATATGTTTCATGTGTGATTTCCTAGTTGAGGTTTCAATGCATGGTACATGCATTTGTTTATTTGGTTCATTTTTGTCATTGGCATGGGTTTTTTCTGGTTTGATATTTGTTTCATCCTTATCTTGCCATTTCCTATATAGTCATGGTGTGATGGGATTAATTTTTGGTTGAGCTTTGGATTGCCAAAAGGTTTTTGAACAAGGTGAGTTGGTCTCAAGAAAATTCCTAAGTGTTAGGGGTGGAGATGATTTTATCCAATAATACCTCGACAGGTGGGTGGAGACAGGAAAAATCCTCTAGGTAGGGTGAAGGAATTCTAAGGCATCCAAGCTTGGTTCAATTTTGTGATCTCAAGACCAGTTTATGTGAAATCACATAGCTTGAGGGTCGAGGTGGTTTAACCTCTAGAGTTCCTGGTTGATTGTATCTTGGTTTATCCCATGAGATACCACATTCATACTTGGAATAAGGCACGAGGGTGATTGGATGAAAGAAAGATTTGGTTTATCCCAATATATGGTCAGGTGGTACGTGGAAGTCCTTGAATTGGTTTGATTTTGCATAAGTTAATACAAGTTATTTTCCTATTGTGATCTATGAGCACTTGTACTTGTTGTTATGTGGATTTTGTGGTTGATTTTTCATGGTTATTATTCTGGTTATATGTTGGTTATAAGCATGTTTCTATAATGTGCTCTAGCTATGGTTATTATTCATGATTTGATAAGCATTTGATTTGTTGATGAATGCATGGGATAACAAGTGCTATTGCAACTACTTGAGAAGGAATTAGACCTTCTTAGTGATTATTAGATGAATTTCAGAGATTTAAGATTAGATATGAATTCATGACCTGTAAATTACAAATCTACCATATGTTTGACAAAATTTTTGATGTGTATTAGGAATTATAGGTCGAGTTTTGGCTTCATGTTTGAATTTTTGGCTTTGTTATCATCTTAATTATGATTCTATAAAGTTACCAGAAGTTATGGGCAGTGTTCTTGAGACTAGCCATGAAAAGTGGCTAAAATATTGAAACCATTGGCATAGAACTAGGGAATTCAGGTCATAACAGCATGGAAGAAGGCTTATGAGTGCAGAAATGGCCTCATAACCACATGCAGGGTGTGTCAAGGGTGTGGTTATGTAGTTAGGTCAATGAAAAGAGTTACAGTTCAGACATTAACCACCTAGGGTGGTTTGTAGACTCCTAAGTGGTTTGTGTTCTTTGAGGGGTTTCAGTTTATGGTTGGATTGTAAGCCCCACTTCTATAAATGGAACTTGGAGTTTGGGCCATGTCATAGTAGCACTCAGCCTCACATTTACCCTAGGAACTTGTAAAAGTAGGTAAATGTTGGAAAGGGTGGTTACATATTGGTATCAGAGCGAGTTCCATTCTCTTTAGGGGATATTTGATACCAAAAATTGATATTATAGCTTACAGGTTCAAACACTTGGACTGGATGGGTTGGATGTGATCGTTATGCATGCATGGAAATCATATGCATGCATTGCAATGAGTATGGTTGTCATGTATCATGTGAGATGTTGATAGGAAGGTGTCATATATATATATATATATATATATATATATATATATATATATATATATATATATATATATATATATCCGTATATATATATATATATATATATATATATATATATATATATATATATCGTGGTAATTTGGACTGATTTGTGCAAATGAGATAGCCTCCCCTATGATATGTTTGCAAGAAGAATAAGATAAAAGAAGACAAGAAGAATGGTGGATTACAATTCACATGACTCTCCTTATATATTAGTTGAGAAACAAGGAGATGAGTACTCTCCTGACATAGTAGATACATTGAGAAGTCTGAAGGAAGAAATCATAAGTTGCAAGGAAGATAATGGCAATTTGATTGAGACATGGGAAAGGCTTGCTAGAGCTCAATAAAATCAAGTCGAGGTTAATGCAATGATCCTTTAGCACCTATCATATTTGCAGAGACAGGAACAACCAAGGATTAATTTTGGATAGGAGGACAAGATTATTGGGGCATATGGTTGAATATATAAATCAAGATATAGGTTGGACATGGATGATGCAGTCAGAGGTGGAAGATGGTTGGATACACCTAACAGGAGAGGTAGTGCTTATGGGTTATATTCTAGTTCTAATTTAGAGAGACATCATTTTCATCACTATCATCATCCTTCTAGGAGGAGTGAGAAGCAATACTTATCAAATGATTTCATGAAAGCCAAGCCTCCTACATTTGATGGAGAGATGTGTAGGTTTTAACCCTGTACAGAAATTATCTGCAAACAAATATTTAAAACAAAACATAAAATAAACAATAGCGAGAGAATAAAACATAAAACAGATATACACAAAGATTTTCCCCTGGATCCCAAATCGAGACTACCAGCTTGATTTTTCATTATTTTCCTTTTAGTGTTACAACACATATATATACATGTCGAAGAATTCATAAACCCCAATCCATTAACCCTAGATTAGAACATAAACATACTTCCCTTAATTGGATCTACAACATACCAGGGGCCTAAAACCATCATGCCCCAAAACCATGTGCAAACCCATGCACAAAACCATGGGTGGGTCCACTCACCGAAAAATAGGGTCCAACAAAAATTTCCTGGGGCAATGCCATGGACCCAACGTAGGGGGCTACCTACCCCCTGCTATGCTCAGTGCAACGTACAAAGCGATCTATCCCCCCCCCCCTCCCCCCCAAGTCCGACTAATCGTGGAAATAATATAACACATACCCAACATTCTCCGACTTATTATTTTATTTCTGCAGGGGGCCACAAGAGAGCTTACTCGTTAGTCCAACTCTGCAACACCCAGTGTTTCTCTACACCAAGAGAACTTCTGAGTGCTCATAGACTTCTTCAATTCATCTGCAACATTCTTCAAAGTGTCCACCTTTACCAGCAACACCCTTTTATCCTCAACCATATCTCTCACAAAGTGATATTAAACATCAATATTCTTTGTCTTTGAATGATAAGCAGTGTTCTTAGCTAAGAAAATTTCACTTTAGCTATCACATTCTATCCTTATAGATCATTGCACCAACCCCATACTTGAACACAATCTCTGCAACCAAACTGCTTCCTTTCTTGCATGAGTGGTTGCCATGTATTTTGCCTCTGTAGTTGAAAGAGCCACTATAGACTATCTTTTAATCATTTAACTTACTGCACCTCCAAATATGCTAAACACGTACCCACGTCTAGATCTTCTTTGGTCCAGATATCCAACCCAGTCTGCATCAAAAAAACCACAGATGTCCAAAACTCTGTCCAATCCTGGTCTTCCTTGGTAGCACAAACCATAATCACTAGTGCCACGCAAATATCTAAAAACTCGCTCCACTATTGTCCAATGCTCCTTCCCTGGTTTTGACATAAACCTGCTCAATACTCCCACTGCATGTGCAATTTCTAGTCTAGTACAGACCATTCCATACATCAGGCTACCCACTGCACTTGCATATGGAACAAGGTACATATCCTCCTCTTCTTCTCGTGTCTTGGGACATTGTTTGGCAGATAGCTTTACATCTACATGAATAGGAACCTTCATCGGTTTACAATCTTGCATATTGAACCTCTACAATATTGTCTCGACATACTTCCTCTGGTTTAACCAGAGCTTCCTCTTTTCCCGATCTCTCTTAATTTCCATGCCCAAAATATAGCTTGCAGCACCAAGATCCTTCATGTCAAATTTGGATTACAATTGGGTCTTCAAATCTTGGATAATTTCTTTGTCATTTCCAATCAGAAACATATCATCCACATATAAGACCAAATAAATAACACTGTCACCAATTCTAGATGGGAGGTTTCTGTGGTGTAGTTTTTCAGATGTAAAACTCGAAATATCCATAGTAGTCATTTTTAGTCTACGTTTCGATTCTAAATCTAGACTCATCATTAGGACAACCTGCTAAGAAGGGAGAAGATCAGGGTTAATAAATAGTGGAGAGAAAGAAAATTGAAAAGGTTGGCTAGCTCTTAATATTTGAAAATTAATTAATGTATTATTTTATATTTTATTTAGATTTATTACATTATTTAATGGAGTGATATTAAAAATCTTTATAATTAAGGTTCATTAAAGTTATTTATAAAATTAGAATTGTATGTTAATACTAAATTTTTTTAGGATAATGATAATATATATTATACTCGGTGAATAATAAATTAAAATTAATGATTATAAAGGTCGATTCACTATTTATTTTATTAAAGTGATTTTTTATTTTTTATTAATAATAATATATATTTAATTTATATTAGTTACATTTCTTTAAAAAAAATTAATATTATTGTGGTTTTATATAAGTTATTTATATAAAATTGGAAATGTATGTTAATAAAAAAATTTATTTTGTTTTTTATTTTTTATTTTTTATTTTTTTGAGGAAGGGTCTATTCACTATTATTTTATTAAAGTAATTATATAAAAAAATTATTTATATTAATGTTAAAAAGGGGGGGGGGGGGGGGGGAGGTAGTTTGTTAATAATTAAGAAGGTTGTAAACTAAAACTTAAGGGAAACTAATAGGGTATATATATTTTTAAGAGGGCAATAAATCTTAATAGTAGAGGAGGGGGTTTCTTTAATTAGTAGGATTAGCAGTTTTTTAATATTATAGTATTCAAAGGGTTCATATAATATGCAGCGAGACTTAACCACAGAGTTAATTAATAAGGGAAGTAAAGAAAAAGAGGGGGGATAAGGTAGGTTAAGGAGAGCTACTTAATATTAAAAGAGGATAAGAAAGCCAACAGGTTAGTGGGGGAGAGGGTGACAGGAGATGATAAAGGGGAGAAAGGAAAAAATGGATATAAGGTAGAGGTATGGTGTGTGGGTCAGAGTATAAGATATGGATACAACAGGAAAAAAAGGAAGGGACAATGACAAGAGGGCAGAAGGGTAATGTGTCAACAAAAATCAAAGGGGAGGGTAAGCTTATTTGCGGGAAAGACTATGGATCCAATTTCTTCTAATATATAAGCCTCCATCTCTATTAAGGTTATGGGGGTGTTTAATGATTTCAAGGGCTTCACATAATTTACGTTTAAAATGATATTTCTCGTTGGTAATGACCACTGCATCTTCAAGGCATATGTGGTGACGCATCTTATTGGAGTGTTCTGCCAACATTGAGGTTTTCATTCTTCCTAATTTGATGTCTGCTCCATCTTCTTTAAACCTTATTTTGAAGGTCCTACCTGTTTCCCCTATATAGCAGTCTGTGCATGAACAATTAATTTTGTAAACCCATTTTTGTTGGAGGTGGTCGGGGTCATATTTGATAGATTTCATCCTTTGTTTGATGGTCAATAGAGGTTTGAAGGATGCTCTAATGTTTTTCTTAGCTAGAACTTTGGCCATATTTTCTGTGACCCCTTGGATATAGGGGAGGTATGCTTTCGATGTTGCGGAAAAGTCAGTTTAAATTTTATTATTTTTGGATCCTGCTCTTTGAATAGCTCTGTTGATGTCTCTATTACTATATCCTAGGTTCATGAACGATCTTCTTAGATGTTCTATTTCTTCCTCAATATGAGTATCGTCTGGTATTCTAAAATCTCTTGTAAAAAGTGTCAACAGGACCCCCATCTTCTGGGCAAGGTAGTGGTGTGAATCTGCATGTAGGTAATTGTCCGTGTGAGATTTATTCCTGAACACTTTGTGTCCAAGAGTTCCGTCTTCATTTCTCGAGAGGAGATTGTCTAGGAATGAGATCTGATTATTTACTTCACCTTCCATTGTGAATTTTATATCTTTGGAAATTCTATTGAGGTGGTTCGGGAAGTTCTCTAATTCTTCATCTCCATGTGGCCAATTGACATTAGTGTCATCCACGAACCTGATCCAAAATTTAGGTTTCAATGGGTAAGAGTCAAGAGCTTTCTTTTCAAATTTTTCCATAAAGAGGTTGGCCACTATGGGTGACAACAGAGAACCCATAGCAACTCCCAAAGTTTTTTCAAATATTTCACCTTAGAAAGTGAAGAAGGTGGAGCGGAGACAAATTTCAGCAAGCCTCGCAGTCCAGGGCAAGGAAATTAGGTCAAAATTTGCAGTGTGTTCTAAGGGGAAATGTAGGTATAAGGTTTGACATTAAAAGATGATTATGGTGAAGTGAATAGACTAGTGAGGAGTTAGGAAGAGCATCTGAAATGAATTCTCTCTAAACTAAAGAAAATAAAAAAATTATGCAAAATTTCTCAAAACAAAGCATGAAACATGAATTCTTCCTTTCAACTTGAAAGTAAGCATATCATAGACATGGAAATGGTTCATCAGCTTACAATACATTCATACAAGTTATCACAAAGAATAAACTATATCAAACACTGCATACCACATGGATCCCAAAGAAATAGCTGCAAAGTTATCATTAATGTCCAAGCCAAACTGATACAAATATGTCTGTTGAGATTCCAAAGCTCCAAGTGAGTCCAACCATTACAATGAATGAGTAAATACATAAAATATACCTCCAAACCACTCTCCCTAGACTCAGGGAGTCGAATCCATGAGATAGGGATCAATTTCACCTACTCCCAAACAAGAATCTAAAGACTAGGAAAACTCAACAATTTGCCTCTAAAAGAGAGGAAATTGATTCATTTGACCACTAGAGGACCTATCTAATGTATCTACCCTAGAAAACAATAAAAACATGAAATTTAATTTAATATTGATCTTTTACATCAATAATTTCTCATTTCCCAAGATATAAATTCAAAAAGTGAAAATTTGTTGAAGATGATGAAAATGACATTTTCCTGGCAAAAGCGCAGCGCCATGACAGAAAAAATAGCCTCCCTTGCAAACAAATTTTGGAGGCCTTCCCAATGTCCAAATCAGCTCCATAATAGCCCATTGGAAAGCTCTATGAGTCTAGTTTCCAAATAAGCCTCAATTTTCCAAAATGGTGCCCATATTACCTGTCAAAAATCACTTCTCCCAATACTGGTATTAGCACAGTGCCAAGGTCAAAAAGGAGGCAGAAACATGAAAAATTGATGGTTTTTTGCACATTTGAGGGACCAGTTCTCCTCCAAATTTTTTGAAACTTCCTGGGGTTGATGTCCTCATAATTATAAACATGATTGTGGTGACCATTTTTCCATTGGAAGCTCCAATAAAAATCGCAGCGCCAAGGGTATTGCATTTTTGGCAAATTTTCTGTGTGTCAAAATTGCCCAAAAATCCAAAAATGCACCAAAGTGCCAAATGTGCCAAAACTTGTCAAAATTGTGAGGTTACCTACTGATCAAGGGCTTGAGGCATGAAGAGACACCTCATCAAGTATGTATAACCTCTCCTTCTCCTTTTTCTCAGTCAAAGCTTGAATTTTTGCATTTGGCTCTTTAGCATTTTCCTTGTCTTTGTCCACCTCTCCTTCTGATGAAGAAGGCATAGCCCCTTTCACTCCAAGTGAAGAAAACACATGCCTGTGGTATCTCTGATAGGTCTTGGGAAATGACTCAACATCAGTCACATTAGCCCAAGTTTCTCCAATGTCCTTCTCACTGCTTGATGCTTCAGTATCACGATGTGATGATGCTGAAAGTTTATGAATAGGTGAAGAAGTAGGATCAACATGAGGTGAATGCATATGACTAGGTGATGATGTATGGGCAGCAGGCTAAGATGGAGAAGTGGATATGGGAGTATGAGATGATGAAGGAATGATCTTCTCATGTTGACTAGGTGGGGTAGTGAATATTTCATTCACAATGAATGTGTCCCACGAAATGTTCTTTTGCTCAAGCTGATGCATGACTACCATCTTAATGAGGGAATTCTGAAAAATAATTTGCATTTGATGACTATAATCCCTCCTTTTTTATCACTTCTCTTTGATGTTTTTTCCTCACTGACACCTCTGTCCTCATCTTCATACATTTTTAACTTGAAGGCCTTGAAACCCTAGGGTAAATGGAATGAGATGAGGGGAATGAGAGATGAGATGGCTAGCTTAGGAAAATGTAGGAAATGAATGTAAATGGAAAACTAGGTCTAGGAAGTGGGGATAGGTCTTGGAAAAATTAGGGAGATGGGGGCAGGGGTTATTTAACTTAGGGAGGTGATAGGGAATCAAAATGTTTAAGGGATTGGGAATTATAGTTTTATTACAGGGTTGATAGGGCTGCCTAGGAAATTGAGATGCTTAGGACTTAGGGTTTAGGGGAAAAGGGATTTAGGGAAATGGATATGGTGTTGTAGGGAAAGGAATAGGGTTTAAAATTATGTAGGAATGGAATTCTAGGTTTATGGGCACCAAGTTGGGAATAAAGAGTGAATTTAGGGTTTGTAGCTAGACAAACTTCCAAAATTGCATAGAAACCAAAATCAACATGAAATTTATCTTGAAGACTGCAAAGAGGTGGAAATTACATGTTACTTACTTTAGAAGAGGTGTTGAGAGTCCTTGCTGAATTTTTTAAGAAATTTGGATGAGTTTTGAAGCTTGTAGAGAAAACTGGGCAAAAGCGCAACGCCAAAACAAAAGCGCAGCACCGCGCTGCAAAAGCGCAGCGCCAAGGTGCAAAAATGCAATGCCTTTTTACAGACAACATTTGGAGGTCTTCCTAGTGTCAAAATTGAGTCTAGGATAGCTCGTTGGAAAGCTCATGAAGTATAATTTCCCAATATACCTTTTTTTTTATTGGATTTTATTTGACTTGTCAAAATTTGATTTTCCCAAGACTGGTCAAAAAGTGTTGAATGAGGGTGCAAAAATGCAGAGTACTGGTGTAGGAAACTTTTGGAGGCCTTCCTCAACTCCAAATTGAGCTCATGATAGCTCATTGGAAATATCTTCCAGTCTATTTGTCATTTGACTCATCAAAAAATTCATTTGGACACTCCAGCTATGAGAAAAATGGATTTTCCCAAGGTCACTCCAGACGTGCATCAAACCTCTTGTAGCACATATATTTTTTACATTTGATGTGTTGGCATGTGAATTTCTAATTTAGTAGCATTTGGAGACTGAGTTCAAATGAAGAAAATCATGAGTTTATTTGGGGTCACCTTCACACCTTCTGCTGCCCTTTATTGAAAATGAGACAATGCAATGATTTGACCTAATGAAACCCTAGTGACCTAATGGGAAATGAAAGAAACTGACTCAATGAATGAATTTGACTAAACTGGAATGAGAGTAGAATCATCTTTAGCATGATGAAAACATGGAAGAGGGTCGGCAGGCATATACTTGTGAAGGAAAATGGGACACTTGACAAGGACAACCACCAGTGGAACAATTTTATATCATGACCTAATGGAATGATTGAAAATTCTTTAGAGTGGGACACCTAAGATGCACATGCAAAATTTGTTTTGATCCCTTGTGGAAGTATGAAAATACTGACACTAACATTGGCTCCAGCTGGGGATGGTAGCTCCTTGGAGGTGCCAAGAACACCATAGACCAAGTGCCTAACCATTGGTCATGGAGTCAAAATCTAAAGACTCATTGAATACTGAAAGAAACTTGAATCAATAAATTGAACTGACTCAAGACTGACTGAAACAAAACTTAAAAATTGAACTTACCCTACTTATTGATGGAAGTACATCACCGAGACTTGAGGGCTTCAAATCCTAATGACAACCACTTGTCTTTTTGAAATCATATATCCAATCAAGCAATATCAAAATGCCAATGTAACCAATCAAACAAATGCCTTCTTGATTGATTCTCCCAATCAGATTCTCTGGAAAACAATAAATATTTACAATTGGGTAGCCAAAAACATAGCTGACAATGATCTCCATCATCACCAAATACTACAATAATTACCTTTACTGTTGAATACAATAGATTTTCCACTGGATCCTGAAATACATGAAAATTTACCTCTTGCTGATCTAGAAGAAACAAGGTACCTTTTTCTCTTGATTCTGATCCCTCTTCATAATGTACTTTAGCAAGAGTGTGTTTCTGGTCGTTAAAAACCTCTGAACAAGTAGGTGAGAAAATTTCTTCTTGAAATAAAAATTCTAAACATGAAACACAAGAAGAAAAATATAAATGACTATCCTCAATGCCCTGGTCCTCTGCAATTTGAATACATTGTTCATCATCTTCATATGCCAATGGCAGCCAAATTTCCATGTTTCTCATCACACTCATCAGTCATAAGAGGGAAAACTTCTTATTGTTCATAAACCTCAAAAATGACATTTCTATCATTTAATGCAGAGTTATCCAAAGAATATTTTCCACTTAATTGAACAAAGATCTCATCTTGTTTTTCACAAAGGGACTAGATTACCTCTTTCTGAAGATTTTGTTCTGATGGGATGAGAACACTTGGGTCAATAAATTTGTTTTCTTCTTTCGAGGTGATCTCGAAAATAGATCTCTCCCTCATGGGATCCGGAACAACATACTCTTCATCATTATAATCTGAATCTATATCGCGATTAACTAGCTTGACTTTACCATAATCTAAAATTGGAACTTGATTTTCCTGCATATCATCTTTTGCTGCAATCATATCTGAAATAAGACCTCGTCTTCCATCATTTTCAACTGTACAAATATCTTCAGCCTGCTGCAAAATTTCCTTAGCATATTGAGAATTATCCTATAATATTTCTTTATGCTGCTGAAATGGATTTTCATACAGGGCTTCCATGATCTCATCGTCCATGAATTCATCATCTCCATAAAAATTCTCAAGATTTTCAATAAAACTATCAACATGTTTATAGAAGTTATAAACTAATATTAAGGATGGACAATATTATTTATACCTTTCAAAGAATATGGTATGAAAATCCTTTAAACAGTAAATACAAGCAGGTGGCAAACTTTCATACCAAGATCGAGTTTCATCTTCCACAGTGGCCATGAATATCTTCATCAAGCATTCTTCAGGAACATCAATATTTAATCTATGAACATGCATGTGAAATCTCACCAGATGAAGAGTAGCATTATTACTTTTCACATTTTTGAACATACGAAAATTCCTTTGCCAATCTACCTTAGGCATTTTATTTGTGAAACCTGGAATGTGATCTCGGCTCCTGGGAGCATAACTTCTTGCAACAGTTTCCATCTTGAAAAATCTTGAAGCTATTGATCTTCATGCAGTGGAGTCACCATGAGGTGTTGATTTTCTAGATCTTTCAGTGAATGGAGTCACCAAGTGAAAGGTTTAGCCTTCATGTGTGTCCAACTGTTGTTCACCATCAACATTTAGATCTAATATTTATCGTTATTTTCCAAGAAATATCTTTTCATTCTTAATTTTTCTTCCCCAATGGAGTCACCAAAATGTTATCACTCAGATTGAACCTCAGTCTAAGAGAGGCAATTCTGAGGTAACCTCAAACCACGCTTATCTAAGTAGCTAGCCCTACTAGGATAGGAGAGGGCTCTCTCCGTATGGATCACAGTCAAAATGACTGCAAAAATAAGATATTAGGCTAGGTATAGTAGCTTAGGGTTTTGATTTTGATTTTGTAGGGTTTTGCTGGATCAAGAGGAGTTAAACAGCTAGGGCAAGGAAATTAGGTCAAACTTTGCAGGGTGTTCTAAGGGGAAAGGTAGGTAGAAGGTTTGACATTAAAATATGATTATGGTGAAGTGAATAGACTGGTGAGGAGTTATGAATACCATCTGAAATGAATTCTCCCTAAATTAAAGAAAATAAACAAATTATGCAAAATTTCCCAAAACAGAGCATGAAACATGAATTCTACCTTTCAACTTGAAATTAAGCATATCATAGACATGGAAATGGTTTATGAGCTTACAATAAATTCATAAAAATTATCACAAAGAATAAACTATATCAAACACTGCATACCACTGTTGGGTATGTGTTATATTCTTTTCGGAAAATTTTTGGTCCTTAATTTCCGGTGGGTAGTTCGCGTCCATGGTTTTGTGCATGGTTTTGCACATGGTATTGGGGCACGATGGTTTTCGGCCCCTGGTATTTTTGTAGATCCAGTCAAGGGAACTAAGGTTATGTTCTAATCAAGGTTTTATGGATTTGGGTTTATGTATGCTTCGGCATGTATATATATATATGTGTTGTAACACTAAAAGGAATATAATGAAAAATCAAGCTGGTCATCCCGATTTGGGATCCAAGGGAAAATCTCTGTGTTTATCTGTTTTATGTTTTATTCTATCGATATTTTTTATCTTCTGTTATAATATTCGTGAGTAGATAATTTTTGTTCAGGGCTAAAACCTACAACCACATGGATCCCAAAGAAATAGCTGCAAATTTATCATTAATGTCCAAGCCAAACTAATACAAATATGTCTCTTGAGAGTGCCAAAGCTCCAAGTGAGTCCAACCATTACAATGACTGAGGAAATACATAAAATAGACCTCAAAACCACTCTCCCTAGCCTCAGGGAGTCAAATCCATGAGATAGGGATCAATTTCACCTACTCCCAACAAGAATCTGAAGACTAGGAAAACTCAACAATTTGCCTCTAAAAGAGAGGAAACTGATTCATTTGACCTCAAGAGGACTTATCTGATGTATATACCCTAGATAACAATAAAAACATGAAATTTAAATTTATCTTGACCTTTTACATCAATAATTTCTCATTTCTCAAGATAAAAATTCAAAAAGTCAAAATTTGTTGAAGATGATGAAAATGACATTTTCCTGGCAAAAGTGCAGCGCCATGACAGAAAAATAGCCTCTCTTGAAAACAACTTTTGGAGGCCTTCTCCATGTCAAAATAAGCTCCATGATAGCTCATTGGAAAGACCTCTGAGTATAGTTTCCAAATATGCCTCTAGTTTCTAAATTTATTCCCATCTACCCTGTCAAAAATCACTTCTCCCAAGACTGGTATTAGCGCAGTGCCAAGGTCAAAAAGGAGGCAGAAACATGAAAATTTGATGGTTTTTTGCACTTTTTAGGGACCAGTTCTCCTCCAAATTTTCTGAAACTTGCTGGGGTTGATTTACTCATAATTCTAAACATGATGGTGGTGACCATTTGTCCATTGGAGGCTCCAAGAAAAATCTATGTCAAAATTTCCCAAAAGTCCAAAGATGCACCAAAGTGCCAAATGTGCCAAAACTTGTCAAAATTGTGAGGTTACTTGTTGATCAAGGGATTGAGGCATGAAGAGACACCTCAAAAAGTATTTCTAAACTCTCCTTCTCCTCTTTCTATATCAAATCTTGAATTTCTACGTTTGTCTCTTTAGCCTTTTCCTTGCCTTTGTCCACCTCTCCTTCTGATGAAGAAGGCATAGCCCCTTTCACTCCAAGTGAAGCAAACACATGCCTATGGCGTCTATGATAGGTATTGGGAAATGGATCAACATCAGTCACATTATCCCAAGTTTCCCCAATTTCCTTCTCACTGCTTGATGCTTCAGTATCACGATGTGATGATGGTGAAAGGTTATGAAAAGGTGAAGAATTAGGATCAACATGAGGTGAATGCATATGACTAGGTGATGATTATTGAGCAACAAGCTGAGATGGAGAAGTGGATATGGGAGGATGAGATGATGAAGGTATGATCTGCTCATGATGACTAGGTGGGGTAGTGAAGATTTCATTTGCAATGAATGTCCCCCGTGAAATGTTCTTTTGCTCAAGCTAATGCATGACTACCATCTTAATGAGAGAATGGTGAAAAGAATTTGAATTTGATGACTATAATCCATCCTTTGTGATCAATTCTATTTGGTTTTTATTCCTCACTGACACATATGTCCTCCTTTTTAGAAATTTTGAACTTGAAGGCTTTTAAACCCTAGGGTAAATGGAATGAGATGAGGGGAATGAGAGATGAGATGGCTAGCCTAGGAAAATGGAGGGAATGAATGTAAATGGAAACCTAGGTCTAGGAAGTGGGAATAGGTCTTGGAAAAATTATGGAGATGGGGGTAGGGGTTCTTTAACTTAGGGAGGTGATGTGGGATCAAAATGTTTAATGGATTTGGAATTAGAGTTTTATTACATAGTTGATAGGGCTTCCTAGGAAAATGAGATGCTTAGGACTTAGGGTTTAGGGGAAAATGGATTTATGGAAAGGGATATGGTGTTGTAGGGAAAGGTATAGGGTTTAAAATGATGTATGAATGGAATTCAAGGTTTATGGGCACCAAGTTTGGAATAAACACCGAATTTAGGGTTTGTAGCTAGACAAACTTCCAAACTTGCATAGAAAACAAAAACACCATGAAATTTCTCTTGAAGACTGCAAGGAGGTGGAAATTACATGTTACTTACTTTCCAAGAGGTGTTGAGAGTCCTTTCTAAGGGTTTTAAGAAATTTGGATGATTTTTGAAGCTTGCAGAGCACCAAAACAAAAGCACAACGCCACTCTGCAAAAGCGCAACGCCAAGGTGCAAAACGTAACGCCTTTTTGCAGACAACATTTGGAGGCCTTCCAGGTATCCAAATTGAGTCCAGGATAGCTCGTTGGAAAGCTATTGAAGTATAATTTTCCAATATACATTTTTGTTCTGATTGGAGTTGATTTTACCTGTCAAATGTTGATTTTTCCAATAATAGTCAAAAAGTGTTGAATGAGGGTGCATAAGTGCAGAGTGTTGTTCCAGGAAACTTTTGGATGAGTTCCTCAACTCCAAATTGAGCTAATGATAGCTCATTGGAAATATCTTCCAGTATAGTTGTCATTTGACTCATCAAAAAAGTCATTTGGACACTCCATCTATGAGAAAAATGGATTTTCCCAAGGTCTCTCAATAATTGCATCAAACCTCTTGTAGCACCTGTATTTTTTACATTTGATGTGTTGGAATGTGAATTTTTGAGTTGGCAGCCTTTGGAGACTGAGTAATTATTACATTTGAACTAACTGAAGCAAATCATGAGTTTATTATGGGTCACCTTCACACCTCCTGCTGCCCTTTATTGAAAATTATACAATGCAATGATTTGACCTAATGAAACCCTAGTGACCTAATGAGAAATGAAAGAAACTGACTCAATGAGTGACTTTGAATAAAAGTGGAATGAGAGCATACTTGTCTTCAGCATGATAAAAACATGGAAGAGGGTCGGCAGGCATATACTTGTGAATGAAAATGGGACACTTAACAAGGACAACCACTAGTGGAACAATTTTATATCATGACCTAATGGAATGATTGAAAATTATTTACAGTGGGACACCTAAGATGCACATGCAAAATGTGTTTTGATCCCTGGTGGAAGTATGAAAATACTGACACTAACACCACTAGAGCCTAAAATTCTTTAAATCTGTCAAAGAATTCAGATTTCTTCCTCAAGAAATATATCCATGTATTCCTTGAGAAATCATCTATGAATGAGACATAGTACACAGACTTACCCAGTGATGGAGCCGAAACAAGTCCAAACACATAATTCACAAGCTCTAATATCTTGTTCACCCTCTTAGCACTAGAAGGAAATCTCACCTAATTCTGCTTGCCATATACACAATTTTCACAAAATTCAAAATGTAGAGAGAAATTAGACATACCTTCTACCATACCATTTCCATGCAGTATCTGAAGGCCCTTCTCTCCAATATGTCCAAGCCTTTAATGACATAGCATAGTCTTTTCTCCAGAGATCGCTAGGATTTCCACTCCACTTACAAGAACCATAAAACTGTTGCACCCATCAATAACAATGCTACCCTAAAGCTTGTACACAGTTCCAATTTGAACTCCCCGCATTAATACCAGTGCTCCCCAAACCATCTTGCACATATCTTTCTCGAACAATGTTTTTACACCTGCATCATCCATATGGATTACAGAAAATAGATTTTTTTCTAATTCAGGAATATTTAGAACTCCAGGAAGTGTTCTAATCCTTCCACCTTGCAGCTTCATCTTGAATTTTCCATGTCTAATGATTCTGGCCTTCCTATCATGATCCGAATGGAAAATGGCATCAACCCATGGTATTCATCTACCCATGTTATCCATCCACCCATGGAATTTAACCATGGTATTGTAAATGGCATCGACCCATGGTATTCATCCACCCATGATATTTATTCACCCATGGTATTATAAGTGACCCATGGTATGTATCCACCCATGGTATTCATCCACACATGGGATTTACCCATGGTATTGTAAGTGGTATCTACCCATGGTATTGGCCCATGGTATCCACCTATGGTATTGTATCTCAAAAAAGTCTATAAATAACAAGCCTCACTTTTTAAAAGGATAGATTGTCTGCCACAATGTAGCTTCTACAATTATTCTCTTTTTTAATAAAACAAGTTTCTTTGTGGTTTTATTTTCTTTGTGTTCTCTTTTTTTTCTAGCATTCTAATTTTGCAGATCTTGTCAGATCCATTTCAATTTTTTTAGATCTTGGGGGCCTCCCCCCAAGATCCGAATTATATCATCACATAAGAAGACATCACCACCATCATACTTCTCATACTCGTAGAACCACTCCCTATGGGTAGTGAAGTGAAAGGATCCACTTGATTCAAGCAACCATGCCTCATGGTCTACATGTGTATTTGAAGAAGAATCCAAATACACATCCCCACCTTCATCTGAGGTGGATTTTGCCTCTGCAGAAGGAACATCATCAGATCCATTTCCTTTCTTAGGAGCTTTAGATCTGTAGTCCTTTTTGTAGTGCCCTTTCTTCCCACATTTCCAGCACACCTTTACAAACTTTCCTGGAGATTTAGATCTCCCAATCAAATACTTATTTTTGTTTTTGTTCTGGGACCTTCTTCATACAAATAAGGCATATCCATTTTAGTCCTCCATATTTCTCCGTCTCATTTCCTCCGACAGCACAGCTGAGACAATTTCATCAAAATTCAAGTAGGTTCCATTGCTACCTGTTGCAATAACCAAATTGTCCCACGAATATAGTAGAGAACACAACAAATTGATGCACTTATCTTCATCTAAGCTTTTAATATAAAAAAGAAACAACTGACTTACCACAGTATTGAAGGCATTTAGATGCTCTGTCACTGAGACTCCATCCTTCATCCTCAGGCTATACAGCATTTTCTGCAGGATAAATTTATTCACCAGAGACTTAGTTTGGTACAAAGTCCCTAGCTTGTCCCAAAAATTCTTCATTGTAGCTTCCATAGATACATTCAACAATACCAAATCTACGATACACAACAGTATTGTGCTCTTTGCCTTTCGATCCATCTTCTTCTAGTCTTCATCTGACATTTTCATTGGTTTAGTACCTGGATCTACCGTGATCCATTGATATTTATCCATCAACAGATCCTCCATCTTGAGCTTCAACAACTCAAAACTATGACCATTAGATTTCTCTATCTCTATATTTCCACTACTAGCCATCTTCTTTCACCGCAAGAATCGATCCCGTTGATCTCCCACTAAATAGGGTCTACCACAGGCTTGAGCAAAAAACCCCTCAGTAGCAAAGGTGTCCCCTTGAAGCCAAAATAGCTCTGATACCAAATGTAGGTTTTAACCCTGTTGAGAAATTATCTCCAAACGAATATTTAAAAAGACAGAAAATAAACAATAGCAAGAGAATAAAACATAAAACAAATATAAACAAATATTTTCCCCTGGATCCCAAACCGAGACTACCAGCTTGATTTTTCATTATTTTCCTTTTAGTGTTACAACACATATATATACATGCCGAAGCATTCATAAACCCCAATCTATTAACCCTGGATTAGAACGTAATCATAGTTCCCTTGACCGGATCTACAAAATACCAGGGGCCTAAAACAATCATGCCCCAAAAACATGTTCAAACCCATGCACAAGACCATGGGTGGGTCCACGCACAGAAAAATAGGGTCCAAAAAAATTTTCCTAGGGCGCTGCCACAGACCCCACGTGGGGGACTTCTCGCCCCCTACTACGCTCAGTGCAACATATAGAGCGATCTATCCCCCCACCCACCCCCCCCCCCCCCCCCCCCCGCGCATCCGACTATTCGTGGAAAGAATATAACACATACCCAACATTCTCCCACTTGTTTTTTATTTATGCAAGGGGCCACAGGAGAGCTTAGTCATTAGTCCAGCTCTGCAACACCCATTGTTTCTCTACACCAAGAGAACTTCTAAGTTCTCATAGACTTCTTCAATGCATCTGCAACTTTCTTCAAAATGTCCAACTTTACCAACAACACCCTTTTATCCTCAACCATATCTCTCACAAAGTGATATTGAACATCAATGTGCTTTGCCTTTGAATGATAATCAGGGTTCTTAGCCAAGAAAATTGCACTTTGGCTATCACATTCTATCCTTATAGAGCATTGCACCAACCCCATACTTGAACACAATCTCTGCAGCCAAACTGCTTCCATGCTTGCATGAGTGGTTGTCATGTATTCTGCCTCTATAGTTGAAAGAGCCACTACAAACTGTCTTTTAATCATCCAACTAACTGCACCTCCAAATATTCTAAACACATACCCACTTGTAGATATTCTTTGGTCCAAATATCCAGCCCAGTCTGCATCAACAAAACCATATATGTCCAAAACTCTGTCCAATCCTGGTCTTCCTTGGTAGCACAAACCATAATCACTAGTGACACGCAAATAGCTGAAAACTCGCTTCATTATTTTCCAATGATCCTTCCCTGGTTTTGACATAAACCTGCTCAATAATCCCACTACATGTGCAATGTCTGGTCTAGTACAGACCATTCCATACGTCAGGCTACCCACTGCACTTGCATATGGAACAAGGGACATATCCTCCTCTTCTTCTTGTGTCTTGGGACATTGTTCGGAAAATAGCTTTACACCTACAGGAATAGGAACCTTCATCGGTTTACTATCCTGCATATTGAACCTCTACAATATTGTCTTGACATACTTCCTCTGGTTTAACCAGAGCTTCCTCTTTGCCCAATCACTCTTAATTTCCATGCCTAAAATATAGCTTGCAGCACCAAGATCCTTCATGTCAAATTTGGAGAACAATTGGATCTTCAAATATTAGATAATTTCTTTGTCATTTCCAATCAGCAACATATCATCCACATACAAGACCACATATATAACATTGTCACCAATTAATTTAAAATAAACACAGTGATCCTCTTTTCTTCTGGTGAAGCCAAGTCCCTGTATATAGGTATCAAATTTCTAATACCACGTCCTTGGTGACTATTTTAACCCATACATAGTCTATTTTAACCTGCATACAAGTTCTTTCCTACCCTTCACCATAAAGCCTTCAGGTTTCTTCTTGTAGATCTCCTCTCCCAAATCCCCATGAAGAAATGTTGTCTTCACATCCATCTGTTCTACCTCAAAATCAAATGCAGCAGCAACAGATAAAAGTAATCTAATAGAAGTAACCTTGGCAACAGGAGAAAAAATATCCCCAAAATCAATTCCCGACACCTAGGAATAACCTTTTTCTACCAACTGAGTTTTGTATTTCTCCACCTTGCCTTCTACATTCATCTTCTTTTAAAACACCCATTTTCTCCTAATGGGCTTCCTTCCAGCCAGAAACTCCACCATATCCCATGCCTCATTTTTGTGCAAGGATGCCATTTCATCAACCATGGCCTCCTTCCATAGTTTTCCATCCTCTGAATCCACTACCTCCCTCAAAATTCTGGGATCATCATCAGTGATAGTTAAAGAAAAGATTGAACAGAAATTAGATGGACTATACCTTTCTAGATTCCTTCTTTCCCGAACTGATCTTCTCACAGCTGGATTTTGTAGCTCTTCCTCTTTTGAATATTCTTCTATTGTAGAGTCTAATTCATCCTCCTTTAGCTCAAACTCTATCTTCTCAGGTTCCTTCAATAGGACTTCATGTTTAAAAACATCTTTCACCTCTCTAAACACCACATCTCAATTTTACACTACCTTCCTTGTTTCTGGGTTCCAAATCTTGTAACCTTTTACACCATCATTATACACAATAATGATGCACCTTTCAGATTTATTATCCAACTTGGTCATTTTCTCCTTTGGAACATGTACATATGCATCACATCCAAATACCCTCAGATGTGAAAGAGATGGTTTCTTACCAGAAGGTGATCTGTTAACCAGGTAACATACAGTCTCCACTGCCTCTGCCCAAAATTCATGTCCTAACTTGGTACCACTAAGCATGCTTCTCGATTTTTCCATCAGCGTTCTGTTCATTCTTTCTACAACTCCATTTTGTTGAGTTGTGTATGGAGTAGTCTTCTTTCATGATATACTACACTTCTTATAGAACTCTTCAAATCCCTTCTTGCAGAACTCTCCACCATTATCTATCCTTAGCATATTTATTTTCTTCTCTCTCTGGTTTTCCACAAGAGCCTGAAATTCTTTAAATTTGTCAAATACTTCAGATTTCTTCCTTAAGAAATATGTCCATGTATTCCTTGAGAAGTAATCTATGAATGAAACATAGTACACAGACTTACTCGGTGATGGAACCGAAAAAATTCCAAACACATCATTGTGCACAAGCTCTAATATCTTGTTTGCCCTCTTAGCACCAGAAGGAAATCTCACCCGATTTTGCTTCTCATATACACAATTTTCACATAATTCAAAATCCAGAGAGAAATTAGACATACCTTCTACCACACCATTTCCATGCAGTATCTGAAGACCCTTCTGTCCAATATGTCCAAGCCTTTTATGCCATAGCATGGCCTTTTCTCTAGAGACTGCTAGGATTTCTGCACCACTTACAGGAACCACAAAACTGTTGCACCCATCAATAACAGTGATACTCTGAAGCTTGTACACAGTTCCAATCCGGACTCCCCACATTAATACTAGTGCTCCCCAAACCATATCGCACATATCTTTCTCAAACAATGTTTTTACACCTGCATCATCCATCTGGCTTACAGAAAATAGATTTTTGTCCAATTCAAGAATATGCAAAACACTAGGAAGTGTTCTAATCCTTCCACCTTGCATCTTTAGCTTGAATTTTCCACGTCCAACGATTCTGGCCTTCCTATCATCCCATAAGAATAGATCACCACCATCATACTTCTCATACTCACAAAAACACTCCCTATGGGTAGTGAAGTGAAAGGATCCACTTGATTCAATCAACCATGCGTCATGATCGACATGTGTATTTGAAGAAGAATCCAAATACACATCCCCACCTTCATCTGAGGTGGTTTTTTCCTCTGCAGAAGGAACATAATTAGATTCATTTCCTTTCTCAGGAGCTTTAGATCTGCATTCCTTTTTGTAGTTCCCTTCCTTTCTGCATTTCCAGCACACCTTTACAAAATTTCCTGGAGATTTATATCTCCCTCTAGATTTAGATCGCCCACTCAAAAACTTATTTTTGTTTATGTTCTAGGACCTTCTTCATACATATAAGGCATCTCCATTTTGGTCCTCCATATTTCTCTGTCTCATTTCCTCGGACAGCAAGGCTGAGACAATTTCATCAAAATTCAAGGAGTTTGCATTGCTACCCATTGCAATAACCAGATTGTCCCACGAATTTGGTAGAGAACACAACAAACTGATGCACTTATCTTCATCTGAGATTTTAATATCAACAAATAACAACTGACTTACCACATTATTGAAGGCATTTAGATGCTTTTTCACTGAGTCTCCATCCTTCATCCTCAGGTTGTACACATTTTTCTACAAGAACAATTTATTCACCAGAGACTTAGATTGGTACAAAGTCCCTAGTTTGTCCCACAAAGTCTTCATTGTATCTTCCCCAGATACATTCAACAATACCGAATCTAAGATACACAACCATATTATGCTCTTTGCCTTTTGATCCAACTTCTTCCAGTATTCATCTGACATTTTCGTTGGTTTACACTAGTACATTTGGCAGAAATTCCTACACTTTAGTTCTGACACTTTTGTCGTAATGTCGGAAATTTCCCCAATTTCTATCAATTTTTCAAATCCCACTACAAACCGTTTCTATACCGACGTTTAGGGATATCATCACTTTTGCGACGTTTATTTTTTTGTTAGAATTGCGACATTTTAAACATTTTTTCAGTGTTACGACATTTATGGGATGAAACGTCGGAATTGCGACGTCTCCTACACATCCGTCGTTCTTGCGACGCTTGGGAGAAACCGTCGGAAAAGCGGCGTTTCTCATATAGACGTTGGTCTTGTGACGTTGTGAAGCCAAACATCACAAGACCGACGTCTATATGAGAAACGTCGCTTTTCTGATGGTTTCTCCCAAGTGTCACAAGGCTGATGTTTAAACAACACAACATTTTAATATGAAAACATTTGTTTGGTTGGACAACAAACTTGGACATGAAAAACAATTACATGCGTGGACATGTAAAGTATTACTATATTAACAATTGTTCAACATTTGAATATGAAAATATTATATTATTTAACATTTTGTTTATATAAATAGGATTTATTTGGATAAAATGAGTATTACATTATTGGAAAATTTTATTTTTTTTGTTGGAAAACATGCTTATACATCAAAAAATTTACATTACACTTATACATGAAAACTTGCACATTTTGGTATATTATTCCAAAGGCTAGGACATGCTTGGGATCTTTTAAATCCTTGATTACAACTTGGTGAGATGAAAACTCTACTATTATACCTTTACTTGAATGAGTGATTTGATATTTTAATTGAAGGTTGCAACAAAGACTCGGAACACATAATACATTATTGAAATGTATGTTATATTCCTTAGTTGTTATAGACCCTACATCACCAACAACAGAAAAAAAATTGGTGTTACAATCATTACAAGCAATAAAATTGCATTTATTCTTAACCATATAATAATATGATCTAGAATAAATAAGCCACTCATTGGAATAAGAAGTAGAGGATGCATTGAAATAGAAACCAAAAGCAAAAGTGTATTTCCAAAAGAGCTAAGCCTGGGTGAAATATTTTGTGGAGACAAAAAACATGATAAGCATATTTTCGGGCGGCCCATTTTCTGTTTGCTCCCATGTGGCATCATTCGGTCAAGCACGTCGTGTCGCACCGTGTGAGGTCGCCCAACTAGGTGCGTTCGGGTCGGGTCGTTTCATTTGAGGGCGCCCATATCAGTTTTGCTAAGTTGTGACTGTTGGGGTGCCTTGTGCACGTTTGTGCGGCCCATTTGCCGTTTCCTCCCTTGTGGCATCATTTGGTTGGGCGTGCCATGTCACGCTGTGTGAGGTCGCCCGACCGGGCGTGTTCAGGTCGGATCATTTCTTTCGAGGGCGCCCGTATCAGTGTTGCTAAGTTGTGATAGCCCAGGTGCCTTTTGCATGTACGGGCAGCCCATTTGCCAATTTCTCCCATGTGGCATCGTTCGGTCAAGCGCATCGTGTTGCATCATGTGAGGTTACCCGACCGGGCGCATTTGGGTTGGGCCATTTCGTTCGAGGGTGCCCGTATCATTTTTTCTAAGTTGTGACCACCCGGGTGCCTTGTGCACGTTTAGGTGGCCCATTTTTCGTTTACTCCCTTGTGGCATCATTCAGTCGGGCGCGCCGTGTGAGGTCGCCCATCGGGCACGTTCAGGTTGGGTCTAGGCATTTCGTTCGAGGATGCCTGTATCAGTTTTGCTAATTTTTGACCACCTGGGTTCCTTGTACACGTTTGGGCAGCCCGTTTTCTATTTTCTCCCTTGTGGCATCGTTCGGTCGGGCGCGCCGTGTGAGGTCGCTTGACCGGGCACGTTTGGGTCAGGTCGGGCTGTTTCGTTCGAGGGCGCCCATATCAGTTTTGCTAAGTTATGACTATGCGGGTGCCTTGTTCACATTTTGGCAACCCGTTTTTCATTTTCTCCCTTGTGGCATCGTTCGGTCGGGGGCGTCGTGTCGCGCCGTGTGAGGTCGCCCGACCAGGCGCATTCGAGTCGGGTTGTTTCATTCGAGGGCGCCCATATCAGTTTTGCTAAGTTGTGACCGCCCAGGTGTCCTGTGCACGTTCAGGTGGCCCGTTTGTTGTTTGCTCCCTTGTGGCATTGTTCGGTCAGGCGCGCCATGTCGCATCGTGTGAGGTCGCCCGACCGGGCGCATTCGGGTCGGGTCGGGTCGTTTCGTTCGAGGGCACCCGTATTAGTTTTGCTAAGTTATGACCACCCAGGTGCCTTGTGCATGTTCAGGTGGCCCGTTTCCGATTTTCTCCCTTGTGGTATCATTCGTTCGGGCGTGCCGCGTCACCCCGTGTGAGGTCGCTCGACCTGGCGCGTTCGGGTTGGGTCAGGTCGTTTCGTTCGAGGGTGCCCGTATCAGTTTTGCTAAGTTGTGACTTCCCGGGTGCCTTATGCACATTCGGATAGCTCGTTTTCCATTTTCTCCCTTGTGGCATCATAATTTGGTCGGGCGCGCCGTGTCGCGTCGTGTGAGGTCGCCCGACCAGGTGCGTTCAGGTCGGGTCGGGTCGTTTCGTTCGAGGGCGCCGGTATCAGTTTTGCTAAGTTGTGACTGCCGGGGTGGCTTGTGCACGTTCAGGCGGCCCATTTTCCATTTTCTCCCTTGTGGCATTGTTCGGTCTGGTGCGTCGTGTCGTGCCATGTGAGGTCACCCGACCAGGCGCATTTGGGTCGGGTCATTTCATTCGAGGGCGCCCGTATTAGTTTTGCTAAGTTGTGACCGCCTGGGTGCCTTGTGCACATTCAGGCGGCATGTTTGTTGTTTGCTTCCTTATGGCATCATTCGGTCGGGCACGCCGTGTGAGGTCGCCCGTATCATTTTTTCTAAGTTGTGACCGCCCGGGTGTATTGTGCATGTTCAGGCGGCCTGTTTTCCATTTTCTCCCTTGTGGCATCGTTCGGTCAGGCGTGTCGTGTCGTGCCATGTGAGGTCGCCCGACCGGGCACGTTTGGGTTGGGTCGGACCGTTTCATTCGAGGGCGCCTGTATCATTTTTTCTAAGTTGCGACCGCCCGAGTTCCTTGTGCACGTTCGAGCGGCCCGTTCGCCATTTGCTCCCATGTGGCATCGTTCGTTCGGGTGCACCGTGTCGTGCAGTTTGAGGTCTCCGACTGGGCACATTCAGATCAGGTCAGGTTGTTTCGTTCGAGGGCGTCCGTATCAGTTTTGCTAAGTTGTGACCGCCCGGGTGCCTTATGCATGTTCGGGTGGCCTGTTTTCCGTTTAATCCCTTGTGGAATTGTTCGTTCAAACGCCCCATGTCGCGCTGTGTGAGGTCACCCGACCGGGTGCGTTCGGGTCGGGTCATTTCATTCAAGGGCACCCATATCAGTTTTGCTAAGTTGTGACCACCTGGGTGCCTTGTGCACATTTGAGAGGCCCGTTTGCCATTTTCTCCCTTGTGGCATCGTGCGGTCAGGTGCACCGTGTCGCGCTATGTGTCGCCCGACCGGGGACGTTCAGGTTGGACCGTTTCGTTCGAGGGTGCCCGTATTAGTTTTTGTAAGTTGTGACCGCTCGGGTTCCTTGTGCACGTTCGGGTGGCCCATTTTTTTTTTCTCCCATGTGGCATCATTCGTTCGGGCGCGCCATGTCGCATCGTGTGAGGTGGCCTAACCGGGCGCGTTCGAGTTGGCCCATTTCATTCGAGGGCGCCCGTATCAATTTTGCTAAGTTGTGACTTCCCGGGTGCCTTGTGCACGTTTAGGTGACCCATTTGTCATTTGCTCCCTTGTGGCATCATTCAGTCTGGCGCGCCGTGTCGCGCCGTGTGAGGTCGCCGGACCGAGCTCGTTCAGGTCGAGTTGGGCCATTTCGTTCCAGGGTGCCCGTATCAGTTTTGCTAAGTTGTGACTGCCCAAGTGCCTTGTGCACGTTCGGGTGGCCCGTTTGTCATTTTCTCCCTTGTGGCATCGTTAGGTCGGGAACGCCATGTGAGGACACCCGACCGGGCGCATTCGGGTTGGGTCGGGCCATTTCGTTCGAGGGCGCCCGTATTAGTTTTGCTAAGTTGTGGCTACCCGAGTGCCTTGTGCACATTCAGGTGGCCCGTTTTCGATTTTCTCCCTTGTGGCATCGTTCAGTTGGGCGCGCCGTGTCGCACCGTGTGAGGTCGCCCGACCGGGCGCATTCGGGTCGGGTCGGGCCATTTCGTTCGAGGGCACCCGTATTATTTTTGCTAAGTTGTGACCACCCAGGTGCTTTGTGCACGTTTGGGTGGCCTGTTTTCCATTTTATCCTTTGTGGCATCGTTCGTTCGGGCGCGTCGTGTCGCGTTGTGTGAGGTCGCCCGACCGGGTGCGTTCGGGTCGGGCCGTTTCATTCGAGGGCGTCCGTATCAGTTTTGTTAAGTTGTGACCACCCAGGTTCCTTGTGCATGTTCGAGCAGCCCATTTTCCGTTTTCTCCCTTGTGGCATTGTTCAGTCAGGCGCACCGTGTCGTGCTGTGTGAGGTCGCCCAACCAGGCGCGGTTGGGTCAGGTCGTTTCGTTTGAGGGCGCCCATATCAGTTTTGCTAAGTTGTGACCACTCGGGTGCCTTTTGCATGTTCGAGCGGCTCGTTTTTCATTTTCTACCTTGTGGCATCGTTCGGTCGAACGTGCTGTGTCGCGCCATGTGAGGTCGCCCGACCAGGCGCATTCTAGTCGGGTCATTTCATTTGAGGGTGATCGTATCAATTTTGCTAAGTTGTGACTGCCCAAATTCCTTGTGCACTTTCGGGTGGCCCGTTTGTCATTTTCTCCCTTATGGCATCGTTCAGTCGAGCGCGCCGTGTGAGGTCGTCCGACCGGGCGCGTTCGGGTCGAGTCGTTTCGTTCAAGGGAGCCCGTATTAGTTTTGCTAAGTTGTGACCACCCGGGTGCCTTGTGCACGTTCGGGCTGCCCGTTTGTCATTTTCTCCCTTAATGTGGCATCATTTGGTTAGGCACGTCATGTTTCACCTTGTGATGGCGCCTGACCAAGCGCGTTCGGGTTACGTTGTTTCATTTGAGGGTGCCCGTATCAGTTTTGCTAAGTTGTGACTGCCCGGGTGCCTTGTGCACGTTCAAGCAACCCGTTTTCCATTTTCTCCCTTGTGGCATCATTCAGTCAGGCGCGTCGTGTCCCGCTGTGTGAGGTCGCCCGACTGGGCGCATTCGGGTCGGGTCGGGTCGTTTCATTCGAGGGCACCCGTATCAATTTTGCTAAGTTGTGACCACCTAGGTGCCTTGTGCACGTTCGAGTGGCTTGTTTTCTGTTTGCTCCCTTGTGGCATCGTTCGTTCAGGCGCGTCGTGTCACGCTGTGTGAGGTCGCCCGACCGAGCGCAGTCATGTCAGGCCGTTTCATTCGAGGGCGCCCATATCAGTTTTGCTAAATTGTGACCGCCCGGGTGCCTTGTGCACGTTTGGGTGGCCCGTTTATCGTTTTCTCCCTTGTGGCATCATTTGGTCAAGCACGTCGTGTCGCGCCGTGTGAGGTCGCCTGAATAGGTGCATTCGGGTCGGGTCAGGTCATTTCTTTCGAGGGTGCCCGTATCAGTTTTGCTAAGTTGTGACCGCCCGGGTGCCTTGTGCACGTTCGGGTGGCCCATTTGCCATTATTCGGACTTAAATTGTGTGACAGCACTGTGGCTGAGTTATAAACTGGAGATTGAACATACATTTGGTTTTATTGCAATAGACATTTTCATCAATAAATGTAAAGCAATGGCTAACAAATACTATAAATTAATAAATAAATAAGACATGGCAACAAGCTGCAATAATAATTACAAAATTGTTAAATTGAGATGCAAATAATAAACAACTAATTTAACCCCTAACCCATTTAACCCCTAAACCATAAACCTCTAAACCCTTAATCCCTAACCTCTAAACCCTTAACCCCTAACTCATTTAATCCCCTAAACCCCTAGTAAACCCCTAACCCATTTAACCCCCTAAACCCTAAACCTATAAACCCTTAAACCCTAACCCCTTAAACCCTAAACCATTAAACCCTTAACCCTAACCCCTTAAACCCTAATTCCCGACCCCTAACCCATCTAAACCTTAAAACCTAACCCCATTAGCCCCTAACTTCTAACCCCTAAAATCCTTAACTGTTAAATCCCCTAACCCCCTAAACCCCTAAACCCTAAACCTATAACCCCTTAACCCATATTAACCCATTAAACCCTAATTCTAAACCCCTAACCCATTTAACCCCCTAAACCATAAACCTCTAAACCCGTAACCCATTTAACCCCTAAACCCTAAACCTCTAAACCCTTAACCAGTAACCCTTAAACCCTTAACCCCTAACCCATTTAACCCCCTAAACCCCTAAACCCCTAACCCATTTAACCCCCTAAACCCTAAACCTCTAAACCCTTAACCCCTAACCCCAAACATATAACCCCTAAACCTCTTAACCCCTTGATCTACTAGGGGCCGGTTACCTTGATATTAACAGTGGTGTATTCATACTCTTTCTGAATAACCAATAAAGGGTCAAGCAAATTGACCAATATGTTGTCAAGTTTTATCTTATCCATCTCTGGGGTAAGCCACTTTTCGACTAACTCCACTTCTTTTGATCTCAATTTTTCCAATTGGTTCCTTCTCTCATATGATACCCGAGCCTTTGCCTTTCTCTTCCCTTCTAATTCTGTAATAGTGTCATAGTGATGCCAGCCAACGTCTTTGGAAAGCCTTCCTAGCAGATAATGCTTGTGACCTGGCTAAAGCCTCGACACTTTCAGAGCATCTGGAATGACCTCTCTCTTCCCCAATCTCTCTCTCTCTCTCTCTCTCTCTCTCTATCCTCCAATCCTCTCACAGCTATATCCCTCCCTCTATCCTTATTTTTTCCCCCCTTCCATCTTTGTGTCACTATCTCCCTCTCTTACCCTTCTCTACCTCACTCACTCCTCTCCCTCTCTCTCTCTCAGCTGATCCATTACTTCTCCCCCCTCTCCTTTATTTTATCTCCATCTCTCCCTTGTGACTCCCCTTGTCTCGCCACCTCTATCAATCTATGTCTTTATAATTATTCCTTCTCATATATATAGAGAGTTAATATATATCATGGCATATTGGGACCTACGATTGGTTTAATTCCACCTTGTTGGCAAGGTTAAAATGGTTAATCTTCAATAGAAAAAATGTAGATCAAATATTTCATCAAAAAGAGAGAACCATACCCTATATTCTTCCAAGCTATGCCTTTCATTCGCTTGGCCTCTTCTTGCTCTCACATTAATGTTGTCTTGCTTGACTGGTACAGAAGAAGATTTCGCATTATCAACTATTTGTTTGGGACAACTTTTAGTTGTTTCAACACTGCTACATTCTAATTCAAGCTTATCCTTTAAACCATAGTAGTCTTTTGTACTCTCTTCAACATTGTACTGATTTCCATTCCTCTCAGTCACATATGTTTCCTTAGTCTGTTAAGGGACAAGGTCGACAACATTAGGATTTTTTTTCAATAAACAAGGGTATTACTCGGACACAGTCAGGTGGAGCAAGAGTATAAGAGCCAAATTTCTCATGATTGTGGAACACTCAAACTTAAGATTTTCTGGAGTAGTCATGAGGTGAAGTCCGGTTATTAAGACTTCATCAGATGGCCATTCTCCGAACTTAAATTATGTGACAACACTGTGGCTGAGTTTGAAACTAGAGATTGAACATACATTTGGTTTGATTACAATGGAAATTTTCATCAATAAATGTAAAGCAATGGCTAACAAATACTATAAATTAATAAATAAAGAAGACATGGCAACAAGCAACAATACTTACAAAATTTTTACATTGAGACGCAAAGAATAAACAACTAATTTAACCCCTAACCCATTTAACCCCTAAACCATAAACCTCTAAACATCCCTTAACCCCTAACTCCTAAACCCTTAACCACTAACCCATTTAACCCCCTAAACCCCTAGTAAACCCCTAACCCATTTAACCCCCTACACCCTAAACCTATAAACCCTTAACCCCTAACCCCTAACCCCTTAAACCCTAAACCATTAAACCCTTAAACCTAACCCCTTAAACCCTAATTCCCAACCCTTAGCCCATCTAACCCCTAAAACCTAACCCCATTAGCCCCTAACTTCTAACCAATAAAATCCTTAACTGCTAAATCCCCTAACCCCCTAAACCCCTAACCCATTTAACTCCCTAAACCCTAAACCTATAACCCCTTAACCCCTAACCCATTAAGCCCTAATTCCCAACCCCTAACCCATTTAACCCCCTAAAACATAAACCTCTAAACCCCTAACCCATTTAACCCCTAAACCCTAAACCTCTAAACCCTTAACCACTAACCCTTAACCCCTAACCCATTTAACCCCCTAAACCCCTAAACTCGTAACCCATTTAACCCCCTAATCCCTTAACCCCTAACCCCTTAAACCCTATTTCCAAACTAGCCTAACCCATTTAACCCCCTATATACATAATTTTGGCCACCTATAAAATTTGTTCTATCAAAAGGTGGCCAAAACATTGTTTAGCCTTCAAGGAACAGTTTCATGTGAAGGAAATGTTATCTCTTGAAGCCTCTGCTAAACATCATCTGCTCTATCCAAAATCTTCACTACTTTTTCCCTTCAGAACTCATAAATTCTGCTAAAAATTCCATAAGAAAGACCGCTGCAAAATTCCCTTTTCTCCCCTTCCTTCACCCAGAAACTAACCTCATTTTAACCCTTTTTCTACCCCTTGTCTAGCCTATTTTCCCCTTTTTCCCTCTATCGTTTCCCATCTCTAGCCTTGAAAACCATTGAAATCCATGAAAACCCCACATTTGGACATATATGGGTCTTAGCCCCCTTCGGCCAGCCCCCTTGACCTTTTCCCCCATGTGACCCGGGTGCCGAAACCAGGCACTAGTCCGGAAAATGCTTAGCGCGTTTGGTCATCGGGAGCATTTCTCACAGTTGATTTCTCGACCGATCTGACGGTCCTCGCAAATCCCATCATGCCTGTGGTCCCCACTCCTGTTCACCACGTGATTGCATCACAGCCATCCGTTTAAATCACAGATCCGATGGTCCATTTTCATCCGCCCGGTGGTCCCCGCCACGGTCACTGTGCAGAAACCGGCACTATCCATCGCACCGCTTTCACGCGCAGGGTATTTTTCCCCCGATCAACAGTGATTCCACTCACTGATTGACACATGGCCTGGGCACTGTTCACCAAACCACCGTCCATCGCACGTTAAACATCGGGCGTGGACCTCGCACAATATTGACGTACACCGTCCGATTTGAGGCTACTCATCGGACGGTGATCGCTCGCTAGAGACGCACATGCAATAATTCAGGGTACGGCGCAGCGGTAATAGCATCTCCACCATCGATCTAATCTATAGATTGATGGCCCAAATTTTGTTGCCCGATCTCTCCGTTTTGACTTTCCACCTGCGCTCCTGACCGTCGATCTCTGCGCGATCGACGGCTCTGATTTGATTTTTTCTTCCGCCTTGCCATTCACTCCTCATGATCAATCTCAACCGTTGGATGATTCCATCCAATGGCCATGATCCCTCCACGTACCTTCTGAAGCAGCGATCCTATATATGCAGGATTTTTTAATCGTTTTTGTATTTTTGCAGGATTAAATGGTTTTTTCCGCCATGCTGAAGAAAATTCACAAGCCAAGGGTGATGATCCTCCCGCCTATGATTCACCACAAAAATCGCTTGCAGGGTTTTAAATTCGCATTTTATCAATGAATTCATGAGGCATTGATGCCATTCGACCCCTGTACAGCTCTACACACTAGAAAACACAGTTAATCGAGCACCGATCAAAGAGTATCAGTGTCAAAGATAGAACACACCAGAAAAAGGAGATTAAAGTCCTAAAACATAGTTCTCAAGTAAATTAAAGGTGTTTAAGGAAAGACAAAGACATTTTTTAAGCTGAGAAAGCTTCCACCGCCATTAGCAGAGGCCAATTGAACCCTCTCCAACTCCTTAAGACACCTGCAGCCTCACAGAAATGAAAGGAAGCTTAGTCATTACCTAAACAAGAGGTGTCTACCTGAAGACAGATGAAAAATTAATACAAATCAAAGAATCTTATCTCTAATTGTCAGCAGAACCATTTTAGAAGATTAAGAATAGTCCAGAAGCACATATTTCTATCATTATGCCTCGAAAGGCAGGAATAGAGTTATGGAGCAGAGTTAGAAATGATTACATAATTAATGATATTTGATCCCTGGGAAATCCTCCCACTTCCTCATTTCTCTATAAATACCTCTATAGAACATAAGAAAATGTTGGTCTATGGACATATGAATGCATGTAATAGTTTTCTGAAGCTACTAATGCATTGTGTGCAATTTGAAGACAAATAAGCTGATATGAGAAGTTTGAAGTTGTAGAGACCCTTTGGGCTTGCTGATTGTAACTGGTTTGAACATCAAATACAAGATGCTGATTTATGGGATCCTGATTTGTGTCAATGGTGATGTGTTTCTCACTGTCAATTGTTACTTTCTTTAATTTTTTCACTCTGTTCATTTTCTCTGATAAGGAATAGTAAACATAGAGTTAGGACTTACTCTCAGTAGTACCCTACTCTTACTGAAAGCTTTATTTTCCATGTTTTTCTTTTGTTAATACTGAGTATATTAAAGCGGGTTGGTTTCAAAGAACTTGCCTGATCTAGATTTCTCATTATGATGATCATCAGTGTTTTCCTTTAGAATATGCTAAAAGCAGGTTGGTTTCAAAGTACTCACCTGATCTTAAGCTGTTCTAACTATTTTTGAATGTTTTTTTAACTGAAAGTACTTCAAAGCAGGAAAGTTTAAAAGAACTTACCTGATCTCAAAATGATTTTATATTTTGTTTCTCTAAATTGAAATTACTCCAATGCAGGCTAGTTTAAAAGTACTTACGTGATCACAGAATGCTTTTATGTTTTGTCTCTCTAAGCACATGTTGAAAGAAAGATAGTTTAAAAGCACTTACTTGATCTTAGACTGTGCACTGTTCTTCATTTTTTTTTCTCCACTTCCTATCTGTTTCACTCCATAAATCACCTTAAGAGATCCTTTGACATAAGTCACTTGCCCCATGTATCCTTCTTGAACCTTTCTGTCCAATTAAAATCCTCCTATGACTCCATAGCCCAATGGGTTAAACCATATTTTCCCTTTTTCTATCAGCCAAATCATTCCTTCACTTGCAGACATCTTCACCCTTCATTTTGAACTGCCTTCACCTTCATCATGTCTTTTCCCAACCAAAAAAAACAAAACAAAAGTCATGCTCTTCATAACTAGCCTAATATCACATTTCAAGCTTTAAAGATCACATATTTAAACTCATTTATAGAGAGATCCCTCTCTGGATTCAGGAGGGCTAGATCCTCGAATCCCAATGCGGTTTGATGTTACCACTGCAATTGGAATTTTTCCAATCTTGCTAATTACAGGGACCTAACATAATGGCGACTCCGCTGGGGAATTTTTTGAGTTCATAGTTTCTTGGCCAGCTTTTATGGACTCTTTAATTTTCCATACAACCACAGAAACTCAAAAAAAACCTAAAAATATTTTAGATTGGTATTCAATAAACATGGTAGTGGACCATTAAAACTTTTACCTCCAAAAGAGCTAAAAACTTCCACTTGGTGACTCCACAATCCTGAACAGACCTTAAAGACTCCACTGGGAAGAACTCTAATCATTATGAAACCATTCAACCTCAGTAAGAGGGCTTTAGGATTAAAGTTCTCTTAGCAAAAGATCAGTTAAACCTCTTACAGATTGTCATATCTAGTTAGACTTTTCTTGTTTAGTTAGGTCTAAAAACCACAGCATACTAGCTCCTAGAAAGATTCACACTAGAGCCTATCCTGACCCTAATCCACCTGAGATAATTGATAACCCAGAAAGTATCCTTAGGAGGTATCCTAGGATTAAATTATCAACTATTTTTAGATCACCCTTGAGAGCTAATTCAATCACTGAAAATCTTTCAGCTCTACAAAAATCACAAGCTGACTTAGTAAATCCATTTAGAACTAGGTCTCTTGGTGACTTAGGTCAGTCAGATTCTGAGTCTTCACTTTCATCTCCTGAAACAAGTGAACATCCTGGTAGCAGAGAAAAAAAACCTCCTGATTCACATTTTCTTCACAACTCAGGTGTCTCTCATCCAAGATCATCTCAGGAATATATTCCTGGTCCATCCATTTATGCTCACCCTACATCCACTGTTCAAACCACCCCACTTCAGCCCACTTTCCTTCCTGTGAATCCACCCCCACCACATATCATGGCAACATGGTATGCTCCCTTAGTTCTTCATGTACCATTAGTCAATCTTCCATAGGACTATTAGTCTAAAATTCCATTGTATGATGCTAGCAATGCTACAACTGCATCACAACATGTGGATAAGATGAATGACTACTTTTACAGAAATGAAATTGATAATGATTCTGTCAAGCTTAGATTATTTTCTCAGAGCTTAGGGGGAGAAGAAAGAAAATGGTTCAAAGGTTTAACCCCCCATAGTATTAATGATATCCAAGCCTTCCATCAAACATTCTTAAACAAATGGGAAGTAAAGAAAAACCCTCTCCAAGTCCTTTCTGACTACAAAAACCTCCATAGAGACACTGGGGAAAGTGTGCAAGCTTATTGCACTAGATTCAATAGTGTGTATAATGCACTTTCCCCAGAACTAAAACCTCCACTAGGCTTAGCTTTAAACAAGTTTCCTGAAGGGTTTGACCCTGAGATGGCCTATCAGCTGAGAGAGAGAGATTTTGCAACTCTTGAAGATATGCAAAAGGGTGCTCTTTCTGTAGAAGTCAACTTGATGGAGAAGAGAGAAAGAATGAAAATTGAAAAGAGAGTGTCCTTTAGAGAGAAAAATTCACCTTCTACTTCCAACTCAAAGATGGAAAAAATGATGGAGGAGATGATGAAGAAAATGAGCATCCTTGAGAGAGCACAAGAAAGTCAAAACCAAACTGCTCCTTAAAAAAAAACCAGAACCAAAATCAAAATTTTAGAAGGAACCAACCTCCAAACAGACCTAAGGAAGATGATCAACTGATCACTCCTCCTTTTCATCAAAACTACATAAGTGAGGTTGAGGAAACAGATGAGATAACAGAGGAAGATGATATCAACATGCTGGGAGTAGATAATGATGAGTTTGAGATTCATTATGATAGAAAACAAGGTCTTTATACCCCTTATGATGACAATAGAGATGATGATGAAAGTTATTTTCAAGACATGGAAAATGTCATCATAGAGTCCCAAAAATAATATGACCTTGGAAGCAAAACCAGTCAACAAACTCCCAACACAAAAACCTCTGACAAATCTTCACAAAACAACACTACAACCAAGCCTAAAATTTTCAAACAAAAGGATAAAACAGTGACTGTAAATTCTGATAAAAGTTGAGAGAAGGGTACTCAAAACAATGAAAAACAGAGTGCAGACATTATTAGTACTACCACTTCAGTTAGTACTCCTGTTAAGACCATTTTGTCAAATACAAATAGAACAAATCAACAAGCTGATGTTGCTGATAGACTGGCAGCTAGTAAGGCTGAGACAAGTTCTTCGAAGAGCCAAATTCCTTTCAGCCTTGAGCAGGAAATTTCAAAGATCAGAATCTTTGTTCCCCTAACTGATTTAGCTTCCCAGAGTGAATATAGGACCCAAATTTTGAAGGCTTTAAATATTTAGGACAATAATGATACATTCAATCTTAATGATGACCAGCCAGAGCTCATTTTTGGTCCTAAGATTGAAGGTATATATCAAGAGGGACCTGCTCCTCCCTTTTATGTGAGTTTAAATGCTCATAACAAGATCCTGCATACTGATATGCATGACTCTAGAGCCTCGCACAACCTTATGCCAAAGGTGATAATGGAAAGGCTAGGACTAGAAATAACCAGACCTTACAAGGATTTATATTCTTTTGATTCCAACAGAGTGAAGTGTCTGGGTCTAATCAAAGACCTTTGTGTGAGTTTGACCCAAATCCCAGCCAAGTGCATGGTGATGGATGTTGTGGTGGCTGATGTGCCTCCCAAGTATGGCATTTTGCTGTCAAGATCATGGGGTGCCAAGCTGCAAGGTACCATACAGATGGATGGCACATATGCCACTATCCCTGTCTTTATCCAGCTTAGAAGACTATACAGAGAGTCACACATGAAATTCATGGTCAGTAGCCCAGAAAAGCCTAAAAATTATCCCATTTTCTCTGTCCATACTGACCTGGATTCATTTATCTTTTACAATAGTGAATCCACAAAGCAGTCAGAGCCAGAACACAGTGACTTAGATGACCAGTTAGAGGCCCCTAATCTAGAAATGATGGTATTTATAGATATGGAAGAAAATGAGAGAGAAACTTCTGAACAGTGTGTTGAAACAACGAACCAGAGTGAACAAAGCCAAGATGGCAAACAACAGACTACCCCTTACACTCAACTCCATGAAAATCCTGAAGAAAAGACCCAGCACAACATGTTGCAGATCCTAGAATAGAACATAATGATGAACAAGGCAATAGAGATGAAAACGATGTTAACCCTACAAAAAATCCCTTATGGGTCATGAACTTTGATGGGTCTTGCACTAAAAAGAGTGTATGAGCTGGGGTATGGTTGGTCGACACTGAGAACAATTACTCTGAATGCCATGCTTTCAAGCTAGATTTTAAATGCACCAACAACATCGCAGAATATGAGGCTCTCATCCTAGGATTGCGTCTATTAAAAGAACTGGGAGCCAAGAAGATAGTTGTTCAGGGAGACTCAGAATTAGTCATTAAACAACTAAATGGAGAGTATTCCGTTAAGCATCCTAGACTAAGGGTATACCAAAAACATGCCCTAGATTTCCTGAACACGTTTACAAAATATGAGCTCTTGTTTGTCCCTGGGAGTCAAAACATAATTTCAAATGGGCTGGCCTACACTTCTAGTTCATGTCAAGAATCACCTGGTGATAAACAGATCATCATTCAAACAAAATATAGACCTGCAGTGCCAGATAATGAAAATTATTGGCAGGTCTTTGAGGGCGACAAGCAGATAGAGGATTTCCTGCTTGGCAGGAACAATTTTGAGTTATCTGATTCACTTTCTAAATATGAAAAAAAATGCCTCAACAAAGAGTCCCCTAAAGGAGATAAACTATATGGTTCCATAAGAATCAACATGTTAACTAAAAAACTTGGAACTCATATTGAACAGTACGAGGACATAGAAAATGAAGACATTGAGATATTGTCGTCAAAGGATAAGAACATACCTTGGGGGTTAGCACCATTAGAAGACCTGTTTGATTTTAACAACGTAGCAAAGAAACGCATTGTATAATAAATCGAGTCTGATGTCGAGGAATGAAACATAGGCACTAAAGATTATCCTAAAATTATTAAATTAGCTAGCTCCTTGCCAACAGACATGAAAAAGAAATTCATTAACTTATTTAAAGAGTTTTTTGATGTGTTTGCCTGGAGCTATGAAGACTTAAAATCCTATGATACACAAATCATCCAGCACAAGATCCCATTGAAAGAAAACCAAAAACCCTTTAGGCAAAAACTGCGTCGAATTAATCCAATACAACTGCCTCTAGTAGAAAAGGAAATCAAGAAAATGTATGAGGCATGAATCATAGTGCCTGTGAGGTTTTCAGATTGGGTTTCTAACCTTGTAGCTGTGAGGAAAAAGATAGGAGAAATAAAATTGTGCATTGATTTCAGAAACCTTAACAAAGCCTCCCAAAAGGACAATTACCCTTTACCCAAAATGGAACACATTCTACAAAGGGTAGTTGGTTCAAAGAGGATTTCTCTGCTAGATGGTTTTTCAGGGTATAACCAAGTTTTAGTACTCCCAGAAGACCAACTCAAGACAGCTTTCACCACTCCTTGGGGCACTTTCATGTATGTAAAAATGCCTTTTGGGTTAATGAATGCTGGGGCCACTTTCCAAAGGGCCATGGACATTGCATTTTCAGAGGAGATAGGGCACTTCATTGTAATTTACCTTGATTACATAACAGTTTATTCCAAATCTGATGAAGAGCACCTGAAACATCTAAGAAAGGTCCTTGAAAAGTGTAGAAGGTTTGGATTATCTTTAAATCCAAAAAAGATAGTGTTTGGCCTACAAGAAGGTAAACTCCTTGTCCATATCATATCAGAAGAAGGGATTAAAATAGATCCAAAGAGAGTTGAGGGAATACTAAATATTAGCCAACCAAGGAACATAAAATAATTACAGTCCTTTATTGGAAAAATCAACTTCTTGAGGAGGTTCATTCCCAACTTAGCAGAGCTCCTCAGAAACATGACTAATATGCTCAAGAAATAAGTAGGAGTGAAATGGATTGTAGAAGCCAAAATATCCTTCAAATTAGTAAAACATGCACTCACTCGGGCACCTGTCCTGATCAGCCCTGAATTTTCAAAGGATTTCCTTATTTTTTCCTTTGCCTCAGAGCATACTGTAGCTGTTGTCCTATTGCAAAAAAACCCAGAGGGACAGGAACAGCCTATTGCTTTTTTCAATAAGGCTTTAAGGGATGTACCCTTGAAATATAACATAATGGAAAAATAGGCCTATGCTTTGGTAAAGGCCTTAAAAGACTTCAAGGTGTATATTCTACATTCCCACATCATTTCTTATGTTCCTAACATAGTGGTAAAAGACATCTTGTCACAAGACCCAGATGGAAAGAGGGACAAATGGATTGCAACAATACTAGAGTATGATTTGTAAATCAAACCCACCAAACTCATTAAAGGTCAGGGCTTAGCTCAATTAATGGCTAAATCTAATCTACAATCCCTCGACATCAACATGGTAGATGCCTTGGAGGAACAGGAAGAATTACCTACTCCCACTGTGGAAGAGCAGTTTCAAAGCTCACCTTGGTGCACTGATATCTTGTATGTACTTACAAATCTTAATGCTCCTCCTGATTTATCAAAAACAAAGGCAAGGTTTTTAAAGTTGAAAGCTAGGAATTATTGCATTTTGAATGAATGTTTATATTGGAAAAATGCTAATGGTTTATTGCTTAAATGTTTGCCGGAAGTTGATGCAGAGAAGATCAAGCATGAATTCCATGAAGGAGAGTGTGGAGGTCATCTCTACTGGAAAACCACAACCAATAAAATCATTAGAGTTGGCTATTACTGGCCCACCTTCTTCCAAGATGTCCATAAAATGATAATAGCTTGCCACAAATGCCAAGTTTTTGAGGGCAAAAGAAAACTCCTTACTTTACCATTAAAACCTATCATTGTTGAAGCTCCATTTCAATAATGGGGCCTAGATTTCATAGGATAAATCCATCCTATTTCATCTTCCCAACACAAATGGATTCTCACAGCCACTGACTACTTCACAAAGTGGATAGAGGCCATCCCTTCTAGGAATGCCACAGATTCTGTCATTATAAAATTTCTTGAAGACTATATCTTGTCGAGATTTGGTTGCCCCAGGAAGATTATTGCTGATAATGTTGCTGCTTTTGGTTCCAAAAAGATGATTGATTTTTGTCACAGGTATCAGATTACACTTGTTCATTCTACTGCTTATTACCCTCAAGGTAATGGGTTAGTTGAATCATCAAATAAAAGTTTGGTGACCATCATCAAGAAGCTGCTTGAAGAGAATAAAAAATCATGGCATAACAAGTTGTTGCATGCTTTGTGCGCAGATAGGTTGGCCACAAAGAAGTCCATTGGAATGTCCCCATACCAGCTTGTTTATGGAGAAGATGTAGTGTTTCCTACCAGCCTAGGTGTACCAGTGATAAATTTAGTCCAAGAAATACAGTCAGAAGAGGACAGAATGATAAGAAGGATCAATCAGACAATACATCTCCAGCAGATAAGGGAAGAGGTTTACAATAGAGCTTAGAAGGTGCAAGATAACATAAAGAAATTTTTTGACAAGAGAACAAAGGCTTGTGATTTCAACATTGGAGACAAGGTACTCAAGTGGGACTCCAGAAGAAAGGATAAGGGTAAACATGGAAAATTTGACTGTTTTTGGCAAGGTCCTTACATTATTCAGTCCACCATTGGTCCAAATGCCTTTTTTCTGCAAGAGTTAGATGACACTGATCTGTTTGGGGGTCCTGTCAATGGCAGGGTCCTTAAGCATTACTACTATTGAGTTTCTATTTTAAAAAAGCTTTTATTTCCATTGTAAATACCATTTCTTTGTTCAGTTTCACAAAACAATAAAATATATACAAAACAATAAAAAATAAGAGAAAAGAGGGCAGATTGTAAAAAAGGGAAAAAAAAAACAATAAAGGTATAGCCCCATACCAAAAAAGAGAAACAAATCTAAAAGTGTGCAAGCTCAAATGCCACTCCTAAAAAACACACTCCTAGTTAGTCAAACATCCTAATCTTGACTAATTAGTTTTAAATTTTCTGCTGATAGGATAGTGAATTCAATTTTCCAAACTGTTTAAACTTGGCTTATCAGTAGATAGATTAGGTTATAAATTAAAGGTTCAAACATGTTGAAAACCTGAACTTAAGTTTCCAAGCAAGAATTGACTCCAAACTATGTTTTATTCTGAGTCAAAACAGAGGTAAATCTGGTTCTAATCAGCTCAAAATCTGAACCACAGGAAAAGAAATAACAGCTCAATCAAGAGGCAATCAAAGCTGTAGAAAGGTGAAGGAAGTGCTTTGCAAAGTCAGATATTAAGCCTTCCATGTTTGATTTAAATTTTTCTGTAAAATAAATATCTATGTGCAACTTGTTTTTTATGCCATATATCACAGCAAGTCAAACTGCTTAATCTTGGCTTGACTGTTTTTAAATTTCTGTTGTAGAATTTAGAGAATAAAATCTATTGGACAGTTTAATCCCAACAGATAGTAGATTAGGTAGAGAATCATATGGACTCAACTGTTTAATCTGAGTCCATGGAGAAATAAGGAGTAGAATTAGATTAGATTTCCTGTTTTCAAAAAAAAAAAAATGTTGTAAAAAAGTTTTCCAATCCAAGTGTACTCTAAATGAAGAAAAAATGTTAAATTAGTAGGATTGGGTAGGTAGAAAGCTTGTTGATGAAGATCCATTGTTTTTCATGGCTGCTAATATGTTTTCAGAAAAAAGAAGAGCATCCAAGTAAAGAAGGCAGCCCAATGGATGAAGCACTGAATCAGCTTCCCAGATAATGCAAGTCTGAAGTTCTTGATGCCTTCAAGAAGGCACCATCCCCAAGTGGAGCCACTGTTGGCCACCTATAAAATTTGTTCTATCAAAAGGTGGCCAAAACATTTTTTAGCCTTCAAGGAATAGTTTCATGTGCAGGAAATGTTATCTCTTGAAGCCTCTGCTAAACATCATCTCCTCTATCCAAAATCTTCACTACTTTTTCCCTTCAGAACTCATAAATTCTGCTAAAAATTCCATAAGAAAGACCGCTGCAAAATTCCCTTTTCTCCCCTTCCTTCACCCAGAAACTAACCTCATTTTAACCCTTTTTTTACACCTTGTCTAGCCTATTTTCCCCTTTTTCCCTCTATCGTTGCCCATCTCTAGCCTTGAAAACCATTGAAATCCATGAAAACCCCACATTTTGACATATATTGGTCTTAGCCCCCTAGACCTTTTCCCCCATGTGACCCGGGCGCCGAAACCAGGCGCTAGTCCAGAAAACGCTTAGCGCGTTTGGTCATTGGGAGAATTTCTCACCATTGATTTCCCGGCCGATCCGACGGTCCTCGCAAATCCCATCATGCCCGTGGTCCCCACTCATGTTCACCACATGATTGCATCACAGCCATCCGTTTAAATCACAGATTCTACGGTCCGTTTTCATCCGCCCGGTGGTCCCCGCCACGGTCACTGTGCAGAAACTGGCAGTATCCATCGCACCGCTTTCACGCACAGGGCAGTTTTCCCTCGATCGACAATGATTCCACTCACCGATTGACACGTGGCCTGGGCATTTTTCACCAAACCGCCGTCCATCGCGCGTTAAAAATCGGACGTGGACCCCGCGCGATATTGACATACACCGTCTGATCTGAGGCTGCTCATCGGACGGTGATCGCTCGCTGGAGATGCACACATGATAACTCAGGGTACGGTGCAGCAGTAACAGCATATCTGTCATCGATCTGATCTGCATATCGACGGCCCAAATTTCATCAACTGATCTCTCCGTTTTGACTTTCCACCTGCACTCCCGACCGTCGATCTCTGCGCGATCAATGGCTCTGATTTGATTTTTTATTCCTCCTTGCCATTCACTCCTCACGATCAATCTCGACCATTGGATGATGCCATCCAACGGCCATGCTCCCTCCACGTACCTTCTGACAGCGAGCCTATATATGCAGGATTTTTTAATCGTTTTTTGTATTTTTGTAGGGTTAAATGGTTTTTTCCGCCATGCTGAAAAAAATTCACAGGCCGAGGGTGATGATCCTCCCGCCTGCGATTCACCACAAAAATCACTTGCAGGGTTTTAAATTCTCATTTTATCAATGAATTCATGAGGCATTGATGCCATTCGATCCCTGTACAACCCTGCACACTAGAAAACACAGTTAATCGAGCACCGATCAAAGAGTATCAATGTCAGAGACAGAACACACCAGAAAAAGGAGATTGAAGTCCTAAAACACAGTTCTAGAGTAAATTAAAGGTGTTTAAGGAAAGACAAAGACATCTGTGAAGCCGAGAAAGCTTCCATCGCCATCAGCAGAGGCTAATTGAACCCTCTCCAACTCCTTAAGACACCTGCAGCCTCACAGAAATGAAAGGAAGCTTAGTCATTACGTGAACAAGAGGTGTCTACCTAAAGACAGATGAAAAATTAATACAAATCAAAGAATATTATCTCTAATCGTCGGTAGAACCATTTCAGAAGATTAAGAACAGTCCAGAAGCACATATTTCGATCATTATGCCTCGAAAGGCAGGAACAGAGTTATGGAGCAGAGTTAGAAATGATTACATAATTAATGATATTTGATCCCTAGGAAATCCTCCCACTTCCTCATTTCTCTATAAATACCTCTGTAGAACATAAGCAAATGTTGGTCTCTGGACATCTGAATGCATGTAATAGTTTTCTTAAGATATTTATGCACTGTGTGCAATTTGAAGACAAATAAGTTGATATGAGAAGTTTGAAGTTGTAGAGACCCTTCGGGCTTGCTGATTGTAAATGGTTTGAACATAAAATACAAGCTGCTGATTTATGGGATCCTGATTTGGGTCAATGGTGATTTGTTTCTCACTGTCAATTGTTATTTTCTTTAATTTTTTCACTCTGTTCATTTTCTCTGATAAGGAACAACAAACATAGAGCTAGGACTTACTCTCAGTAGTACCCTACTCTTACTGAAAGCTTTATTTTCTATGTTTTTCTTTTGTTAATATTGAGTATATTAAAGCAAGTTGGTTTCAAAGCACTTTCCTGATCTAGATTTCTCATTATGATGATCATCGGTGTTTTCCTTTAGAATATGCTGAAAGTAGGTTGGTTTCAAAATACTCACCTGATCTTAAGATGTTCTAACTGTTTTTGAATGTTTTTTTAACTGAAAGTACTTCAAAGCAGGCTAGTTTAAAAGAACTTACCTGATATCAGAATGCTTATATATTTTTTTTCTCTAAACTGAAAGTACTTCAATGCAGGCTAGTTTAAAAGTACTTACCTGATCACAGAATTATTTTATGTTTTGTCTCTCTAAGCACATGTTGAAAGTAAGATAGTTTAAAAGAACTTACTTGATCTTAGACTGTGCACTGTTCTTCATTTTGTTTTGCTCTCCACTTCCTATCTGTTTCACTCCATAAATCACCTTAAGAGATTCTTTGACATAAGTGACTTGCCCCATGGATCCTTCTTGAACCTTGTTGTCCAATTAAAATCCTCCTATGACTCCATAGCCCAATGAGTTAAACTATCTTTTCCTTTTTCTATCAGCCAAATTATTCCTTCACTTGCAGACATCTTCACCCTTCATTTTGAACTGCCTTCACCTTCATCATGTCTTTGCCCAACCAAAACAAACAAAACAAAACTCATGCTCTTCATAACTAGCCTAATATCACATTTCAGGCTTTAAAGATCATATCTTTAAACTCATTTATGGAGAGATCCCTCTCTGGATTCAGGAGGGCTAGATCCTTGAATCCAAACACGGTTTGATGTTACTCCTGCAGTTGGAATTTTGCCAATCTTGCTAATTAAAGGGACCTAACACATAATACATAAATTATAAAGAAAAAATATATATATAAAAAAGAGATTAAAACTCCAAATATTTAAAATACAACATAATTTAATAGTGTAAAGTTTAAAACTCCTTTTAATAAAGCATGATGATTTAGTAGGGTAGAAGGATTACTATATGCAAAAATCAGTCCATTATTTACTCATGTAACTTTAATTGCTTCTCAAAAAGATATGTTTTATTTTTTTTATTGTAAATATTTTTAAACAATCAAAATAAACAAACATTTAATTATTTAGAAATTATTTTAATTATTTAAAATGATTATAATTATTAAAAATATTTATTTTTAAATTAATTTGAGTGGCCTTAAAAAAAACACACGTGTTTCATTTCAAAATGTCAAAATTTTTGAGATATCAAAAGTTTTAATTTCCCTCATTCATTTCCCTCCGGTTGCATGGTTTTTCCAAGGAGGGAGGGAGGATCTGATCCAAATCTGAGTTGGGTCGATAGAAAAAATGCCAGAGATCCTTCACATTCAGGGGGGCCAATGTGGCAACCAAATTGGCTCCAAGTTTTGGGAAGTGGTCTGTGAAGAACACGGGATGGATCCTACTGAGAGATATCAGGGCACTTCAAATATATAGCTTAAAAGCGTTATGGATAGGTTTTCAGACCTGATAACTTCTTTTTTGGCCAATCTGGTGCTGGAAAAATAATTGGGCCAAGGGGCATTACACGGAAGGAGCCGAGCTCATTGATTCTATGCTTGATGTCATTAGGAAGGAGACTGAGAATTGTGATTTCCTGTAAGGTATGTGTCTTTTTCATATTCGAATCCTTGACCTTGTGTTTTTGAAATGTAGGATTTCATTTTCTAAAATGATGTGGGTTTTTGTTGTGTAAAGGTTTTTTGTTGTGTGGGTTTTTGTTTTGTACAGGGTTTCATAAAAAGTCCCAATTTGAAGCTGCAGAGTGTTTTCATCCGTGTATCTACAAGTCCCAATCTCAAGCCGCAGAGGTATGATCTCGTTCATGCTTTATGTTTTTTTTTCAATGCATGAAGTAAATTGTTGAACTGCTTCACATAATTAGTTGGAAGTAAACTTTGGCCCAAATACAATCATGTCCTCTGATCCACAAACAATCATCTCCTCTGATCCAGAAACGACTCAATCTGGGGAAGATCAATCCCCATAAATGCCAATAGTGCCACAGTTTGTATCACTGACCGAGGAAAAACAAACTCTATTAAGAAAGGAGGCATTCACTCGTATAATTGAAACCTACAGGCTTCAGGGATTTGCGATGTTCACTGCTTGCACGATTGATTGCTCAGGTATATGCTCATAAAGTTTTTTATCAATAGTCTGTATGAACTGCTTTAGATATACTGGAATCTGACTTTGCCTCGTCATCAATGTTTGGCTTTAATGATTGCATTATATTTTGGGTATGTGTTATATTATTTCCATGACTAAGCACGTGCGGGGGGGCAAGAGGGGGGGTGATAGCCCCTCCTTTGTGTTGGGCACAACAGGGGGGGCGGTAACCTCCCTGTTGGGGTCCGGGGCAGCGCCCCGGTGAAAATTTTTGGTCCTTAATTTCAGGTGGGTGGTCCGCGCCCATGGTTTTTTGCCTGGTTTTGCACATATTTTTGGGGTATGATGGTTTTTGGCCCCTGGTATTTTTGTAGATCCGGTCAAGGGAACTACGGTTATGTTCGAATCCAGGGTTGATGGATTAGGGTTCACGTATGCTTCGGCATGTATATATATGTGTTGTAACACTAAAAGGAATATAATGAAATATCAAGCTAGTCGTCTCGATTTGGGATCCAGGGGAAAATCTCTGTGTTTATCTGTTTTATGTTTTATGCTCTCACTATTGTTTATTGTTTGTTATAATATTCATGTGTAGATAATTTTTGTTCAGGGTTAAAACCTACATTTGGTATCGGAGTTGTTTCGGCTTCAAGGGGACGCCTTTGCTGCTAATATTTTTTCTCTCGAGCCTGAGGTAAACCCTGTTCAGTGGGAGATCTGCAGGATCGATTCTTGCGGTGAAAGAAGATGGCGAGCAACGGAAAGATAGAGATCGAGAAATTTAATGGTTATAGTTTTGAGTTGTGGAAGCTCAAGATGGAGGATCTGATGGTGGATAAATATCAGTGGATCGCGGTAGATCCAGGTACTAAACCAACGGCAATGTCAGATGAAGACTAGAATAAACTGGATCGAAAGGATAAGAGCACAATACGGTTGTGTGTCTCAGATTCAGTATTGTTGAATGTATCTGGGGAAGCTACGGTGAAGAATTTGTGGGAAAAACTTGGGACTTTGTACCAATCTAAGTCTCTGGTGAATAATTTGTTCCTACGGAAAAAGCTGTATAACTTGAGGATGAAGGATGGAGACTCAGTGACAGAGCATCTGAACACCTTCAATACTATGGTAAGTCAGCTGTCATCTGTTGATATTAAAATCTCAGATGAAGATAAGTGCATCAGTTTGTTGTGTTCTCTACCAGACTCGTGGGACAGTTTGGTTATTGCAATAGGTAGCAATACAACTACCTTGAATTCTGATGACATTGTCTCAGCCTTGTTGTCGGAGGAAATGAGACGGAGAAATATGGAGGGCCATAATGGAGATGCATTATCTGTACGAGGAAGGTCCCAAAACAGAAACAAGAATAATGTTTCGAGTGGGAGAACCAAATCTAGATGGAGATATAAATCTCCTGGAAAGTCTGTAAAGGTATGATGGAAATGCGGAAAGGAAGGGCACTACAAAAAGGACTGTAGATATAAAGCTCCTAAGAAAGGAAATGGATCTAATGATGCTCCTTCTATAGAGGAAAAAACCACCTTGGATGAAGGTGGGGATGTGTATTTGGCTTCTTCTTCAAATACACATGTAGATCATAAGTCATGGTTGATTGACTCAGGTGCATCCTTTCACTTCACTCCCCATAGGGAGTGGTTCTGCGAGTATGAGAAATATTATGGTGGTGATGTCTTCCTAGGGGATGATAGGAAGGCCAGAATCATCGGACATGGAAAGGTCAAGCTGAGGCTGCAAGGTGGAAGGATCAGAACACTTCCTGGTGTTCTACATATTCCTTCATTGGCCAGAAATTTGATTTCTGTAAGCAAGATGGATGATGCAAGTGTAAAAACAATGTTCGAGAAGGATGCCTGGAAGATGGTTCGGGGAGCACTGGTATTAATGCGAGGAGTTCGGATTGGAACTCTGTACAAGCTACAAGGTGGCACTGTTATTGATGGGTGTAACAGTTATGTGGTTCCTGAAATTAGAGTGGAAAGCCTAGTTTTCTATGGAGAAAAGACGATGTTATGGCATTAAAGGCTTGGACATATTGGAGAGAAGGGCCTTCAGATACTGCATAGAAATGGTATGGTAGAAGGTATGTCTAATTTCTCTCTGGATTTCAATTTCTGTGAAAAATGTGTATATGGGAAGCAGAATCGGGTGAGTTTTCCTTCTGGTGCTAAGAGGGCAAACAATATATTAGAACTTGTGCACAGTGATGTGTTTGGACCTGTGTCGGTTCATTAGTAGGAAAATTACGTATCTTACATGTTTCATTCATAGATGACTTCTCAAGGAATACATGGATATATTTCTTGAGGAAGAAATAAAGCTTTGAAAAATTTAAAGATTTAGGCTCTTTTGGTGGAAAACTAGACGAGAGAAAGAAGATAAAAGGCGCTAAGAGACGGAATGGTGGGAGGATTACGAGAAGGAATTTGAAGAGTTCCGAAGAGAGAGGTATAGCACGAATCAAGACACTCCATACACACACCGACCAAAGCGAGAGTTGCGAAAGAATGAATAGAACAACGTGCAAAAGGAAAGAAGCATGCTCAGTGGTACGGGTTAGGACAAGAATTCTAGGCGAGAGGCGGTGGAGGCGCATCTTTATCTGATTAATAGATCCCTCTCGCTGAGTGTTGGAGGATAAGACTCCACATGAGGTATGGACTAGTAAAAAACCCTCTCTTTCAAATCTGAGGGTATTTGGATGTGATGCATATGTACATGTTCCAAAGGAGAAAAGGACCAAGTTGGATAATAAATCTGAAAGGTGCATCTTTATTGGGTATAAGGATGGTTTAAAGGGTTATAAGCTTTGGAACCCAGAAACAAGGAAGGTTGTGTACAGCTGAGATGTGGTGTTTAGAGAAGTAAAATATGTTGTTAAACATGAATTCCTACTAAAGGAACCTGAGAAGATAGAGTTTGACCTAAAGGAGGATGAATCAGACTCTACAACAGAATAAGACTCAGAAGATGAGGAGCCACAAACTCCAGCTATTAGAAGATCAGTTCGGGAAAGAAGGCAACCAGAAAGGTATAGTCCATTTTCTTTCTATTTAGGTTTTTCCTTAACTATAACTGATGATGATCCCAAAACTATCAGGGAGGCAGTAGATTCAGAGGATGGAAAACTCTGGAAGGAGGCCATGGTTGATTAAATGGCATCCTTGCACAAAAATGAGGCATGGGATCTAGTGGAGTTGTCGGCTGGAAGGAAGCCCATCAGGAGAAAATGGGTGTTTAAGAAGAAGATGAATGTAGAAGGCAAGGTGGAGAAATACAAAGCTATGTTGGTAGCAAAAGGTTATTCCCAGGTGCCGGGAATTGATTTTGGTGATATGTTTTCTCCTGTTACCAAAGTTACTTCTATTAGATTACTTTTATTTTTTGCTGCTGCATTTGATTTTGAGATAGAATAGATGGATGTGAAGATAGCATTTCTTCCCGGGGATCTAGAAGAGGAGATCTACATGAAGAAACTTGAAGGCTTTATGGTGAAGGGTAAGAAAGAACCGGTATGTAGGTTGAAGAAGTCTCTGTATGGGTTAAAATAGTCACCAAGGATGTGGTATCAGAAATTTGATACCTATATACGAGGACTTGGCTTCACCTGAAGCAAGGAGGATCACTGTGTTTATTTTAAATTAATTGGTGACCATGTTATTTATTTGGTCTTGTATGTGGATGATATGTTTTTGATTGGAAATGACAAAGAAATTATCCAAGATTTTAAGACTCAACTGTTCTCCAAATTCGACATGAAGGATCTTGGTGCTGCAAACTATATTTTGGGCATGGAAATTAAGAGAGATCGGGAAAAGAGGAATCTTTGGTTAAAGCAGAGGAAGTATGTCGAGACTATATTGCAGAGGTTCAATATGCAGGATAGTAAACCGGTGAATGTTCCTATTCCTATAGTTGTAAAGCTATCTGTTGAACAGTGTCCCAAGACACAAGAAGAAGAGGAGGATATGTCTCGTGTTCCATATGCAAGTGCAGTGGTAGCCTTATGTATGCAATGGTATGTACTAGACCATACATTGCACATGCAGTGGGAGTATTGAGCAGTTTTATGTCAAACCCAGGGAAGGAGCATTGGACAGTAGTGAAGCGGGTTTTCAGATATTTACGTGGCACTAGTGATTATGGCGTGTGCTACCAGGGAAGACCAGGATTGGAAAGAATGTTGGACATTCATGGTTTTGTTGATGCAAACTGGGCTGGAGATCTAGACCAAAGAAGATCTACAAGTGGGTATGTATTTAGCCAATTTGGAGGCACAGTCAGTTGGATGAGTAAAAGACAGTCTATAGTGGCTCTTTCAACTACAGAGGCAGAATACATAGCAGCCACTCATGCAAGCAAGGAAGCAGTTTGGTTGCACAGATTGTGTTGAAGTATGGGGTTGGTACAACAAGCTATAAGGATAGACTGTGATAGCCAAAGTGCAATTTTCCTGGCTAAGAACCCTGCTTATCATTCAAAGACAAAGCACATTGATGTTCAATATCACTTTGTTATAGATATGGTTGAGGATAAAAGGGTGTTGCTGGTAAAGGTGGACACTTTGAAGAATGTTGCAGATGCATTGAAAAAGTATGTGAGCACTCAGAAGTTCTCTTGGTGTATAGAAAAAATGGGTGTTAAAGAACTGGGCCAATGACTAAGCTCTCTTGTGGCCTCTTGCGGAAAGAAAACAAGAAGTGGGAGAATGTTGGGTATGTGTTATATTCTTTCCACAACTAAGCACGTGCGGGGGGGTAAGAGGGGGGGCGATAGCCCCTCCTTTGTGCTGGGCGCAACGGGGGGGTCATGGGGGGGGTGGTAACCCCCCTTGTTAGGGTCCGGGGCAATGCCCCGGCGAAAATTTTTGGTCCTTAATTTCCGGTGGGTGGTCCACGCCCATGGTTGTGTGCATGGTTTTGCACATGGTTTTGGGGTACGATCGTTTTTAGACCGTGGTATTTTTGTAGATCCGGTCAAGGGAACTATGGTTATGTTCTAATCCAGGGTTAATGGATTAGGGTTCATGTATGCTTCGGCATGTATATATATGTGTTGTAACACTAAAAGGAATATAATGAAATATCAAGTTGGTCGTCCCGATTTGGGATCCAGGGGAAAATATCTGTGTTTATCTGTTTTATGCTCTCGCTATTGTTTATTTTTTGTTATAAGATTCATGTGTAGATAATTTCTGTTCAAGGTTAAAACCTACATTCTGAACTTTGAAAAGCCTCTTTATAAAGGCGGTTTGCTCAAGAAAACACTAATACGGTAATACCTCCTTTACAAATGAAAAGTGATTCTTCAAAAAATTAGTGTCTACACTAAATCCTTCTACAGAAGATTCTTACTGAAGTGCTTTCTTGCACCATTACTGATTCTAACACCTCGCTCAAAATAATGTCACCTTATTATATGACATCTACAACCAACCACCTTTCATCATCAATCCCAGATTGTATGGTTTTTGTTACATTGATTGCATGATCATGAGAGCAATTTTCAAATTCCATTCTAATAAGGCTTGGAAGCTAGAAAAATTGAAAGACAAATTCCTTAAAAATACTCCGACCATCTTACCTATTCATATTGCAAACCTTTTGCTTTAGATAGTCTCCTCTGGCCTTACCCACGGCGAAGTTTCTTAAATCAATCATCTTTATAAATATGATGATCAAAATGAATCAATTAATTGCGAGACTATCATGCTGGGATACACCATGTTCAAACTCTTTGCCAGAAGAGAAGACAAATTCATCTCCATATGGGCAGAGAGGAAGAAATTGCAATTTTAAGGTTTAGTCATTGCAAATGGAATCACCGCCCTTTTGAATATTTTTCAATCCTCCCAAATGCTATTGAAGAAGCAAAAGTAAGTATATTGTTGATCCATGGACACCTATTAAGCCTTTCAAATAGTTGGAAGAAACCTACTATTTGAGAGGTTGAAGGTATACCTCTCCTATGCTTGGTGATCTCTATAATTATGACCCTATATAAGATTCAAATGACCATCTCTGGGGTCTATTATATACATTAACATAGTAGTCAAGCAAGGGTGTTGACTGCCTCACATTCTTTGGACTTCATATTTATGGATGAGAGTTTCTCATTTCAAAATCCATGGGTGGTAAAGGTGGAGGCTCTCTATGGGATCTCCATTTCACTATTTTTTGACAACATTGTCCTTCTATTTCACAAATCCAAAAACAAAAGTACATTTTGAGCTAATTCTGGGATGAAAATGGTCTTCAAGTCCACCTTGCAAACACAAAAGCATGTAAGTAATCTCACCTTCTTTTCAAGGATAGCAGGTAGAAATGGTGACATCCTAGTCTTTCCTTTGAATGCTATTATTTGGTTCATCTTTTAACTTGTTTTTGACATTTGTATCAATGTTGAACAGAGGATTGCAACATTAACAACCTTGGAGAGACGATGTTTCCAACTTTAGTTTTAGGATATTCAAGCTAAGTTCTGGTTTCTTGACACGATGGTGATTCATTCTCTCCTTGTTTGCAAGGTTTGGAGTTTGGAGCCCATACCTACAAAAAACAAGTCACGACTCAATTGATAGAGGTTACTCATTTCTATTCTCTCACTTATGGGAAACACCGTTGTAATATGGCCCACTTAAATTGCAAGGCCATTGCCTTTTCCTCGTGAAATCATTCTCCATATCCTGAAGGTTGAAATAGAATATGGAAACATACACTGCTTCATTTTTATTTTGTTACTTTTTTAGTACATTAATAAACCATTTAAAATCTGAGGCTTCTCACCTAGTTAACAACTCTAAGGTACCGAGAGATAAATTGTTGATTGAGAATGCCAAATTGTTAGACCATGCATCTTATTCTTATTTTATTTTCCTTAAGGAAAAGGATATAAATTTCATTATGAATTCCCTTCCATTTTCATTTTTATTTTTGCTGGTGAGTAAATAATTTTGTATATATAAGAAATATTTTTGCAAAAGTCGGGATCCAAATAGAAATTTCCACTACAAGGACAATCCTTTGGGCACACTCAGTGTCTTGATTTTTCTTTTTATATTTTCTGTTAGAGGCTAGTTTCTCCAATATGATAGTAATTTGAAGTCTTTTCATAATACTTTGTTACACGTGACTCTCATTTTATTCTTGCAGAATTTCTAGAAATGAATGGATATCTTGTGGACTGTTGTAAAAAAATTTAGTTCTATTACCATGCTCAAGAGAATTTAATGTTTGTCATTATTGGAGGACAGTGATATACCATAAGAGCTTGGTTTTGTGTTGTAGCCTTTTATTAAGACTTGAATCAGTTAAACCCTCAGACCTATTGCAACCCTATATTGAGGCTTGGTTCTATTGAATCCACCATACTTTGGACCTCTTCATTTTAGTCTCAGGCCAGGGATATAGCTACATGATTTTGACATATTTTATGTGGTGAACATCTATTAAAATATCAGATTATCTCCTATTTATTGATGCTTGGACAAAACTTTCGAATTAGCTAAGTCACCTATTTTTATTTATGAGCTCAGTGTTAAGTTACAATACTATGATAAGACTCAGTGACTTATGTTTCGTATACCAATCTAGCTTGTAAAGCTCGGACTTGTGGAATTGAGCCTAAGAACACCTCAGACTTACCTCTGTGGAAGTAGAGTGGTGATAACACATATGTGGAGTATATTTGAAGGGTAAATTAGTGCTTCCTTGGAGTTCATATAGAACACATCTGTAGAAGTGTATACCAATTTTTATTTGAAGCTCAGGTAAGACAGGTTTGTGGAGGATTAAAGATTCAACTGTGGAGGGCTCGATGATATTGGAGGCATGAAAAATCAACACTGTGATGGAAATTTTGATTTATATACCACTTTCCACCACCATTTATGTTTAACGTTCATTTCTACTGAATATAGGTGAATGTACCCAAGTTTGTGCATGTAGATCCCATAGGGAGAATGTGACCAAACCAGTTCATCATCTTTTTTAGTAAGCCTTATACAAGACTATGTCAATGCTTCCAAATACATATTTCATTCCTCATGAAATCATACATCCAACTCCAATACTTATGTCATTTTACATCCTTACCTCTAAATGGTAAATTGAGTTGGGTTGTCGAAATGTGGTAGTTTAGTGTTCCCATTTTCATGAAGAAAATTAATTATAGGTTGTGGTATCCAATGTTTTTCACCACTTATTGGCCATGGATCAACTCTAATTCTAACCTTATGTCTATTTCCTACTTTATATGTCAGACCATAATCAATTAAATTGAAATAGTTTAAAACATCTCTCCATAACAAAAATATTAACCTGAGAAATTTTAGTCTATTTAATACATTCCTCGATAAAATTTGGTGCAATATATTTGTGTTGAGAGCACGTTGCTTAATGAGATCAAAAAATGGGATGTACAAATCAAGAGTTTAAGAAATTCAAGGAGCCAACACCTCTGTAAATAAATCTCCCACACATACCACAGTCTATGCACTGGATCGCTAAATGAGCAAGAGGAAGGATTTTCCTAAGTATGAAGACATGTATGAGTTAGCTGCATGTGTTTTCATCTAAAAGGCCTCTAGATTCAACAATGATTTAACAAGAATAAAAGGCAATAGATTCAGGTTATGGGATTCAATTGGTAGCAGAGTGCCCCTTCATTAGGAGAATAAGGCAAGCCTAAGTTCATGGGTTGTAGGAAGAAGCCATTGTCATCTTCCTAGAGAAAATTAGAGGTATTTTCTATAGATTGAGGCCATTATTTTGATCTAAAGAGGAAACATGATGTACTTTGCATCTTTATGAATAGATCAATTTTTTAATTGAAGCGAACCAGAGATGTAGCCCATATAAGCAAATTTTGTTATCAATTGGCTGAGTATTGCCTATGTCATTTTAGTTCTTTTATATTTTATTCTTTAAATGTTGATTTTAAAAATGAACCTTTAGAACTAATTTAAAATCAATGAGTAAGAGGTTGAAAAGTCCCAACATGTTCAAAGTCCTCCATGTAAAATTCCCAGCATGTTCAAATTTCATACCCTAATCATTTTAATCATGGTTGAGTAAGTGAAATCTAAAGTTTGAAACCAAATGTGAAGGAACTCGATTTACCAAGTTAGAAACTTGAAATCAAAGTCAGATTTAAAAGTGGGAACAAGGAAAAGAGCCCAAAGCAAACTTTTGTTGCTCAATTTGGAACAAGGAAAATCATTTGGCTAGAAAAAGATTGTTTTTGTATCATTGCTTGTTGAAGACATAATTGGCCTTCACATTTTGTTGTTTTCTCCAAGGCTCATTCGATGAATGAAACACTGGGTGATGTCATCCCCTGCTATTTTATTTTGTTGACCTCTAGATTTCAAATTATTCCGAAGAGTATACACTGATCGATTAGAAATGGTATCTGTAAAACAGTGATATATTTAGGTCGCCAGTACAAGTCTTATTTCCAAGAAAAACTTATCGATATCCTCCTTATCTAAGGCAATTTCAAGATGGTTTTCAATGGCTGTGTTAATCTAGAAAATATTGGTCAGTATTTTATATTAGTAATCAGCATTAAAGGAGGAAAATGCAAGCAACAGACAAAAGGAACAAATGGTTGGATTTATTCCTATGTAGTGGGAAAATAACTGTTAACATGACAGTAGTTGCACAGAAAGATTATTGCAGGAGGGTCTTTTGTAGGTAGTTTCAACATTACAGGTCGTCAAACAACATCATTTCAACCAGTAAAATGGTATTGTGTACAACTACTTCAGCAATCGAAAAGGTGTCAGAACTGCCACCTTCGCCATGCTCTAATAAGGCGAATGCTACAGTAGTATATCACTGTTCAAATTTGATGGGTTCTATCAGTGTCATAGAGGGGTAATACAGATATTGCATGGTGATTTCCAGCACTATTTGAAATAAAAATAAAGATTGTTTGAACCACATTAGACAATATATATATATTTTTTAAATATTTTTAACCAAGCGTCAGAAGACCGACACCTTAGACATCGGAAGAGCGACGTTAATTTTTTTAATATTTTGACTTGTTCGTCGGAAGACCGACACCTTAAACGTCAGAAGAGCAACGCCAATTTTTTTAATATTTTTACATTTGTGTCGGAAGACCGATACCTCAATCGTCGGAAGAGCGACGTTTCTTTTTAAAATATTTTTAGCTTTTTCGTCACTAAAGAGACGTTACATAAGCGTCAGACTAAACGTCAGATGTTATTTCGTCGAAATTGCAACGGTTTGTAAAACGTCGAAATTAAAGTTGGAAGCCATAACGTCGGAATTGCGACGTTTTTATGAAAACCTGAAAAGCATTAGAAGACTGATAGTTTGTGATCATTGGAAGACTGACAGTTGTGGGTTGTCAAAAGACCGACACTTATAAAACGACGGAATAGCGACACTTTGAAAAACGTCGGAAAAAGTGTTGGTATTGCGACACTTTGGAAAAGCGTCGGAATTGCGATGTAATGGCTAACCACATTTTTTCCAGCCTCAAACTGTCGCTCTTGCGACAACTATGTGCTGGAATAGCGACGAAGTGGCCGTCGAAAATTGGGCCAAATTTTCTAGTGTTAGTACCCGGATCTACCACGATCCAATGATATTTATCCACCAGGAGATCCTCCATCTTGAGCTACAACTCAAAAATTTGACCATTAAATTTCTCTATCCCTATCTTTCCACTGCTCGCCATATTATTTCACTGCAAGAATCGATCCCACAGATCTCCCACTAAATAGGTTCTACCACAAGCCCGAGCCAAAAACCCCTCAGCAGCAAAGGCATCCCCTTGAAGCTGAAATAGCTATGATACCAAATGTAGGTTTTAGCCCTGTATATAAATTATCTGCAAACAAATCTTAAAAAAAATAGAAAATAAACAATAGTGAGAGAATAAAACATAAAATAGATATACACAGAGATTTTCCCCTGGATCCCAAATCGGGACTACCAGCTTGATTTTTCATTATTTTCCTTTTAGTGTTACAACACACACACACACACACACACACACACACACACACACACACATATATATATATACATGTTGAAGCAGTCATAAACCCCAATCCATTAACCCTGGATTAGAACATAACCATAGTTCCCTTGACCAGATCTACAAAATACCAGGGGCCTAAAACCATCATGCCCCAAAACCATGTGAAAACCCATGCAAAAAACCATGGGCATGTGACTAATCATGGAAAGAATATAACACATACCCAACAAGATGAAGAAACCAAAATATGCATAAGCATGGTTACCTGTGATGAGGAAGTTATTCAAGTTGCATGACTATATAGAGAATATGAAATCCAGGATAGTTATTTTCAGCCTCAAAGGAAAAGAAAATATATGTTGGGAAGACATGAAGCGTGTTAGAGGCACCAAGGTAGAAGAGTTGAGTTGGAATGAGTTTAAAATACTCTTTAGAAATAAGTACTTGTCTGAGAGATACTATGATTGAAATGTTAAGGATTTCTATGAGATGAATATGGTACTATGACAGATGAAGAGCACATGACTAAGTTTCTGGATTTTTTGAGGTATATGCCTTATCTCAAGGATGAGAAGACAAAATTTCAAAGGCTCATCAGTGGACTACCATTAGCATTCAAGGATTAGAATGAGTATGATGAACCTCGGTCATTAGAGGAATTCATCGCGAATTTGAAGCATTGTTATGCACATTCAAAGCATATATTTGAGCCTAAGCGTGACTATAAATGGAATGAGAAGGCTAAAGGAAAATGGCCTCAGAAGTAGGGAATACCTTTGGACGTAGGTGAAAAAGAAAATGTGGCTCCTTACAAAAAGTGCAATGCAACTGAGAAGCGACATGGACCTCATCCTGGAGAGCATCATACTAAAGGAAGTGGCAGAGGCTTGTTGCAGTGTTTGTTTTGTGGAAAGGATAATCCCAAGAAGTATTTTCCATTGTACCAAGGGGGAAGGCCTCATATTTATAGTGCTCAAGAGGCATAGACATATGGAGATGTTGGGAAGAGAACTCCTCAAATTTGTACAGCATTGGACAACAAGCATGTTGATCATCAGGAATCCATTATCAAAATGGAAAGTAAGCTTTTTGATATAGTTGTTTACATTTTGATTGATCTAGGATATAATTATAGTTATGTTAGTCCTGACCTGTTGGATAAGTGTGGCTTGAATAAAAAAGTGCATGTAGAATCTTGGTTGGTGCAATTGGCTACAGGGACCAAGAAAATAGTTCATCATTGGGTGAGAGCTTGTGCATTTGAGTTGAATGGTATGCCTACATAAGCACATATAAATGTGCTTCCTTTGGATTCATATAGTATTCTTTTGGGTATGGATTGGTTTTTTACTCAAATGACCAAGGTAGATTGTTATGAGAAGGTTATTGAGTGTCTAGATGATGATGGAGGAAGAGAATATTTCAGGGAAAGAAGAAGCCTACGTCAGTGATAATTGTTATAGTCATGCAAGCTAAGCGCAGTTGCAAGAAAGGTTGTGTATTATTTGCAATGCATATTTACAGTGACAAAGGGAAATACGTTGAGGATGATGAAATCTTAAAGAGTTATCCTATTTTGCAGCAGTTTTAGTGTGTGTTTCCAACATAGATTTCAGGTTTATTTCCTCATAGAGAAGTGGATTTCTATATTGAATTAGTACTAAGAGAAGCACTAGCATCAAAGACATCTTACAAGATAAGCACTCCAAAGTTGGTGGAATTGAAGTTGCAACTTAAGGAAATGCTTGACAAGGGATACATAAGGCCTAGTGTGTCACCTTGGGGTGCACTATTTTTGTTTGTAAAGAATAAGGATGATACTCTCAGGTTGTGCATTGATTATATGCAGTTGAACAAGCAAACCATCAAGAAGAAGTATCCATTGTTGCAGATTGATGATTTTTTTGATCAGTTGAAGGGAGCAACAGTGTTCTCAAATATTGATATGAGATCAGCATATCATCGAGTGTACGCCAAAGAAGAAGACATTTATAAGACTTCATTATGTACCAGGTATGGACATTATGAGTTTGTGGTGGTTCCTTTTGATCTTACTAATGCTCCAGTCACTTTTATGTGTTTGATTAACAATGTGTTGCACCTTATTTGGACAATTTTGTGATAGTGTTCATTTATGATATTTTGGTATATTCTAAGAATGAGGAGGAGAATGCAGAGCACCTGACAAAAATATTGAGATTGTTGAGAGAGCATCAGTTTTATTCCAATCTTATAAAGTGCAGTTTTTGTTAGACTAAATTTCATTACTTCTGGCATGTTGATTCCAAGGAAGGTATAGTAGCGGACCTCCAAAATATTAGATCTATCATGGGGTGTCCAACTCCTAGGAATGTGGATGAGGTCAAATAATTCATGGTACTAGCAGGTTACTACAAGGGTTTCATCAGGAACTTCTCACAGATTTTCTATCCTATTACATCTTTGCAGAGAAAAGGAAATAAGATTGAATGGACTGAGGAGTGTGTAGCTAGTTTTGAGCAGTTGAAGCATTTTCTTACAAATGATACAGCCTTGAAGGTTGCATGTCTTGATAAGGAGTTTGTACTATGTACAGATGCTTGCAAGAAAGGACTTGGTGGAGTCCTAATTCAGGAAGGACATGTGGTATACTATGAGTCAAGGAAGTTGAATGAGCTTGAGAAGAACTATGTGACTCATGATCTTGAGTTGTGTGCTATGATTATTGCCTTGAAGATGTGAAGGCATTATCTTCTTCGTGGGAGGTTAATTATGATGAGCGATCAAAATGGAATGAGGTACTTATTTGACCAAACTAATCTGAATTCCAGGCTAGCTAGATGTTTGGATACCCTCAATGAGTTTGATTTTGAGATGAGGTACATCAATGGTAACGAGAATCGAGTTGTAGATGCTCTTAGTAGGGGAGTGAAAATGAATCATATTTTAGCTATGAGATTTTATGGGATAGATTTGTAGGAGCAGATATTGCAGACAGGACAACATGGTGACAGGTATCAGTAGTTGAAGCGTAGGTTACAAGAATAGGGTGAAGGTGATAGGGATGAGGAGTATCACCTCAAGGAATATGGCTTGGTTAGATTCAGAAATTGGAATTATGTGCCAAATGACAGTGATATCAAGAATATTATCTTAAGGGATTTTCATGTCAAGTCATAATTAGGTCACCCATGATATCAGAAGACATTAAGTGCAGTTAAGAAGTTCTATCATTGGTCAGAATTGAAGAAAGAAGTGGTTGAGTTTGTTGCTAGATGCTTGGATTGTCAGCAGGTAAAAGTAGAGTGTAAGCACCCATCTAGTTTATTACAATGTATTCCAATTCCAAAAATGAAATGGGAGGTCATTTCTATGGACTTCATTACAGGTTTTTCGAGGACATCGAAGCAGCATGATTTCATTATGGTTTTCATTGACATGTTAAGTAAGGTAACTCACTTCATTGCAGTTAAGTCTACTAATTGAGCTAGTGAGGTAGCTCAAATATTCATTGGGGAGATAGTGAGGTTACATGGTGTTCCTAAGAATATTATACCAAACAAAGATGCCAATATCACTTCCAAGTTTTGGAAGGAAATGTTTGTGGGTTTGGGGATGAAGTTAAATTTTAGTATAGCTTATCATCCGTAGAAATATGGATAAACAGAGAGGGTCAAAAGTATTCTTGAGGACATGTTGAGGATGTATATTATGCATCAGAAGAGGAAGTGAGAGGAGTATCTTCCATTGGTAGATCTTGATTATAATAATGGGTATCAGGAGTCCTTGAAGATGAATCCAATTGAGGATCTTTATCAGTGGAGTTGTAGTATTCCTATCAACTGGAGTGATCCATTGAACATGGTGCTTATTGGACAAGATATGTTGGTTGAGATGGAATTGGAAATGTAGGCTATTAAAATTAATTTGAAGGCATAACCTGACAGACATAAGAATTATGTAGATCAACATAGATCATTCAAGGAGTTTCATTTTGGGGATCGTGTTTACTTGCACATCAAGCGCAAGAGGAGCTCATTAAGGATTGGGTCATGTGCCAAGTTGGCACCTCAGTATTGCAGGCATTTTTAGATCCTTTAGAGGAAAGGACCAGTGTCCTACAGACTTTCACTTCCACCAACTGTTGCAATGGAAATCGCAAGGAGTTGTTGCTTCATGATCTAGTGTCTGATAGATCATTAGACAAATAGGGGCATGACTAAGAATATATAAAGGATCCCAATCCCATATTATAAACAAGCACCATTCAATTGTATTTATACTATGAGGAATAGAATATTACCTTGCCTCCTCGCAGTTTGGGGACGGATCTTGAGTTCGTAGTAGAATTCTTGCGCTCCACATGAGCGATCTACCTGATCTTTTCTCAACACCTACACACAATCAAAAACATTCAAGGACGACAAGAGATCTTCCTCATAATATCGTAAGATAAACACGACAAGATATCCTCCTTGGCTTATCGTTAGATAAAAAATGATAACATAAACCAATCACATGATCTAAAACACAATCATGTAAGGGATAGAACATACATCTTCCTTAATCTCATAAAGATGATACAATGCTTCTATACCTTTGCTCCAACGTCTCCTCTCTCTGATCCGACAGAGTTCCCCACTAGATCCAATGAATGAGCATGAAGAGCACTCACATAGCACTAAGACCTCACAAACTCTCTATATGGAAGCAAAATGGTTGCAAGGGATCAAGATATTAGCTCAAAAAAATTTCAACTCTCCAAGACTAGCTCTCCCAAAATGGTAGATCTATCGCACTATAGTTTGGATACTCTCCTCTTACCCTTTCCTGTTGGTCATATTATATAGCCTCATTCCATCCTTTAGGAGAATGCATCTAAACAAGTAGGGGCTTGAGAAGTTAGGAAACATGTACAATAATGGATCCCTATCCAACTCAAACACAAATGGGTCAAGTTGATCTTCTTGGGAATGGGAAACTCTAGAAACGTTTTTCACAATTATGAGATTTTTCTCAATTATCTCAATTATGAAATAATTATTATCTCACAATTATAATATTTTGGAAAAACAATTATGATAAATTGCTCAACTATGTAATTTCACCCTTTTATCACGAGATAAATCTCACATAAGTAAAAGAAAAGGTGAAAATGGATGCATTTTAGACAAACAATTGAGGTAAGTTGATATATGGCTTCTCTCACTATAATCAAGTGGCAAATAGGGTCATAAAAGATACCCCCTAATGTATGAGGTCACTGTTACTCTAAAAATTGTCACCTTGACTTTCTTCTAACTGTATGAGCTCATTATTACTCATACTTCTCCCTTTGCAAGTCTAACATATCAGTTCCTCATTTCAAGCCTTGAAAATCAGAGAAATGTTTCTAAAAATCTCCTAAACTTTGGTGTCGCACTTTCTCTCTATCTTGCCTGCGGTCCCGCACCTAATGCTCAGCTCTCTTGCGTACCTGAACAAAATTTATCTATCTTAAAGGTGCGGACCCCTGTAAGATCAAAAAGGCGCAAGTAAATTCCAAAAAGCTCAATAAAAGTAAATTCTGGAAGCTTCTAGAATGGATCTTGCGGTGGCAGAACCGCTCTTGTGATGTGCATGAATCCCTTACCTTATGGAGCTAACCCCTTGATGTGAGGAGCTTATCCCTTTGAAGGAGGATTCTATCCCTTCATACTTGGAACAGAAAACCTCTTCTTTTCCACTATAAAAAGAGGCATTGGGTAGCCTCAAAGGGTTAGTTTTTTGGGAAAAGCGAGGTCAAGCCAGTGATATTTAAGGTTATGTCATGGGATTCAGATCATAATTGATTTTGTGAGGAGAGATTTCATACCTCTATTAGTATTGCTGGAGAGTGTAAAGTTTATCAAAAATAGTGAGACTCTTGCTTGACTTTAAAGTCCTGTGCAACATCAAGGCTCAGGTTGTAAGGATTTTCTTCTTTTGAAATTAATACAAATATACTCATTTTTCTCAATAAGATTTCAGTTAATGGTTTATTTCATAGATTCCTTGATCACTATGATAAGCATGGTTTATTATGATTTCTATACAGGTACTATGTAATATTTTTCTTGTTTGTGACTGCAGGTTTACGAGGAAAACTCCTTCAAGCGTGCGAGGGATAGTAACGACTTCAAACAAGCACTGGACATATGGTAAGTCTTTTACACCTCTATAGAGCTTTTTGTAGATCATATATGCTTAGAGAAAGATTAGTTTATTTGGATGTTTGTTGCTAGATACTTTTAGTACTAGGGAGATCAATCTTGTCCGCAAGACGGATTAATCCACACAACAAATTGGCGACTCTGTTGGGGACAAACTTGTTGTTTTTGGTTCTCTTTCATTTTGATTTGAGGAAAAAATTTTCCTAGTTTTTGATTGATAGACATCTGCCTGGGTAGCTTAGGTTTTCTCTGTTTTTGAAAATTTTGAGATATTTTATGTTTTTCTCTAATTTTTCCTAGGACTGCACTTTGCCTTCTTTGCACAGTGCAGGCAGTTTCGCATCTTTGCTTGAGTAAACAGTGCGGTACCACACCTGTTACTTCTGCAAGCCTGTGGACCCTGTTAAAATTTTGAAAAAAAATCAGATTTCTTTCTTTAGTTTATCTGTATTTTGATTTAGATTTTTTGTTTTCTACCCAGATTGATGATTGTTTTCATAAAAGCTTCTTCAGAATGAATCTACACAAATATTGGGTGATTTGAGTTTCTTTGAGAAATTTTAATTTGATTTACTTACTGCTTACTTTAGAGGTTTGTCTCAGCTTCTCACAATTTTGCATTTTTGCTTTTGCTTTTGCAAAAAAAATTCCCCCTCATTCGCCGGGGGGGGGGGGCTAAATTGTGTATGAGTGTTAATCACCTTTGAGTGTTTTTTGATCTTTGGAACTCTCACCCAATTTTCTTGACTTGCACTTGATTGGTTCTTAGATCACATTAGAATCATCTTGTGTTTGAGAATTCTCTTGCATAGATCACATTTGCATAATTAGAATTCTCATTTTCGAAATATGAATGAAAAATGTGCATAGATTACATTTGCATACTTTTCGAGTGAATTGTGCATAGATTACAACTGCATAGTTTACATTCTGAAAAATCAATCATAGATTTAGATCAATTTTCTTTGATTTGAATTTAGATGTTTTTATGCTTGTTTTAAAAACAAAAAAATAAAAATTGTTTTGGGATTGATTTGCATTAGTTTTTCTTGATAAAATTAGTGCATTAGAGAATTTGTTATATTTTCTCTTAGTGATCAATTTTTTGCATTATTGGAAGTGAATGGAAACTCTCTCCTTACTTTAGTTAGGATTCATCGAATTGAAAAGATTACATTATCATATTCGATTGCATTCAGTTTTGGGTCGGGTCATTACACCATTGGTTTCATATCCATTTACCCTTTTGAGTAATAACAACCTAAATAACACAGCGCTTAATTAAAATTCATCTAGTAAATTTTACATTTTTAGGGCTCTTTCCACCAATCTAGCTTAGGATTAGTGCTTTGGAATAGGTTATGGTTAACTTTCCAAAGCAACAAAAACAAACTAGTAGACAAATCTTGCAGTAGGAAATAAATCCAGTTGTAACTGGTACATTCTGGGATGCTTCTCTTAAAGAATTCAATCACGAGATCATGTCCGAAACTTTGAGACAATCAATTATGTTTCATTGGGGAAGATAGAATATTTTGCACGCATTACAAACGGTAAACCTTGGATTAACCATTGTCGAGGAGCCTAGGGTCACTTGTCGGTAAACCTCGGATTGACCATGTCGAGGAGCCTTCAAGGGGAATGAGCTTTGTTACTCTTCCCTTGCACATGGGATCAGATCGTAGACAATTCCCCCAGTTGTATTTGTTACTGTTGGTAACCTTAGTGTCCATAAACTTAAGATTATTTCCTAAGGTGACGGTGAAGGAAAGATCTCACTGTACCTGGAACAGACGTCGACTAGACTCACTTGGACTCTCTGGGGGGTTCTCTTCATAAGAGATGGTTTTGTGAAGAAACTTGTGCCAGTCTGTTTCATTAAGCAGGTTGTCGAAGTAACTGTTCCAACCTCCCTTTCTATATTAAATTCTACGATGTTGGATTTCATCACCAACTAGTTTTTTTAGTATGGGAAGTTACTGTTTGTGTGTGGTTTGAATCCTAGATCTGATAGCGCGTGTTAATTTGTTTGTTTTTACTTTTAGAGACCATAGGTGTGAATTGTTAATTGTTAATTTTAGTTTTTAATTTGTTAATAAAATTCACTGAAGTTGAATATAATGGCAATTGTTCCAGAATTTACCAACCAAGGAACCCCTCTTAACGAGAATCCTAGTACTTTTCCTTGCTTTGGAAATGTTGGTCCTCCTTATATGGCTACTTTTTCATTACCTGGATTTACAATAGGTTTACTGATATGGTTATTTTCAACTTCGTTGGCCCCGAATACTCCAATTGTTCCACCTCAACCGGATGCTTCACCTCAACAGAGTTCACCATCTCAACATCACCAACCTTCTGTTGACCCTTTACCTTCTTTGCCTAATATTTCTTCCTCCATTTCTTCCTCCTCGCTTGGTAAAATCCTTGACGCTAGTAACCAGGAGACTAAGAAGAAGAAGAAAGGGAAGAAGAGGAAGAAGAAGTAAGATAAGAAAGAAGTCAACCAGTCAACCATGGCTGTAAGTGTTAGTTGTGTTGAGGAAACCTCCAACATGCATCGTAAACCCAAATACCCTTGCAGGCTTTGTAAGGGTGACCACTTCCTTATCAATTGTCTTGCTATTCCAAAGGTCTTGGAAGTATGGTCAAAAAAATCTCATCAACTTTCTGTTGATCCATCAACTAGTGATAGTCAAGTTTCTGGGAAAAAACGTAAAGTTAGGTTTCCTTGTAAGTTATGCAAAGGGAGTCATCAAACTCACATTTGCCCTCACATGGATGAAGCCTCAAAATTTTTGGAAAACCTTACTGTTCCACAGCAAGAATTTCCAACTGGTTACCGTAAACTTTCTCTCAATCTACCGTCAACTGATAGAGTGATTGATCTAATTTCAAGTACAGTCGATCCCACTCTTCCATTCGAGAGTGAAACTTATATCACTCAGGTTGATGATCCATTAATTGATAAAGTGGTTGATTCGAATTCACATTAAATCGATCCCATTCTCCCTGTAGAGAGTGAAATTAATACTGCTCAAGTTCTTCTTGTTACATCAGATTCTTCTACGCCGGGGGGCATTTCACCTGTTTCTACAGAACCCCCTCCAAGTACTGAGGTCTTTTCCTTTGATTGGAATAGACTGACAGAACCTCGTCTTCCTTCCTCCATCCCTTTCCAAATCATTGTGAGGTTGGGTGGTAGGGACATACACCGCACACAGGTAGATGAAGGTGCTTATGTTAGTATTTTATCCTCAACTGCTTGGAAAGCTTTGGGTTCCCCTTAGCTTGTGCCTATTACGCAGAATTTGAAAGCTTTTAACAGAACCATTAGTAAACCTTTAGGAATCCTTCCTAAGTTCTCTATTACTTTGGAAGGTAAAACTGTCTGTATTGATCTTATGGTAGTTCGAGGTCCCTTGGATTTCAATTTACTCCTTGGGCGAGACTATTTCTATGCAATGAAAGTTGTCGTATCGACACTCTTTTGCGTGATGTCTTTCCCTCACAATGGAAATATTGTGACTGTAGACCAGCTTTTGTTCCCTAGTCTTGTTTCGACTACCAATAATTCGACATCCCTGGATGTTCCTCATACGCAAGTGGTATCTACCCCGCCACGGGTTAATTATGTGGCAACTAGTGCCATGTTTTCAGTTACCGATGAAAGCAAGCCTCTCACTGTTTGCTCGTCTTCTTTTGACTTAGATCCAGTAATTAACATGGAAAAATCTATGGGATTATTTGAACGTGATGTTATTATCCCTTTTGAGTCCCTTGACATGCGCTCCTTCTAGAGAACCATTCTTCCTTCTGATGAAGACCTCTTGGAAGCCATGGTCAAGGTGTGTCCATTGACATGTGTTTCTTCCAGTTGGAAGCCATAATCAATGGCTGCCGAGGATAGTTCCTTTTACTTTGTCAACCTCGTTAAAAAATGAATCAGTGAGTCTGAGGAGAGTTCCTTTTACTGTGTAAGCCTCGTTAAAAAATGAATCAGTGCGTCCGAGGAGAGTTCCTTTTACTGTGTCAACCTCATTAAAAAATGAATCAGTGGTCCGAGGATAGTTCCTTTTACTGTGTCAACCTCGTTAAAAAACGAATCAGTGAGTCCGAGGACAGTTCCTTTTACTATGTCAACCTCATTAAAAAATGAATCAGTGAGTGAGGAGAGTTCCTTTTACTGTGTCAACCTCGTTAAAAAATGAATTAGTCGGGTATGAGGACAGTTCTTTTCATGTGTCAACCTCATTAAAAAATGAATCAGTAGGTAGATTGTAGAGAGTAGATTGATAGATTAGAAATAAGTAGTTTCTGAGGACAGTTCTTTTCCTATTTCAACCTCATTAAAAAATGAATCAGGTATGAGGATGATTTCTGTTACTGATTCAACCTCCTTAAAAAATGAATCAGGTATGAGGATAGTTCTTTTCCTGTGTCAAACTCATTAAAAAATGAATCAGTTGTTCGAGGATAGTTCCTTTTCCTGTGTCAACCTCATTAAAAAATGAATCAATTGGTCAGAGGATAGTTCCTGTTACTGAGTCAACCTCGTTAAAAAATGAATTAGGTATGAGGATAGTTCTTTTCCTGTGTCAACCTCATTAGAAAATGAATCAGTAGGTTATGTAGGTAGATTAGAAATAAGTAGTTTCTGAGGATCGTTCCTTTTACTGTGTCAACCTTGTTAAAAAATGAATCAGTGGCTAGTGAGGAGAGTTCCTTTTACTGTTTCAATCTCGTTAAAAAATGAATCAGTCAGGTATGAGGACAGTTCTTTTCCTATGTCAACCTCATTAAAAATGAATCAGTAGGTTATATAGGTAGATTGTAGAAAGTAGATACGAGGATAGTTTCTTTTACGGTGTCAACCTCGTTAAAAAATGAAACATGCAGGTGAGGAAAGTTTCTTTTACTGTGTCAACCTCTTTAAAAAATGAAACACGTTGCCATGAGAATAGTTCTTTTCCTGTGTCAAGCTCGTTAAAAAATGAAACAAATCCTCCCCCAATTGAGTCGAGTCTTTGACTAGATCTCGTAAATGTTAAGTCATATATTTAGGTTAGTTTTTTCATAATTTTTTTACAGTTTTAGGTCGGGTCTTTCATATGATCTCGTAAATAAACCTTCATTCCATCCAGCTATTAATTACCAGCAGTGTACTTAGTTGAATGAAATGAAGCTGGGGGGGCATGTGCTCTAGCAGTTACGCTTAGGGGGCATCAACCACAGTTTTCTCTCTGTTTCAAGCTTGTGTAAAAATGAAACCACTATGAAGCATAGTTTTTCTCTGTTTCAAGCTTTTGTAAAAATGAGCCTATCTTGAGTCAATTTCAGTTATTTTCGAGACTAGTTAAACTCATGAAAATCCCGAGATTATTTTGCTATCTTTCATTCCCGTAAAACACATGAAAATGCCGAGTTCTTTCCGTCTTTTCCTGCTCGTTAATTAAATTGAAAGTTGGCCACATGAGTACATTTTTATCCCTTTTTCGAACTCGTTAAAACTTACGAAAAAGTGAAATTTTGAGTTCTCTTTAAAGCCCTTTTCAGACTCTCTAAAAATGAAAAGATTGCCAAGTACTTGAATATTCGAACTTGTTAAAGTAAATGAACAATCGTCCCTTTAGTATAATTTTACCCCTTTTACGGACTGAAATGGACTATTTACGAAAAAGGTATACGTTGACTAATTACGGTTAATAGAGTTCTCTCCTCATTATTTTATCCTTTTTCGGGCTCGAGAGACTAAATTTGTTGGCCGGATAAATCGTTCTTGCGGACAAGACCAATCTCCATAGTACTAAAAGTATCTAGCAACAAACAGCCAAATAAACTAATATTTATCTAAGCATATATGATCCATGAAAAGCTCTATAGAGGTGTTAAGGACTTACCGTTTGTCCAGTGCTTGTTTGAAGTCGTTGTTGTCCTTTGCGCGCTTGAAGGAGTTTTCCTCGTAAACCTGCAGTCGCAAAAAAACAAAATATTACATAGCACCTGTATAGAAATCATCATAAACCATGCTTATCATAGTGATCAAGGAATCTATGAAATAAACCATTGATTGAAATTCTTATTGAGAAAAATGAGTATATTTGTATTAATTTCAAAAGAAGAAAATCCTTACAACCTGAGCCTTGATGTTGCACAGGACTTTCCGGGGTCCGAAGTAGGAGTATCCTTTACTTTGATAAGCTCTGCACTCCTCCAACCAAGAATAATAGAGGTATGTAATCTCTCCTCATAAAAGTCTTAATTAACTGAGTCTGAATCTCAACAGCACTTAACCTCAAATATCCTAAAACTTGACCTCCATTCTCAATCTCCAAAAACTTAACCCTTTGAGGCTACCCAATGCCTCTTTTTATAGTGGAAAAGAGGAGGTTTTCTGTTCCAAGTATGAAGGGATAGAATCCTCCTTCAAAGGGATAAGATCCTCACATCAAGGGGTTAGCTCCATAAGGTAAGGGATTCATGCACCTCACAAGAGCAGTTCTGCCACCGCAAGATCCATTCTAGAAGCTTCCAGAATTTACTTTTATTGAGATTTTTGGAATTTACTTGCGCCTTTTTGATCTTACAGGGGTCCGCACCTTTAAAAAATATAAAGTGTGTTCAGGTACGCAAGAGAGCTGAACATTAGGTGCGGGACCGTAGGCAAGATAGAGAGAAAGTGCGACACTAAAGTTTAAGAGATTTTTAGGAACATTTCTCTGATTTTCAAGGCTTGATATGAGGAACTGATATGTTAGACTTGCAAAGGTAGAAGTATGAGTAATAATGAGCTTATACAGTTAGCAGAAAGTCAAGGTGACAATTTTTAGTGTAACAGATTGCCCCCTAAAGTGCAAAGTCTGGAATAGATGAAACTGAAGTCTGTCATATATGAAGAGTGCAATACTTTATCATTTCAAGGATCATCCTGTGGACACCCCAGTTAGAACCTATAAAAAAATTCAATGTGAAATATATATATGTAAACATATCATCGCTGAGGTAGGCATTCCCATACTCAGATTAAAACTAACTAGAAACTAATCTAAATTGTTCTGATACAGGAATGATTTTCAATACATCAACATTATAGACATATGTAGACACAGCATGGACGCAGCCATCTGTAATGAATAGTCCACTGTATAAATGATAACAAAATTCGTACTGATGAAACTAGACTGTGGTCTTGATTTTCGTGATCTCAAACCAGTACGATTCTATCCATGTGAATGAATGTGTCGAAGCCGAACATGGTAGAAACCACTGATACAAATAATACAACCTGTTAACAAGTGTGAGAGAAACCACCACAGATGTCAATGGCTCTTAAAGTATTTTATTAACTATGAATGTGGATGAATGAGTCAAGTCGGTAACATGTTCATTTAATCATTCGATCGAAGGCTTCAATGATGCAACTCATTGCCGAAGGCGAGAAACCTAGGAGATCGGTTGAGGCAGATTACAACATGATTGGATTGAACTTCTTAGACAATGAGTTGTCAGCGATAGTAGTGGACTGTCGTAGGCAAGCCCACAACACGAAATCATAGATCAAGTTTTGAAGAAATATATTGGCAAGGACTGACTCAGGGATGGTCAAAATGGATGACAGATATTTCGCAAATGAATGGTTTATTTGAACTGTCCTCTTGAACACATAACGACACTGCAGATGGTTTGATGACAATTCACCCAAAGCTAATACCCAGAAACTAGCTGAAGACTTTAAATGTGGTTTGATTAACTGTTAGGAAAAGGATTTCCCAACCCAAGTGGACAAAAAGTGTCATGTTCAAGAGTGGTTAACTGGATTTTCGAAAAATCAAAATACAACAAACAAGTTCATTTTTCTCTCTTTTCCCCCACCATTTCTGGCAAGTACCTCTTTATTTTTGACAATCTTGAGGAGGATAACATTTACTTGTTTATAAGCCCATCCTTCAAATGAGTCCAACTTAATTTAAGATTCGAACCCTAAGAAGGAGTGGTTCGTTCCTGTTTGAAATTGAACAGGTCCTTTACTGTTAAATTTTAACGAGTCCAGTATAGGAGAAACTCGGTGTTTTTCATTTTTAGGGAGTCAGAAGAAAAAACTTAAGAAAATCCACAAGTAATTGTCAGAATTTTGTCTCGAGCCCGAAAAAGGATAAAATAATGCGGGAGAGAACTCTATTGACCGTAATTAGTCAACGTATACCTTTTTCGTAAACAGTCCATTTCAGTCTGTAAAAGGGGTAAACTTATACTGAAGGGACGATTGTTCATTTACTTTAATGAGTTCGAATAGTCAAGTACTCAGAAATATTTTCATTTTTAGAGAGTCTAAAAAGGGCTTTAAAGAGAACTCAAAATTTCACTTTTTCATAAGTTTTAACGAGTTCGAAAAAGGGATAAAAATGTACTCATGTGGCCGATAAATCGTTCTTGCAAACAAGATCGATCTCCCTAGTACTAAAAGTATCTAGCAACAAACAGCCAAATAAACTAATCTTTCTCTAAGAATATATGATCCATGAAAAGCTCTATAGAGGTGTTAAGGACTTACCGTTTGTCCAGTGCTTGTTTGAAGTCGTTGTTGTCCTTCGCGCGCTTGAAGGAGTTTTCCTCGTAAACCTGCAGTCACAAACAAGCAAAATATTACATAGTACCTGTATATAAATCATCATAAACCATGCTTATCATAGTGATCAAGGAATCTATGAAATAAACCATTGATTGAAAGCTTATTGAGAAAAATGAGTATATTTGTATTAATTTCAAAAGAAGAAAATTCTTACAACCTGAGCCTTGATGTTGCACAGGACTTTCTGGGGTCCGAAGCAGGAGTCTCCTTTACTTTGATAAGATCTGCACTCCTCCAACCAAGACTAATAGAGGTATGTAATCTCTCCTCACAAAAGTCTTAATTAAATGAGTCTGAATCTCAACAACACTTAACCTCAGACTTCGTTTCCCTGCTGCAGCTTCTGCCTCCACCCTCGACCTTCGCTCTAGCTCATGCATTAGCTTTCCAACGGTGGAATCAACAAGATGTTGATGTCCTTATTTCTTTCCTTTATCATCCATCACACTTCCTCCTTTTGTATGTGCCTTCGCCCACACATTTCTTCGACCCACTAAATTCCCATAAAGCCTTGGTTACGACGTGACATTTCCTCCTTAACGTTGGCTTGCCACCACGGCCAGCCTATAAGCCTCCAAGCCAATGCACAACCATTTTTGGAAGCGTTTATGCATGTCACTCCTAAACATCGCACAGACACCATGATAACCTCGCATAATAGCCGAATGATGTTTTCGTCCGTCGGCGCGCCTGTCTGACCTTTCGTCGTGGTTTTCGTCGCTTCGTCGCATGTCCACCGAACATTTTCAACGCCCTCCATCGTCATCCTCGGCTCATGGGTCTTACAGGGGCGGTTTCCATAATTGGGCGACGTCCATTGAGTAGGGAGATGGAAACCTTAGATTTCGCACAGTTGGTCGACTGTCGTCATGGCGGGGCGAGGAAACCTATCATGCCCCCAGAACTTTGGTGATCTTTCAACCATGATATAGACGAGGTGCGGCACTACCGTACTTCTCCTTTTCGTAATACTCAAGTATGTAGACTACGCCTTTGGAAACACTTGTTAAATTATTTAATCAAATTTTCTTTCAATGTGCGGAAAACATACACATCATCATAATATCCACAGTGTACGCCCATACGTACAAGGGAGGGGCAGCTCCCAGTTAATAATGGGTCTGCCTAATAATATGTTTCATAAATATGAAATATAGTATAAGTTCCAATCCAGCAAAAGACCCCTTTTCTCTTTGGCAAGGAAAGTCACGTTTTGTCCAAGCTTACAATTCTTGACAACAACAATCTTTTACAACATTAGAATTCGCCTCTAGAATATCCTGCATAAAACTGCACAAGTCCTGTCGGGTCACTCGGGTCAGCACTGCAAATGATTTCAGACCTCCCCGTGAGCTCTCCATGTGTCCAATCTGCTCCCCAGTGACGTGGTTAGCTCTGTCCCTTCAATATGCACCTTCTTCAACTTTCGGCAATCAATTCCGACTCATGATGCCTTCAGAACGACCTCTGAACTGAAGGTCAGATCGTGCGGACACCCTGTGGAGAAGTTTCGCACGCCCTGCATGTCTGTCACACGACTTGACCAGCGCGCTGCCTGACTCAACCCGTCCTATGGTGTGGATGCCCTACAGAGGAATTTCACACACCCTGCATGTCAACAACCTGACTCGACTAGCGCTCACCCTGCGTTCACCGCCGCCGTGTTTCCTTCACCAATGAGCTGTTGGCTTAGCTTGTGGTGCTCCAATGTGCTCACACTCATATGCTTTCTTGATCATTGGTTGGATGACTTCTCCATCATCAACATGCCATATTAATATGCGTATCACGTGTGGGTCATGGGTCACTCAGTGGACCCAAGCGGACCCCCATCGTTCAGCTTTCTGACCACTCGTGTAGCATCGACCGCTCAAATCGTGCGTCGATTTTATGACTCCAGCTATGGTGTGATGTTTCACCTATAACGTTGCTTTTTCCAACACCACCACCATCTATGTGTGACATGCCTGTGCCGCTCGCTGCCACACACCTATGCCCATGCGGTTACTGTGCGACGATTCACCCGTAACGTTTCACGGCACCCGAACACTGCCCAAATGCCCGATGGGCACGCCCGTTACCCTGAACGTGCCTCATGAAGTCTTGGGGCCTTATAAAACCCAACCTTCCTCGCACTTGGATAGATTTCATCATGACGAGGTGCGAAAACCCCAAGTTTTGGAGATAGACCAGGGGAGTGGTTTCCATCGCGCCACAAAATGGAAGCCCCAAGTTCGCCAGACTTGGGTGGTTCTCTGTCGTGCCGCACAACGAAAACCACAAGTTTTGTAAACTTGGGCGATTACA